>CM052706.1:78818588-78849553 GCA_028551405.1 Uromys caudimaculatus
CAGCCGCCCGCTTTTGGGATCCAGGGGGGTTTCTAAGCCCGCCTACCTCGGTCCCTGTGTCTCGCAGGTTCAGGGCAGTACCTGGTGAGCTGGCCTCTTGTATTTCTTTAAAGGAGTTATTTATGTCCTTCTTAAAGTCTTCTATCAGCATCATGAGAACTGATTTTAAATCTGAGTCTTGATTTTCTGGTGTGTTGGGATATCCAGGACTTGCTGTGGTGGGAGAGCTGGGTTCTGGTGATGCCAAGTAGCCTTGGTTTCTGTTCCTTATGTTCTTGCCCTTGCCTTTTGCCATCTTGTTAACTCTGATGATAGCAGATCTTACTCTGTCTGGCTGTGGCTTGTCCCTCCTGCAGGCCTCTGTATCATTACTTGAAGGCCAGCTCTCTCTGAGAGGTGTTTGGGTTTGGAGTCTGTGGCACAGGGTCAGCTCTGGGGTGCAGACAGGAACCAGAAGGATCTTGTCCCCAGCGGCCCCTTGGTTCCTGTGCCCTGATAGCTCTGCAAGGGTCCCTCTTGATCCAGTGAGTTTGAACAGAAGTGGTAGTTTTGCCTATGCTCAAAGGTGTGTCAGCACTCCTGGGAGACCAGCTCTCTCCCTGTGGCCCAGGCTGAGGTCCCCAAGTCCCAGTGAGCAGTGGTGCTTGTCTTATCCCCACTCACAGCTTTTCCACACTCTTGGAAGGGCGATTTCTCCCAGCGCTGCTTGGCTATGGGACCCTGGTGGCCCAAGCAGAGGTCTCCTGCCACAGATGGAAATCTGAAGGTTCCTATGCCCGACTTTACCTCTGACCCTCTGTCCCGCAGGTTCCGGGCTGCTCCCGGTGAGCAGTGGTACTCATCTTAACACCACTCACGATTTTCCACACTCCTGGGAGGGTAGCTTTCTCCTGGCGCTACTTGGCTATGGAACCCTGGTGGCCCAGGCACAGGTCTCCCACCACAGATGGAAACCGGACATACCAGATTTATTTTATGTTGAGATCTCTGATACGTTTTCAGACCATTAAGAAACACAAGGTGTTTCAAAAAACAAGGTGGCAGACAGTCAGAGGACTTGGAGGGTAAAGGTGCTTACTGCAAAGGCTGATGGCCTGAGCCCCCATATAGTGGAAGAAGGAGAAGGCTGATTCCTTCAAGTTGGCACATACACACATGAGTACACATACACAGAGCTGTTGATTATATGAATGGATAAATGCAGCTTAATTCAAGGGGCTGCTGCATGGATACTGCTTGTACATGGCATTTAAATTTGATGAATACACTTGTACTTGAGTTTTGTGCAGAGTGAAAAGGTGTGTATCTATTTGCATTCTTCTACATGCAAACATCCAGTTTGCCCAGCACCATTTGTTGCAGATGCTTTCTTTTTTTCCAGTGTGTATTGATGGCTCCTTTATCAAAAATCAGGTGCCCCTAGGTGGATTTATGTCTGAGTCTTTGCTTTTATTCCATTAATCAACATGCCTATTTTTAGGCCTATACCATGTGGTTCTTATTATGAAGCTCTGTATACAACTTGAAACCAAGGATGGTGATACCTCCAAAAGTTCTTTTATTGTTTTAGCTATTCTGAGGGGGTTGTTTGTTTGTTTGTTTGTGTTTCCATATGAACTTGAGTATTGTTTTTTCATGTTATATAAAGAATTGTGTTAAAATTGTTATGAGAAATGCATTGAGTCTATAGATTGCTTTTGGTTGGATGGTCACTTTACTACATTAATCCTACCAATCCATGAGCAGCAGTGATCTTTCCATATTCTGATATCTTCTTCAATTTCTTCCTTCAAAGACTTTAGATTTTTACCGTTCAAGTCTTCCACTTGCTTGATGAGAGCTACCCTAAGATATTTTGTATTATTTGAAGCTCTTGTGAAAGATGTTGTTTCCATGATTTCTTGCTCAGACCACTTGTCATTTCTACACAGTAGGGTTACTGATTTTTTGTTGTTGTTGTTGTTAATCTTGTATGAAAGTGTTTGTCAGCTGTAAGAGTTCCATGGTGGAATATTTAGGGCCATTTATATATACTATCATAACATCTGCAAGTAATGATACTTTGACTTCTTCCTTCCCAATTTGTACCCACTTAATCTCCTTCAGGTTTCTTACTGGTCTAGCTAAAATTTCAACTACTATAGTGAATAAAAACAGAAGGCATGGAAAACCTTATCTTGTTCCTGTTTTGTTGGGAGATTATTTTTTTTTCTCTGTTTTCATGAGTGTTGATAAACTGAGATTGATGGTTTTCTTCTAGCATTTTCTGTATGGCTACATTTGTAGATAGATAATGTATAAATTTGACTTTATCAAGAGATATCATATAATCTCTATCTATGGTGAGTGAAAGTTTTGTTGGGAGTAGTAATCAGGCCTGGCCTTTGTGGTCTCATAGAGTCTGTACCACATCAGTCCAGGCTCTTCTGGATTTTAGAGTCTGCATTGAGAGTCTGATATAATTCTAGTAGGTCTGCCTTTATGTTTTACTTAGTCTTTTTCCTTTGCAGGTTTTAATATTTTTCCTTGTTCTATAAGTTTACTGTTTTGATTATTATGTGGCAAGGGAACTTTCTTTTTGTATCCAATCTATTTAGTGCTCTGTAAGCTTCCTGTACCATTAAAGGCATGTCCTTCTTTAGGTTAGGAAATTTTTTTCTATAGTTTTGTTGAAAATATTTTTTGGACCTTTAATCTAGAATTCTTCTCCTTTGCCTGCTCCTATTATTCTTAAGTTTCCTCTTTTCATAGTATTTCTGATTTTCTGGTAGTTTAAGGTCAGAAATTTTGTAGACTTAACATTTTCTTTGACCAATGTATCCATTTTTAATATCTTATATCCAATGCCTGAGATTCTCTCTTCCATATCTTGCATTCTGCTGGTGAAGTTTGCCTTTATAGTTCTTATATAAATTCCTAAATTTTCCATATCCAGAAATCCCTCAGTTTGTGTTTTCTTTATTGCTTCTATTTCCATTTTTAGGTCTTGAACAGTTTAATGTGTTTTCTTCAACTCTTTGTATTTTCTTGGCTTTCTTTAAGAGATTTATTCATTTTCTCTTTAAAGACCTCTATCATCTTCAAATAGCTGATTTTAAGGACTTTCTTTGTGTTTTTCCTACATTGGAATACTCAGGATATGCTGTGGTACAATAGCTGGACTACAGTGGCAGCATATTATCCTGGATGTTATTGATTTGTGTTTTATGCTGGCTCCTAGCCATCTGGGTTTGGGGTTGATTATAGTACTAGGTGCTGATTTTTGTTTTTCTCTTTGTTTGGTGGCTGTTTTTTCCTTTGGTTTCTGTTTCCTGTCTGGATTTTTTTAGAGTATGATGGTGAGTGCTGCCTGTTTTCCTGGTCTGCTCAGCTTGGCTTCTTCACAGGCAATGTCTGCTGATGTTAAAGGCTGGAATACAGGGATAAGTGGGGGAAGGGACATCAGGAGGGAATGCTCCATGGGATCCACAGGAGATTCAGGCAGAGGAAGAACAAGGCTACAGCTGGTGACCTGTTTCAGTGCTAGCTAGGGATGAGACTGAGGGATTGAGTCTGGGGCAATTTAGCAAAACATTTGTTTTAAGATTGCAGGGTTTTGTCTCAGCTCAGGGGAGTAAAAAAGAAGCAGACTCTCTGGAACATTTGAAATATTTATTATCTGGCCATGGCTCACTCCTTATCTGTTTGCCTACCAAAAAATCTGACTAACTCCTAGACTCTCATTAGGTTTCAAGAATTTATTTTTATGTTTTTTGATTCATAATCATTTGTAGTTGTATATAAACATTGAGGTGAATAAGGTAGACAACAAGAAAATTAAACCAAGTTATATGTACAATTCAGTAATATTGAAAAACTACATATCCACACAATCACCACTCAGTTAAGTTATATTTTCATTAAGTTTGCAAGCATGAGTTACCCTCAACCTACATGACTACTGCCTGATTGTAACCATCATATATTATTTTTACCTGTCTTAAATGTTCTAAAAAGTGTCATCCACTTTCATGTGAAGTTTCTTTCACTTAAAGTTTAAAATTCATTCATATTGAGATTCTTTAATGCACGTATATGAGCTTAACCCATTATTAATTGCTAAATAGTATTTAATTGCATGAACATATCAATTCCTTATTTTCTTATTTGGAATGGTTGGAAATTCAAACTTTAAAGCAAACACAGCAAATCCACCAAACTTGAACACTCTATGGGGTGGGGAGACAGTTAATTTGAGAACAACCAGCGAGGCTATCTCACAAGAGTAAAGCAACCCAGTCAGAAAGATCAGGTATACTTTGTGGAGTGCTTGAGGTTTAAGGCCAGATCCTTTTCTCTCAGGACATTTTCCCCTCATGAGTAGAACAAAGTCCCTGAGCTGAGCAGGCTGAAATGGGTCTCTGCCTCTGGCAATCAAACCAGTTTATGAGTAGTAAATGTCTAGCTGGGAAGGAATGAGAAAATTTCAGTTATCTGTTAAACAAGGTACCTGAGTCATGGGATTGCTGAGAAATGCACAACCAGATAAGCGTGTCTTTGATGTGGCCTAGGAAGTTTGAGCTGAGACAAAGAAACAATTCAAACATATACATGACCAGATAAAAAGTATTACCTAGGAAGACTGCAAGCAAATATATCGCCAGATAAAATATTAGCTCTAGGGTTAGCATGTCCGTAAAACTCCCATGTAAATGCTTGCAATAAGCAGCTTTGATGATGACTTGATAAATAACTGCATCTCCTTCATTTAAATTATTCACTGTTCCCTTAAAACTTCCAGTTCTTAGCTGGTTATCCTGAGTAACAGATTCTTCATCAAGGCTGAAATATTCAAAATCACACCCCAAATAGCTCTAATGTCTGCTCATTTCTCTTTAAATCTATACAAGGTTATATTCACCATCTATACAACATTTAAGACCCTAGGAGTCCTAATGATGAGCCTGAAGTTCCTGAGTTCCACATGTGACCTCAACCTTAAGTCAATGACAAGCACAAAATACAGCCATGTTTCCATTGTCACTTGTCTAAAAACAAGAACAATTTTCTTCTGTCTAAAACTTAATATTGAAAATTTGCTTGATTGTTTTCCTTTCCTTTCTTTCTTTCTTTCTTTCTTTCTTTCTTTCTTTCTTTCTTTCTTTCTTTCTTTCTTTTGGTTTCAAAAAGCTTTTATTTTACTTTGTCCAATACTTGGGAGGGGCTCTAAGGTAGTTACAAAGCTGTCTAGTACCTTGAGAGGTTCAGGTGGAGATTGGAGGCTGACTGGTGCAGAGCAAAGGAGACAGCCCTTTGGAAGGTGAGGATACCACCTACTCTGCTCCAGAGTGAGCTGCTCAAAGAGGTACTCACCTAGAGATGGCTGGGGCACTCCAATCTGCACTGGCTCTGGCCCAGCCAGCCTACAGAGATTGGGCAGGTGCTTGCCATCTCCTTGATGAGCTTCACCTCCTCATCAAGGAAGTAGATTTCCAAGAAGTCGCAGAGATGAGGATCTGGGCCAACAGAAGCCAGGGAATGAAGATCCAAGAGAGCCTGGTTCAGGTTCTTCTCCAGGGACAAGGCTGCATCCATGGTCTTCTCATCTCAAGATTGACTCTGCACATCCTTGGAAGAGTGTGTGAATGGTTCTGCAACTTGAGGAGACACTCAGCGCCCTCACTCACACTTTTCAGCCAGTTCATGAAAGAAGTGGCTTACACCCTCCAGAGCCAAGTCATCCTGATCAAAATAGTAGCCCAGAGAAAAGTAGATTAGGAGACCCGCAGATGCAAGCTGACAAGGCTGTTCATGGCAGCTTCTACTTAGGTGTAATAAGAATCAGGGAGCTCATGGCTGACCTGAGGTTTGGAGCTCATCGCAAAGAGGTTGTGCTGGCTTTGGTCCTAAAAGCCAAAGGCATAGATGAGATCATCCAGGAAGACTGTAAGGTCCAAGAGAGACTATGAGGCTGGTGGAAGCTGACAAATAGGGACTCCCCAGGACTGTTCTGTCTAAATACTGTTGAAGCAAGGCACAGATCCATGGGACCTCTAAGACAATGTTCTCAATTTGCTTGATTTTTAAAGTTTTTGTTTTATTTTAATGTGTATGTGTATGTCTGTGTGTCTGTGTCCCTCTATGTGTGTCTGTGTCTCTATGTTTGTGTGTGTGTGTTTTTGCCTGTGTTTGTGTCTCTGTCTATATCTGTGCCTGTGTGTGTATCTATGTCTCTGTACGTGTGTCTGTGTCTCTGTGTGTTTTTCTGTGTCTGTGTGCATGTCTCTGTGTGTGAGTCTGTGTCTGTGTGTGTGTCTTTGTCTGTGTCAGTCTGTGAGTGTTTGTTTGTGTGTGTCTGTGTGTGTATGTCTGTGTATGTCTGTGTCTGTATGTGTTTCTATGTCTGTGTCTGTGTCTGTGTGTGTCTGTGTTTGTTTGTGTCTGTGTGTGCCACATGTGAGTAGTAGAAGGTGTTCAATCCTCTACAACTAGAGCTAAAGGGGGTTGGGAGACACTGTACATGGATACTAAGAACTATGGGTAGGTTGACCGGAATAGCAGCAAAACGCTCTGAACCACTGAGTCATCCCTACCACCGCCCAAAAAATTGTCTTCTGAGAAGTTGCATTGGATTATTACACATAAAATAAGGTTTTAATGTATTATCATGATTTTAAAAGAGAAATCATACCAAGTGCCAAAGGGTAGGCACTGATATCTAATACAAAAGGCAAGGGTATATAAAATAATCAAATTGAATTTATATATTTAGAAATATGTAACAATTAAGGGGAAGGGAGTCATAAATTTGGGAGAGAAAGGGGTACATAGGAGGGGCTTAGGGCTGAAGAAGAAAAGGGAAATTATATAATTATATTTTACTTTCAAAAAATAAAATAATTTAAAAACTATTATTTGAAAAAAGAAATCCTAAAGGAGAGATAATATGGAAAGTAAACAGCATAAAAGAAAATGGGACATACATGAATTCAACTTTCTGAACTTGAGTTTATTTTTGATACCAAATAGTTTTATACCCTGCAATAAAACATATTTCTATACCTTCAATATCTATTAAATAAGAATAGTTAAATAATTTATAAGGCCTTTTATGAAAAAATAGTCCTTGATTATTGAAAAACATGCATAATATTAAATATTGGACAAATGGCAAATGCTGGCATGTTGAGACACATGCTTTGAACCCTGACAATGATAACACTAAAAAAACTATTTTGTTCAATGTTTGTCAATTACAAAAAAATAGCTTGTGAATGAGAGAAAATGACTGTCATTTTTATGACTACATTTGTGCATATTCAATAGACAAGTACATTTTTTCATTAAAAAAAAATAAATCTTGACAGTGTTTAGGCAGAGTAAGAATCAGGAAGAACAGAGCTGTGTTAAAATGTTGCTCAAATGTAAAAATTTGAAACCCTGTTTCTGGGCTGCATGTAGTTTGTTGGATGAATAATTGCACAGCATCTAGGAAGACCTGGTTCATTCCACAGTGCCATAAACTTCTTGTACAAGAAAAGAAAAAATGCCCAGACCTTGAACCCCTCGTGGCAACAATGCATCTTCTTATCCACACACAGCTCTTTCCATAGGAATTCTGCTCACTGACCAATCACACCACTGCAGCTCATGATACTGCACCTCTGTTAAGAAAATATTCTCTTACCCAAGGTTTTCCTCAGAGCAACTTTAACATCCTTATTTCTCAAGCTATAGATCAGAGGATTCAACATGGGCACCACAATCGTATAGAACAACGAAGACACTTTTCCTTGGTCAAGAGGCAAAATGGAAGGTGGTTTGAGGTACATGAAAGCCCCAGAACCAAAGAAAAGACAAACCACAATCAAGTGGGAGCTGCAGGTACTGAAGGCCTTGGACCTGCCCTCTGTGGAATGCATGTGAAGAATGCTAGAGAGGATGAGGGCATAAGAAATGAAGATGGTGACAATGGGCACACCAATACCAAAGGCTACCACAATGAAGACAACTAGCTCATTTGTAAAGGTATTGCTGCAAGAGAGTTCAAGAAGGGGAAGAATGTCACACATGAAGTGATTGATGAGGTTGTCAGCACAGAAGGTCAGATTCATTAGGTTTTCTGTATGGGCTATGCCTCCAGAGAAACTCGTCACATAGACTCCCAGTAAAAGGAGTAAACAAGCCTGGGGAGACATGCTGACCATGTACATCAGAGGGTTACAGATGGCAACATAACGGTCATATGCCATGGCTGACAGAATAAAGGACTCAGAAGAAACAAAGAAACAGAAGAAAAACAATTGTGTCATGCACTGTGGATGAGAGATGATGTTCTTCTTTGAGATAAAACTCATAAGCATTTTGGGGATGATAGTGGAGGAATAGCACAAATCTATTAAGGAAAGATTGAAGATAAAGAAGTACATAGGGGTGTGCAGGTGAGAGTTCAGCCCTATCAGGGAGATCAAGCCCAGGTTCCCCACCACAGTCACCATGTAGAAACCTAGAAAGAGAAAGAAGAGGGGCATGTGGAGTCCTGGCTGGTCTGTCAGGCCTGCGAGGATGAACTCTGTCACAGAGGAATTCTTCACAATCATTCTTCTCAGGAGGAATGCCTGTGTGACAGAGAAGAAAACCAGTGGAGAAAAAGAAGCATCACTACCATCCTCACAAATCTAAGTCCTCTTTGTGAAAATGGAATCCAAAGGAGGTTTAAACTATGGTAGGAAGGTTTAAATATTTACAGTGGGTAGAAGTGAACTATCAGGTGACTCTAACTTCCGGAGCATAGTAAGGGCTACACTTATCCTTCAGAATGAAAGGGTGAGCACCTCTTAGACTCAGAAGATGGTCCTTTTACCATGCACTGCTCTACACCACTTTCTGAAATTTGAACCTCTTCTCTGCAATGATCTTAACAGGCAGAATACATCTTAGCTCTAGGTCAGCACTATGCAATAGCAAGTTGAAGTTGTGTTTCCTACAGTCTCTTAACTCAACTACACATAGGCTTAGTAATAATAATATTCTAAGATAACTTAGTTAGGGATTACTGGGGAAAGCTCTAAGCATATGTTACCATAGAGCAATCCACAAATTACAAAGGAGACATGGAGTTCTCAAATTCACAAACCATCCAGACTTCAGGCTGGAGGGAAGTTCTAGCAGACCCACACAGAGTCTGCATTCCTAACCCCTCTTTCATGGTTGCTTAGTGTCAGAGGGGCACATACCTTCCTTTACTTGCAACAGGGATGTTCTGCCTACTGTCTCTCATCTGAAGTGTTCTGGGGAAAACAAAGACCTGGTCAATAGAAGACAGCAGCTTGAGCTTAGACCTCCTTTCTCAGGCTAAAGCTCAGACTCAAAACTATCTTGTAATCCTCTCTGTACTGACAACATTGATTCACAATTGCTGTTTATCCAGTGGCCCCTGCAATTTCCAGGAAGGAAGCAGCTGCTGCCCTTGAATAACAGAAGAAGTGTGTCATTCTTGTTTGCAGATCTCAAGGGCCTGGTTATGAAGACAGAGGCTCTCTCAGGACCATTTCTTCAGTTTCACTCCCAAAGGAAGCAGAAATGTTTGATTCTTCTGTACAATTCCCCTTGCTTGGATTTTAGAAACAATTCTTTCTCATTATAATTATGTGGGATGGGATGATCCTGGGCCCTGTAACTTATCCAAATCTCCAATGTCAGAAATTTGAAGATTACTAAAAATACAATGAAAATACAATGAAATAATTAGAAGTGGCCCAAGATCCAACAGTAAAAATATATTCTGTAAATGCTTAATGGTGTGGTATGGAATTAGTAGTAAGGACCTTAAAATAGCCACTTGAATTACATTTTAAATCTGCATTTGAAAATGATCAAACAAATGGTACATTACAACAGTGTATAAGAAACATCAAAAAAGGACTAGAGAGATGGCCCAGTGGTTAAGAGCGCCAACTGCTCTTCCGAAGGTCATGACTTCAAATACCCACAAACACATGATGGCTCACAACCATTCATAATGAGCTATGATGCCCTCTTCTGGGTGTCTGAGGACAGCTACAGTGAGCTGGGCAAGAGAGAGAAGAAAAACAAAGTGTCTGAAGACAGCTACAGTATACTTACATATAATAAATAAATAAATAAATCATTTTTAAAAAACAAACATCAAAATACCGAATGAAAATTTCAAAACAGAAACTTTTTATAGGGGGTTAGGAATTCAGTGAGCTGATTTAATGTCAGGCTGAGTAAAGTCACACAAGGTACCAGTGAAGTCAAAGACAAAATTAATAGAAGTCAGCTATATTAAATTCTATCCTATACACAATAGTCAAACACACACTTAAGAATCCCCTAACCAAGAGCATTGGGGAAAGACCTCCATGTGATAGCTGGTCTTCCTTGTTAACTTGGATCTGTCTGGAATTCACTAAAACCCAACATGCTGGGTATAGTTGTGGAGGCTTTTTCTCAGTTGGTCATTTGAAGTGGAAACACCCACCTTAAATCTGGATATTTGGAGGTGAGATAATCCATTGTAAATCTGGGCCATACCTTCTGGTGACAGTCTATATAAAGACTATGAAAAGATGAAAGCACTTGCTTCTTGCCTGTTTGCCATTACTGTCTCTGGCAAATTCATTCCTTCATGGGCATTAGAGCCTACTTCTTCAGGATCCTGATGTATACTGAAAACCGGATGAGACATCCAGCCTCATAGACTGAACAACTACTGGATTCTTGCAGCCTGTAAGCCAAGGTAATAAATTCATTCTCTCTCTCTCTCTCTCTCTCTCTCTCTCTCTCTCTCTCTCTCTCTCTCTCTCTCTCTGTGTGTGTGTGTGTGTGTGTGTGTGTGTGTGTGTATGTGGGTGTCTGTGTAGATATAGATATTTTTGTTCTATTATTTCATTTCTCTAGAGAACTTTGACTGATACACTTTAAGATAAAAATTTTAAGACACTGAAGAAATTAATGGAGACGCCAAAAGATAAAAAAAAAAAAGACTTTTCATGCTCCTGAGCAGAAGAATTAATCTTGTGAAAATGAAATGTCCTACTGAAAGAAGTCTGCAGAGTCAATGAACGGTTTAGGGCCATTCTTTAAAGATATAGATAAGACAATCTCAAACTTTATATGGAAACCCAAACAACTAAAAACAATTCCCAAACAAAAGGTATCACCATCCATGATTTCAAATTACATTACAAGGCTATGGTAATAAAAACTTAAATGAATAAAATCATGATACTGGCCCAAAAACAATCACATAAACCAGTGGAACAGAGTAGAGAATCCAAATATAAATCCATGCAGCTATGGCTATACAAATGTGGTTAGAATAAGAATAGCCCCCAGAAGTTCATATATTTGAACATTTAATCGTCAGGGCCTAGCTCTATTTGAGAATTAGGAGGTACGGCCTTGGAGTAGGTATGGCATTTTTGAGGAAGTGTGTCCTTAGAGGTGAGCTTTGAGGTTCCAAAATCCTATGCCAGGTCCACGTGTCCTGTAGCCTGCAGATGAGGACGTAACTCTCATCCACTGTTCCAGCAACATGAGGGCCACCATTCCCCCCGGCATGATGATAATGGACTAAGCCTCTGAAACTGCGACAAGCCCCCAATTAAATGCTTTCCTTTTTAAGAGTTACCTTGGTTATGATGTCTCTTCACAGGAACATAACAGTGACTAAGACAGTGTGCTGGAATAGTTTTATGTCAACTTAACACAGGCAAAAGTCATCTGAAAGGAGGGAATCTCAATTAAGAAAATGCTTCAAGGACATTTACTCAACTATGTTCATAGCAGCTTTCTTCATAATAGTCCGATACTGGAAGCAACCTAGATGCCCTTCAACCAATGAATGATGTTGTTTTAATGTGGTATGTTTGAACAATAGAGTATAACTGAGCTGATCAAAACAATGACATCACAAAATTTTCAGGCAAATAGATGGAACTAGAAAAACCCATCCTAATTGAAGTAACATATCCAGAAAGACAAACATGGTGTGTACTCGTGAATATTCACCGTAAAGGATAATCATGCTACAATCCACAGACACAAAGAGGCTCAGTAACAAGCAGAGCTTGAGGGAGGATGCAAGGATCTTCCTGGGAAGGGAAATACAATAGGTTTTGAAGGTGGACTCGGGGAGGGTAGGAATGGGACAGTAAGGATCAGGTGCAAAGGATGAAGGGAAGAGTACTGGAAGAGACACCTGGAATTGGGGGACATTTTCGAAATAAGGTAGCAACCTAGTACAAAGGAAACTCCATGGGACCTATGAGAGTGACACTAGCAAAGACTACTAGTTATGGGGGACACAGAGTCTGAACTGGCTACCCCTCTGTAACCAGACAAGACTTCAACTGGAGGGACTGGGACACCAGTCCAGCCACAAAACCTCCGACCCATAGTATGTCATGCCTGCAGCAGGTGCTGGGACCGGAGTCTAGCATAATCTTCACCAGAGAAACCAGAGAGACTTCATCTAGCAACTGATGGAAGCAGATGCAGAGTTCCATAGCCAGGTATTGGGCAGAGCTCTGGCAGCCCTGCAGAGGAGGCAGAGGAAAGATTGGAGGAGCCAAAATGATCCAGGACACCACAAGAACTCAGCCCACAAAATCAACTGACCAGGACTCAGAAGGACAGAAATCAGGGATCCTGGCTGAGTCTGACCTAGGGCCTCTACATACACACATGGTTGTGTTGCTCAGTGTTCTTGTGCAACTCCTAATGGTGGGAGCAGAGCTATCTCTGACTCTTTTGCCTGCATTGGAGACTCTTTTCCTCATACTGTGGCCTCATCCAGCCTTGATGTGAGAATAGGTGCCTGGTCTTATTATAGCTTATGATGCCATATTTGTTTGATGTCCCTAGAAGGCCTGATCTTTGCTGAGGGGAGGGGATAAATCTGAAGGAAAAAGGAAGTGGGAGAGGTGAAACTGCAGCCAGGATGTAATATATGAGAGAAAACTATATAAAGAGGAAATTTCTCAAAACATGTACAGTATATAAATATGTACATTACAAAATTATTAAATCAGAATAATGAGCATATCTACCACCTCTAATATTTGTTATCTCTGTGTGATGAGAATATTCAGACTCCACTCTCCTCGTTTTTTGGAAATATATACTACATTGTTATTGTTGCATAAAGTCTACTGTGCAATAGAATGCCAGAGTGTGCTCCTCCTTTTTTCTATTACCTGTATCCACTAGCAACCTCTTTCCATCCCTTTCACCACACTTCGCAACTTCTACTGGCATTATTCTATTGCTGCCTGCTGTAAGATCAACATGGTCAGAGGTATTAGGGAACTCACATAGTATTTGCTCTTCTGTGCCTGGCATCTCATTCATCTTCTAAGGATGAGCCCCTAGCAATTAACATTGATGTTTCTAATCATGCACTCGGCAAGAAGAATGAATTTGTTCTCATTAAATCTTTTTTTCAGTTACATTCTTACCAACAATATAAACATACCCTTTTCCCTGTATTTTCTAATAATTTCTTTACAAATTGAGACAATTGGGTGCTAAAATTGCCATTGTGACATTTTAATGTATAGTTCTTCATATATGTAGTCATCTTAGTTACTTTTCCTAACACTGTGATAAATCACCCTGACTAAAGCAAAGTAAGAGTAAAAATTCCTTTGAATGCAGAAGGTTAAGGCAGCTGGGCACATTGCATCCACACCAGGAAAGCAGAGAGAGAGAGAGAGAGAGAGATGATTGCCTATGCACAGCCATATCTCACTTTCACTCAGTTCAGGACCCACATTTTACTATGTCACACTTATGATAGGAGGCTCACCTAGTCTAGATATATCACTCACAAGTCTGTCATGAAGTTCATCTCCCAGGAAAATACCTATCCTGTCAAGTTAATAATCAACATTGACCAATGCACAAATTATGTCAGTAATGCAATCGAGGGATCTTGGTCAGGATCATTTTCTCTTCCAATTAAAAAATTAAAAGACAATAAAAAATCTCCTGTTCCACAGGTAGCAGAGAAGAAATCTTGACGACCACAGACAGAATCAGCAGTTATAAAAAGATGTTTATTGGGGTGAGGAAACACGCAGCATAGTCACACAGAAAAAAACATTTTGTAAAGCAAACAGGGCACTCAGAAAGCCAAAAAAACAAAAACAAAGAAGTCTCTGCTAGAGACTTGGGGTTCTTAAAATCTCTTAAGAGTTTTCTTCTCCTAAGTTGGGTTTAGTTAGTTTACAGAAATAGAAGATGATTGATTGGATGGGAACTATTAAGGGGATGTCCTACTCTGTCCTGAACTTGAGCCATCTCATCAGCAGATGGCGTGCTAGTAAGAGATAAAGCCTACAAGACATTTGGGGATTGTTATAGGTTTTTTTTGTTTTGTTTTGTTTTGTTTTAATTTCTTTTTTATTGAAAGTAGATTCTTATACAATATGTCCTGGTCACATTTGTTTTTACCTGAGTTCTTTGGGTTATGTAGTTTTTCATCTTCATTACCCAAGCATTGTCAGAAATGTGTTCTTCCTCATGCAGTGAGCCTTAAGTAAAATCAGACATTGATTGGCTATTTCAATAGTTCGATGCCACCATCGCCTTAGTATATTTTGCAAGCAGGACAGATTGGAAGTCAAAGGTTTTATGGCTTGGTTGATGTCCACACTTTTTTGGTAGACTACAGAGAACCTTCCTGTATAAAGAGACCAGATCATGGGGGTGATGGCTCCACATAGACAACTTGACCATGTTCAATGAATTCTGTGGATGTGATCCTTGACAATGGGGCCCCAATATCAGTTTCTGGAGAGCAATCTTCTGTCTTAGCATCAACCTGGATTATTTGGGGATGTCCACGGGACCCCTTGATATTGCAAACATAACCCCCATTAGGATAACCTTCATAGACTCCAGGCAGTTTCCAGTGCACTGGGTTTCCACAGCATACCCTAATTTCCCCCAATTCCAGCTGTTTCTCCCCATACTTTCTCCCTCCATCACATCTCCACCTGCCCCATCCCCACAACCTGAGCCCACTCCCATCCTCACTCATCCCAGTCCAACTATGAAATCTATTTCCCCTTCCCAGGGATATCCATCCATCCCTGTCTTGGGCCTCTAGTTACTGAGCCCCTTCCTCTTTGCCTAATCTCTCTGAGTCTGCAGACTGTAGCTTGGTTATCAATACTTAATGGCCAATATACACTTGTAAGTGAATACATACCATGTTTGTCTTTCCGGATCTGGGTTAACCTCACTCGGGATGATTTTTTTTTTTCTACTTCCATCTGTTGCCTACAAATTTCGTGATGCCATTTTTTTAAACAACTAAGTAATACTCCATTGGGTAAATGTACCACATTTTCTTTACCCAATCTTCTACTGAGGAACATCTAAGTTGTATATAGTTTCTGACTATTATGAATAAAGTCACAAAATTCAGCTTGAGCAAGTGCGTTTATGGTAAGAAGGAGCATCCTTTGGCTATATGCCCAAGAGTAGAAAGCTGGGTCCTGAGGAGGATGGATTCCCAATTTTCTGAGAAACTGCCGTAGCGATTTCCGTAGTGGTTATAAACGTTTGCACTTCCACCAGCAATGGACGAGTAATCCATTGCTCCACATCTTTTTCAGCATGAGCTACCACTTATTCTGTTGATCTTAGCCATTCTGACAGGTATAAGATGGAATCTCAAAGCAGTTTTGATTTGCATTTCCCTGATGGCTAAGGGTGATGAGCATTTCTTTAAATATTTCTCAGCCATTTGAGATTCCACTATTGAGAATTCTCAGTTTAAATCTGTTCCCCGTTTTTAATTGGATTATTTGGGTTTTGATAACTATTTTCTTGAGTTCTTATGTATTAGATATTAGACCTCTATCAGATGTGGAGTTGGTTAAAAAGTCTTAAACCATTCTATAGGCTTTAGCTTTGTCTAATTGACTGTGTCCTTTGCCTTACAAAGAATTTTCAGTTTAATAAAGTCCCATTTATTAATTGTTGATCTAAGGGTCTGTGTTCTGTTCAAAATGTTCTCTTCTGTTCCAATGCATTCAAGGCTATTCCCCACTTTCTTTTCTATTAGATTCATTGTACCAGATTTATTTTATGTTGAGATCTCTGATTCATTTTCAGACCATTAGGAAACCCAAGGTGTGTCAAAACCAGGTGGCAGCCAGTCAGATGACTCGGAGGGTAAAGGTGCTTTCTGCAAAGACTGATGGCCTGAACCTCCATATAGTGGAAGAAGGAGAAGGCTGAATCCTTCAAATTGGCACATGCACACATGAGTACACATACACAGAGCTGTTGATTATATGAATGGATAAATGCAGCTTAATTCAAGGGACTGCTGCATGGATACTGGTTGTACATGTCATTTAAATTTGATGCATACACTTGTACTTGAGTTTTGTGCAGAGTGAAAGGTATGTATCTATTTGCATTTTCTACATGCAAACATCCAGTTTGCCCAAGACCATTTGTTGTAGATGCTATCTTTTTTTCCAATGTATATTGATGGGTTCTTTATCAAAAATCAGGTTTCCATAGGTGTGTGGATTTATGTCTGAGTCTTTGCTTTGATTCCATTAATCAACATGTCTATTTTTATGCCAATACCATGTGGTTCTTATTATACAGCTCTGTAGTACAACTTGAAACCAAGGATGGTGATATCTCCAAAAGTTCTTTTATTGTTCAGGATTGTTTTAGCTATTCTGAGGGGTTTTTTGTTTGTTTGTTTGTTATTTTGTGTTTCCATATGAACCTGAGTATTGTTTTTTCATGTTATAATAAGAATTGTGTTAAAATTTTGATGAGAAATGCATTGAGTCTCTAGATTGCTTTTGTTAGGATGTTTATTTTACTAAATTAATCCTAACAATCCATGAGCAGCAGTGATCTTTCCATATTCTGATATCTTCTTCAATTTCTTCCTTCAAAGACTAGATTTTTACCATTCAAGTCTTCCACTTGCTTAATGCAAGCTACCCTAAGATATGTTATATTATTTGAAGCTCTTGAGAAAGATGTTGTTTCCATGATTTCTTGCTCAGACCATTTGTCATTTGTATACAGGAGGTTTACTGATTTGTTGTTGTTGTTGTTAATCTTGTATGAAAGTGTTTGTTAGCTGTAAGAGTTCCATGGTGGAATGTTTAGGGCCACTTATATACTATCATAACATCTGTAAATAATGATACTTTGATTTCTTCCTTCCCAATTTGTACCCACTTAATCTCCTTCAGGTGTCTTACTGGTCTAGCTAAAATTTCAACTACTAGAGTGAATAAATACAGAGGGCATGGAAAACCTTATCTTGTCTTCCGAGAAGCTGCACTGGATTATTATACATAAAATAAGATTTTAATGTATTATCATGATTTTAAAAGAGAAATTATACCAAGGGCCACAGGGTAGGCACTGATATATAATAGTTACAGGCAAGGGTATACAAAATAATCAAATTGAATTTATATATTTAGAAATATGTAACAATTAAGGAGAAGGGAGTCATAAATTTGGGAGAGAAAGAGGGTACATAGGAGGGGCTGAGGGCTGAAAGAGAAAAGGGAAATTATATAATTATATTTTACTTTCAAAAAATAAAATAATTTACAAATTATTATTTGAAAAAATAAATCCTAAATGAGGGATAATATGGAAAGAAAACAGCATAAAAGAAAATGGGACATACATGAATTCAACTTTCTGAACTTGAGTTTATTTTTGATACCAAATAGTTTTATATCCTTGAATAAAACACATTTCTATACCTTCAATATCTATTAAATAAGAATAGTTAAATAATTCATAAGGGCTTTTATGAATAAATAGTCCTTGATTATTTAAAAAACATGCATAATATTAAATATTGGACAAATGGCAAATGCTGGCATGTTGAGACACATGCTTTGAACTCTGACGATCATAACACTAAAAAAATTGCTATTTTGTTCAATGCTTGTAAATTACAGAAAAATAGCTTGTGAATGAGAGAAAATGACTGTCAACTATACATTTGTGTATACTCAATACACAAGTACATTTTTCATTAAAAAAATAAATCTTGACAGAGTTTAGGCAGAGTAAGAGTTAGGAAGAACAGAGCCGTGTTAAAATGTTGCTCAAATGTAAAAATTTGAAACCCATGTAGTTTGTTGGTTGAATAATTGCTCAGCATCCAAGAAGGCCTGGTTCATTCCATAGTGCCATAAACTTCTTGTACAAGAAGAGAAAAAAATGACCAGATCTTGAACCCCTCGTGGCAACAATGCATCTTCTTATCCACGCACAGCTCTTTCCATATGAATACTGCTCACTGACCAATCACACCACTACAGCTCATGATACTGCTCCTGTGTTAACAAAATATTCTCTTACCCAAGGTTTTCCTCAGAGCATCTTTGACATCCTTATTTCTCAAGCTATAGATCAGAGGATTCAACATGGGCACCACAATCGTATAAAACAACGAAGACACTTTTCCTTGATCAAGGGACAAAACAGAAGGTGGCTGGAGATACATGAAAGCCCCAGAACCAAAGAAAAGACAAACCACAATCAAGTGGGAGCTGCAAGTGCTGAAGGCCTTGGACCTGCCCTCTGTGGAATGCATGCGAAGAATGCTAGAGAGGATGAGGGCATAAGAAATGAAGATGGTGACAATGCACACAACAATTCCAAAGGTCACCACAATGAAGACAATTAGCTTATTTGTGAAAGTATTGCTGCAAGAGAGTTCAAGAAGGGGAAGAATGTCACACATGAAGTGATTGATGAGGTTGTCAGCACAGAAGGTCAGTCTTGCCATGGATATGGTGTGGGCCATAGCTCCAACAAAACCCATTAAATACACGCCAAACAAAAGGAGTAAACAAACCTGGACAGACATGTTGACCATGTACATCAAGGGGTTACAGATGGCAACATAAGGGTCATAGGCCATGGCTGACAGAATAAAGGACTCAGAGAGAACAAAGAAACAGTAGAAAAACAACTGTGTCATGCACCCTGGATGAGAGATGATGTTCTTCTTTGAGATAAAACTCATAAGCATTTTGGGAATGATAGTGGAGGAATAACAGAAATCTATTACAGAAAGATTGAAGATAAAGAAGTACATAGGGGTGTGCAGGTGAGAGTTCAGCCCTATCAGGGAGATCAAGCCCAGGTTCCCCACCACAGTCTCCATGTAAAAACCTAGAAAGAGAAAGAAGAGGGGCATGCGGAGTCCTGGCTGGTCTGTCAGACCTGCGAGGATGAACTCTGTCACAGAGGAATTCTTCACAGTCATTCTTCTCAGGAGGAATGCCTGTGTGACAGAGAAGAGAACCAGTGGAGAAAAAGAAGCATCACCACCATCCTCACAAATCTAAGTCCTCTTTGTGAAAATGGAATCCAAAGGAGGTTTAACTATGGTAGGAAGGTTTAAACTATTTACAGTGGGTAGAAGTGAACTATCAGGTGACTCTAACTTCCAGAGCATAGTAAGGGCTACACTTATCCTTCAGAATGAGAGCATGAGCACCTCTTAGACTCTGAAGATTGTCCTTTTACCATGTACTGCTCTAACCACTCTCTGAAATTTGGACCTCTTCTCTGCAATGATCTTAACAGGCAGAATACATCATAGCTCTAGGCCAGCACTACAGAGAAACAAGTTGAAGTTGTGTTTCCTACAGTTTCTTAACTCAACTACAAGTAGGCTTAGTAATAATAATGTTCTAAGATAACTTAACTTAGTTAGGGATTACAGGGGAAAGGTCTAAGCATATGTGACCATAGAGCAATCCACAAATTACAAAGGAGACATGGAGTTCACAAATTCGAAAACTGTCCAGACTTCAGGCTGGAGGGAAGCTCTAGCAGACCCACACAGAGTCTGCATTCCTAACCCCTCTTTCATAGCTGCTCAGGGTCAGAGGGGCACATACCTTCCTTTACTTGCAGCAGGGATGTTCTACCTACTGTCTCTCCTTTCAAGTGTTCTGGGGAAAACAAAGGCCTGGTCAATATAAGACAACAGCTTCAATGTAGACCTTTTCTTCTCTCAGGTCAAAGTGCAGGCTCTGGTTTATCTTGTAATCCTCTCTGTACTGACAACATTGATTCACAATTGCTGTTGTTATCCAGTGGCCCCTGCAGTTTCCAGGAAGGAAGCAGCTCCTGCCCTTGAATAACAGAATAAGTATGTCATTCTTGTTTGCAGATCTCAAGGGCCTGATTATGAAGACAGAGGCTCTCTCAGGACCATTTCCTCAGAGTTTCACTCCCTAAGGAAGCAGAAACATTTGATTCTTCTGCATAATTCCTTTCTTGGCTTTTAGAAACAATTCTTTCTCATTATAATTATGTGGATGGGATGATTCTGGGCCCTGTAACTTATCCAAATCTCCAGTGTCAGAAAGTTGAAGATTACTAGAAATACAGTAAAATAATTAGAAGTGGCTCAAGATCCAACAGTAAAAATATATTCTGTAAATGCATAACACTGTGGTCTGGAATTAGAAGTTGTTGGGAGCCAAACCCAGGAACTATCGGCTGTTCTGTGAAACTTAGTCAGTTAAGGTGCAAAGTTAGAACGGACAGGATGTTTACGGTCTCGGGTACCAGAGATTGAAAGAATGTCTGGTATTTCCTGTAAACCGGTTATGGTAGTGGGTTAGCCTTGGGCCATGTGTAACTTTCCCGCCTGCCTGTACTCTTAAACTGCTGATCTGAAGTAAACTTTGGAGCTTGAAAGGAGAGACTATGTCTTGCTCCCAGGTACCTCATGTTTCTTATCTCGTTCTTTCATCTGTCAGTCCCCTTTCCCTAGGACCATGCTGAATTCCCCACAGGCCGGGGCAATTGCTGCCCAGTGGTGGAGCTCCAGGAACTTGACAGCTGATGGACATCGCTGGGAAGCCTAGCCAGGCAGCAACAGCATGTTCCTTTTGAGAAGACCTAGCACGCTCCAATTGAGGAGAGTCAGAGACCCCACGTAGTGACCCGACTGTGGGACGACCCCAACATAGCACGGTGAGTGATGATATGGAACAAGAATTAAGCAAGCATGATTTATTTTACAAAGATTCAAGGATTCCCTCAAGACACGTGGTACTAGGGTGAAAAAGAAAGACCTAAAGAGATTTTTTTAATTTATAGAAGGTGTGTGCCTCTGGTTTCCCCAGAAGGACCCCATAGATGAGAGAAGATGGCATAGAGTAGGAAGCCGCTTACAGGATTATTATGAGGCATTCGGGCCAGAAAAGGTGCCCGTGCAGGCCTTTTCTTATTGGAATTTGATAAATGAAATTCTGAAAATTTATTATCATTCTCCTGATATTAAAAAAGTAGTAAAGAAGGGCGAGAAAGTACTTCAAAAGTCCTTAAGACCTCCCTCTATCTGTGATTCTGATTCTGTTTCTATTTCCGTGCCTCCCATAGAAGAGGCAATGACTTCTCAGCCTGAGGAAAACTTTCCTTCAATTGAGGAAGGGCATACTCCCCCTCCTAAAAGTTATCCCTCTCTCAGGTCCTTTAAAAAGAAGAGACCCTGATGACATTTTGTCCCCTGAGGAGGTGGCATCCCTTGATGAAAAGGCTGCCAAAAATCCTAACCTTGACTGGCCACCTCGCTTGTCTTCCTTTCCCTCTAGACCTCCTCCATATCGTCATCTTCCTTTTTGCACTCCTGTCCTTGACTCCCTAGATATCTCTGCCACCACAGATACAGCCAAAGTGACTTTGTCACAGGAGATTGCCTCTCTAAGAGGCCTCTTACAACAACCTAGAGAACATTTGACACTGATTAAAGAACTAAGAGCCCTAGAATTGGAGATCTGGGAATTCTCTCCTCCTGCCCTCGGATCTCCTTAACAGACTGCCCCTCCCAAACGGACAAGGGATGTAGCCCCTAAGGCAAAAGCAAAACCAAAAATGACTTTGGCCTTCCCTGTGACCCATAGTAAAACCAGACAAGATGCTACATGCACTCAAGGAGGCCCTTCTGAAGGTCAGGATAACAAAGAAGCTAATGCAGGCCCCATAGAGCCACACACCACAGGCGATACCTCTATTGGAAACAGGGACATTTTTGGTGAAGCAGAGGTAGAGGAGGATGAGGAAGAGGAAGACCCTGACAATGTCGGGGAAGGGGCAGAAGGCTGAGCAGTAGATGTTGTAGATGAGGAAGCCACCCTTGGCCAACGGTATCGCCTTTTAGGCTTTAGACATGTTAAGGAGCTCAAAACCACCGTTTCGCTTTACAGGCCGGTCACCCCATTCACAGTGTTTATTGTGGAGGCTTTGGGAGACTGGTGGCTTACACCCAATGATTGGTACCTCTTGGCACTAGCCACCCTGTCTGGAGGCAATTATGTCTTGTGGAAAACAGATTTTGTAGAAAATTGCCGAGAAACTGCTGTGCGTAATGTCAAAAGTGGAAATTCCAAAACTTGGACTAGGAACAAACTCCTTGGGCGGAGCCCTTACAATACTAACGAGCATCAGGCTCGCTTTCCCCCTGGTTTATTGTCACCAATTCAAAATGCCAGCATAAAAGCTTGGAAATGGCTCCCCCCTAAGGAGCCAGCTACTACCTCCCTTGCCAAAATTCAGCAGGGACCTAATGAACCCTACAGCGCCTTTATTAGCCACCTTATTGACACGGCAGAAAGGATTGTGGGTAAAGATGAAAACGAAAGTGAATTCATTAAACATCTTGCTTTTGAAAATGCAAACCCCGCTTGCCAGGCCACCATATGACCACATCAAGCCGGCAAGGATATCTCTGATTACATCAGGCTCTGTGCTGGCATTGATTCCTCCCATTTGATTGGCATTGCTATCGCTGCTGCCTTTAAAGGCACACACCTAAATAATCAGTCCAAGACCTGCTATAATTGCAACCAACCTGGGCACATTTCTAGGAACTGTACAGCCCCTAGAAAAGGGGGACAACCTCGGTCTCAGTCTCCCCAGCTTGGCCGACCTCCTCACTACCCTTGGTGCGGTAGAGGCAGACATTGGGCCACAGAATGCCGCTATAGGACAGATATTCAGGGCCATCCTCTGCCCCCGGTACAGGGAAACTTCCAGAGGGGCCAGCCCCTGGCCCCGCAACACAGACAAACCCCTGGGGTTGTCAGGTTTGTCCCCCAAGCGGCAAATGCTCAGACATCACCTCCCTCCTCTGCGCCACTGCAGGTAGCGCCAGATTGGACCTCTGTCCCTCCACCAGTTCAGTATTAACACCTGAGATGGGTATCCAAGTTTTGAGCACTGGAGTTTTCGGCCCTCTGCCTCCTGGTATTTTCAGTCTTCTTCTCAGCCATACTAGCTCTACTCTTCAGGGTATACATGTGTCTCCTGGGGTGATTGATAATGATTATACAGTAGAAATAAAAATTTTGGCCTCATCCACTTCTGGTCCATTAAGCATTAAGTCAGGACAGAGAATCGCTCAATTACTATTGATTCCCTTTAGTTGTTCTGACCAGAACTTTCTTAAGCAAACCAGAGGCATAAGTAATTTCGGCTCCTCCGACGCCTACTGGATTCAACAGATTACTCAGGAAAGACCCTTGCTTAAATTAAAAATAGATGGCAAGGCTTTTGAAGGCCTTATAGACACTGGGGTGGATGCCACAATTATCTCTGAAAGGCATTGGCCTGCTGCATGGCCCCTCACAGTTTTCCTGACCCATCTCAAGGGCATAGAACAGTCTACCAACCCTTAACAGAGTTCTAAGATTCTCATCTGGTATAATGAGGAAGGCAACCATGGCACTGTTCAGCCTTATGTTGTACCCGGCCTGCCAGTTAATCTCTGGGGCAGAGATATCCTTGCCCAGTTAAATCTTATCATGTGTAGTCCAAGTGATGTAGTGACCAGGCAAATGTTAAAGTAAGGATTCCATCCCGGGCAGGGACTAGGGAAAGATTTACAAGGAATGAAAGAACCTATTTCTGTAACACAAAAGACTGATGGTTCAGGACTGGGCTCAGAAAATATTTCCTAGGGGCCATTGACATCCCTGTATCCCACACAGATAAGATCACTTAGAAATCTGATGATGTTGTGTGGGTTGATCAATGGCCAATGACTTTTGAGAAATTGGCCAAGGCTTCCTTGTTAGTACAGGAACAACTCGCCGCTGGTCATATTGAACCCATTACCTCCTCTTGGAATGCTCCCATTTTTGTCATAAGGAAAAAATCTGGCAAGTGGAGACTGTTACAAGATTTAAGAAAGTAAATGAACAAATGATGGTCATGGGAGCCCTACAGCCTGGGTTGCCCACGCCCGTGACTATCCCTGCTGGCTATTTTAAGGCAATAATAGATCTTAAAGATTGTTTTTTTACCATCCCCCTACACCCTGCAGATAGGCAGTGGTTTGCCTTCAGTCTTCTGGTTGTTAATTTTAAAGGGCCCATGCCTCGTTTCCAATGGAGAGTCCTTCCTCAAGGCATGGCTAATAGTCTGACGCTCTGCCAAAAATTTGTGGACCAGATAATTGACCCTTTTCGTGATGAATGGCCTCATCTTTACATGGTTCATTACAT
The DNA here is from genome assembly GCA_028551405.1 of Uromys caudimaculatus. NCBI lineage: Eukaryota > Metazoa > Chordata > Mammalia > Rodentia > Muridae > Uromys > Uromys caudimaculatus. Next base: position 78,843,140 of record CM052706.1, read on the forward strand.
GGACAATATTTTGGTAGCGGGGTCTGATGGAACCCAATTACTTTACTGTTGTCAGGAATTATCACAAAGATTGGCAGCCCGGGGGCTCCAGAACGCTGCAGACAAAATTCAGTTACAAGACTCTTATTTTTATTTGGGTTTTGAATTACAGCATCAAAAGGTTCTCACCCAGAAACCATGTCTTAAAATAGGCCATTTGAGGACACTTAATGATTTTCAAAAACTGTTAGGAGATATCAATTGGATAAAACCCTATCTAAGGCTCACTACAGGAGAGTTAAAACCTCTTTTTGATATTTTAAAGGGTGACCCTAACCCTTCCTCCTCCCGTGCCCCCACACCCAAGGCTCTGCAAGCTCTCCAGGTGATCAATAAAGCCATCCAGGGACAAGGTGTTTCCTTTATCTCCTATGATAAACCTTTTCCTCTTATTGTCTGTGCCACATCTCATACACCCACAGATGTTCTTTGACAAAAGGGCCCCCTTTTATGGGTACACCTACCTGTTTCCCCCTCAAGAATTCTTGTACCATATACTTCCTTGGTAGCAGAATTGGTCTTGCTAGGCCACAAACAAAGTCGCCAATATTTTGGCAGGGACCCAAATAAAATAATTGTGCCTTACTCAAAGGAACATGTGGATTGGCTGATGCAGGCTACTGATGATTGGCCTGTTGTTTGCTCTTCTTTTTTGCCACCCTTTTCTGTTCCCCAAGATTACTTCTTCCCACCCCGTAGCTGATGATGCCTGCTTGGTTTTTACTGACTGCTCTTCTAATGGAATAGCCGCTTATGTTTTGTTGATGAACAGGCAAGGTCTGTTAAGTCCCCTTATTTATCCACCCAGCTTGTGGAACTTTATGCTGTAATTCAGGTTTTTCAATTACTGATGGATTGTCCCTTTAATTTGTTTACTACAGTGCCTATGTAGCTAATTCTGTTCCTGTTTTAGAGACTGTTCCTTATATCAAACCCTCCATGAATGCTGACCCTTTGTTCTATCAACTCCAAAAATTAATTATATCTAGACAACACCCTTTTTACATTGGACATCTTAGGGCACATTCTGATCTGCCTGGTCCCCTGTCTGAGGGAAATGCCCATGCAGATGCCACCATGCACCTTGTTTTCCCTGCCATCACCGATAAGGTTGATCAGGCGAAACAGGCCCATACTATACATCACCTGAATGCCCAGACCTTACGGTTACCTTTCAGGCTGATGAGAGAACAGGCACGCCAGATTGTTAAACAGTGCCCTGCTTGTGTCATGCTGCTTCCTGTCCCTCACCTTGAAGTTAACCTCAAGGTTTGGTTCCTACTGAAATTTGGCAAATAGATGTTACCCACTTTGCTGAATTTGGCAAACTTAAATATATTCACGTCACAGTTGATCTTTAGCAGATTCATTTTTGCCTCTCTAAAAAACTAGTGAGGCTTGTAAAAATGTCATTGCTCATGTGCTGAGTTGCCTTTCCATTATGGGCAAGCCTAAGACAATTAAAATAATGGTCCCGGTTATACTGGAACTAAGTTTCAACAATTCGGTTCTCAGCTACAGATCAAGTATGTCACAGGCATCCCTTATAATCCCCAGGAATAAGGCATTGTTGATCATGCACATCAGACACTAAAAACTACCCTTCCAAAATTAAAAAGGGGTGACCTGTACCCCAAAAAAGGATCTCCTAGGAATATTCTGAATCATGCATTGTTCGTGCTTAATTTTTTAAATTTGGATGAAAACGAAAAGTCTGCTGCCAGCAGCCTCTGGAACCCAAAGACTGACAAAGGCTTTGCCTCAGTCATGTGCAAAGATCCACTCACTTACAAATGGAATGGGCCAGATCCTGTCCTAATATGGGCCCAAGGCTCCTCTTGTATTTATGATACAAAAGAAGGAGCGGCTCGATGGCTGCCTGAGAAATTGGTGAAGCACATTGATATCCCCCAGAAAGTTGATTCAATAGAACAATAATAAATGATCCAGGGAAAAAAGGTTTCCCTGATATGTCCCTATTTTTTTCCTCTTTCCAGGCCTCCAAAAATGAATTCCATGGGACTAAGAAGTCTGGTTTTCCTGACGACCTTGATACCTCTGACTACAGGAAGGACAAACATCCATCAACCCTTCAATCTCACCTGGCTGGTAATGAATGGGGAAGGTGATGTTATTTGGAGCATGTCAAAGATCACACACCCCAACACCTGGTGGCCTGAGCTTTATCCAGACCTTTGCAAGTTAGCCATGGGTGCCCCAACTAACTGGTACTTAGAGGGATATCATGATCAAAAGGCACCCTCTTCGCCTTCCCCTCCAGGGAGGCATGGCTTTGAACTGTGGGGATGCTGTGGCACAAAGGATAAAAGAAGCATGCTTAGGGTGCTCATCTTTTACGTCTGCACCTGCTTCCATAGAGAACACACTTCAAACCCTTGCAGGGCAAGGCAGAATACTTCTGCCATAGCTGGGGCTGTGAAACATCAGGCAATACTTATCGGAAACCCTCCTCTTCATGGGACTATATTAAGGTAACTGCCAATTATACACATCATGAAATTGGAGGCCAGGGCTGGACAGAAATAGAGGAATGTTCTGGGTGGTGTCACCTGCTATGTATCCAGTTTACTGAACCAGGAAAAAGGTACAAAAAATGGGCAAATGGAGCCACCTGGGGCCTGAGGCTATACAAAGAATGCCATGATGATGGTGTAATCATCACCATAAAATCACAGGCATGCCTGCCAGGGGCTGATAAACCAGACAAAGCTGTAGGACCTAATATTGCCCTAAACCCCCCTTTTTCTGTAATAAAAAAACCTGGTCCTCCTCCCATGGATGGAATTCCTGCTACTACCCAACACTTTAAAGCAGACATAGGGCTTGATTCCTGCCTGTTTGTTTTAGATATATCAATCAAACCTTTAATGTGCTCAATCATTCCCACCCCGAGCTTACCCAGTCATGTTGGTTGTGCTATCACTCTGATCCCCCTTTTTATGAAGGCATTGCAATAGTTATGAATGTTGCAGAGACTCAGGATGCTTCAGAATGTAGATGGAATCAACAGGGAAATGCCAAACTGACCTTCAGCGCAGTCTCTGGTCAAGGACTGTGCATAGACAACAAGATTCACTCCACTCACACCCATCTTTGCAATAAGACACTCCCTGTTCCTTCCTCTTCCGCATACCTTCTCCCTTCTGATGATGTCTGGTGGGCCTGTAGTGATGGCCTTACACCTTGCATCTACCTTCCCAATCTAAAATCTAACAATATTCCCCTTTGTGTACTTGTACATCTCATACTTCCACTAACTTATTACACAACCGATAATTTTGCTCAGCTGTGAGATTCTGTAACTGATCGTACCCTGCCCAGAGCTAAATGTGAAGTCATAACAGCAGTCACCCTATCCGTCCTCCTTGGCCTCAGTATCACCGGTGCCAGAACAGGTATAACCTCTCTAGTTCTTTCCAACAAACATACTGACCTGGGACGGGCTATCGATCAGGATATAGAGAGGCTTAAGACTGGTATTACCAGCCTAGAAAAATCCCTCATCTCTCTTTCTGAAGTAGTTCTACAAAACCGAATAGAACTCAACCTGCTTTTCCTCCAACAGGGGGGACTTTGTGCGGCCCTAAGGGAAGAATGTTGGTTCTACACAGATTATACTGGTATAGTCAGGGACAGTATGGCTAATGTTAGAGAAGAGTTAGAACAGAGGAAAAAACAGAGAAAACTAGATGAGGGCTGGTTTAGAAATTGGTTCTCTGCCTCCCCATGGCTCACCATGAAAGACCTGACCCGCTTATGAGGAAAGTTACACCCCTAGCACACTTGGAGCCAGAAACAGAAATAGGACTGAAATTGCCTGCTGATCAAACCCCACCCAGCTGCATTCTTTCCCCTAAGAAACCAGTGACCTTGGCCTGTCCCCAGGGCCAAAGGCACAATGTTTCAAGAACTAGCTAACCACAAAAATGTGCAACTGCCTTGTGACTAACTTAGAACATTCTGTACTTCCCATAAGGCAAATTCTTTCCGTTCCCCACCCCTTGCTTTGTGTTTTTTCCCTTGCTTTGTGGTTTTTTCCTTTAAATACCCCTGACTTCAGCTGCTCAGGGTCGGACTCCTCTGCCCCTGCGTCGGTTATGAACTCCACCCCAGTGCACTGGTCCCCCGATTAAACCTCAAGTGATTGCAACAAGGACGGTCTTTCGTGAGTTCTTGGGGGGTCGTGCCATCCTGAGACTTGAGCGAGGGTCTCCCCAGCTCAGAGATCTTTCATTTGGGGGTTCACCCTGGGATTTGCGACCACCCTCATCTCCGAAAACCTACTTGGAGGTGAGATTCTGTTTGTGTTCTTGTTTGTCTTTGCCGGCCGAAGTATGAATCTGTATTTTCAGTTTGCGCGCAAAGTCTGGTTTGCAGTCACTCACGGCCCCGTGAGGGGCCGATGATCTCCCAGTCTCGGGTAGAGGCTGGGGGCGTGATAGGCCGACGGGCTAGGGAGATCACTGACTGTTGCCCTGGGAGACGTCCCAGGAGGTCTGGAGGGACCCCAGGGATGCCTGGGAGATTCCCATCGGGGTGCCGGAGAGGACGAGGTCCTCCCGGCCGTCTGGTTTTCTGTATTGGTTTTGTTTGTCTCAGTGGAAACGGGCCCTTGTCAGTCTTTGTCTGTGTATTTTCAGTATCTGTTTTGTCTTGTTTGTGACTTTGATGATGGGATAGACGATATCTACTCCCCTAAGTTTGACTTTAAGCTCGAGCAGGTATTGTTTGTCTCCCTCTTTGTCTGTTTTCTGTCCTCCTCTTTTGTGGCGCCTACTTACGGTTTTGCTTGCAAGCCTCTGGGCACTTCGGTGCCACCTGTAGGCCTCTGGGCCGCCTGTTTGGGCACTTCGGTGCCATCTGTCTGGGCACTTTTCGTGCCGCCTGTCTAGTGGTGTTCACGGTGGGTAGACATACCTGAACACCGTGGCCACGGAGGGACAGAGGGACACCTTGGACCCTCAGTTTGCCTGAGTATCTGGCTTCTGCCGATGCGGCAGGGCCACCTGGTTTCTGAGTCTGTGGAAGGGAGAAACTCTTTGGTTACACCCGCCACCTGTGGCAGGGGTGGCAGGATCTGAGTTGTCTGTAACCCAGCGCAGCTGCAGCTGGCTGGGAAAGTGTTCTGCATCCACAGAAGGGACAAATCTGTTCTGCGTCCATGGCAGGGACGAGCTGTGTATTGGTTGTTGGTTGTATGCGCTGGCCGCCCGTGTCAGGGGTGAGCTGGGGCGAACTGTTGTCTTCTGTTCTGTTTTGTGTTCTGTGCTCTTAAGACTGAAACTGACTGACGATGGGTTTTTTGTTTATTTGTTTGTTTTGGAAATCGGACAGATTCATCCAGTTAAACATGGAAAAAGTTAGGGAAAAAAAAAAAAAAGAGGTGGGGACCGGTTGTTGCTCAGCAGGAGAAAGAGTCATGGGGGCTCAAGCATGACTCTGTAGTCCCCTGCTGTGAACAAAGAAAAGACAAGGTGATTGCCTAGAGGCAAAATGCCAGACAGTAAACGCTGCAGGCTTCCTACAAGCAAGTAATCATAGGATGGAATTTTAAAGATTGGCATAATAAAGTCCTGCGAGATATCTCATGATTTGAACATGGGCTCCATGGGAATTTTGGGTTAATATGCTGGCATGACAAATTAGAAAATGCCTAGAAATAGGTCCATACAGTATATGTGTAGTTTACTTCATTTGTTTTAAATTGTTATAATTATCAAAATGGATATGATTCTAAGTTTTGTGATTCTTTTATTATTCTTCTGGTAGAGAGGTCAAGCTAAAAGTTTTCCGAGTTAATGGTTAAAGGAAATGCTGATTTGAGAGAAGAGCTTTGTCTTTGTGGTTTAAAAAAAGGTGATTAGATTCTACACATCTCCCAGAGTTATATGAATCAGATTTGATAGAGGGAGACCCCCTAAAGAACTAGATTCAAGAGAGAAAAAAAATAGTAGACATTCTTTGTGTCACCCTTCACATGGCACAAATAAAGACTTATTGGTTATTACTAAAATTGACTCATAAAAAGAGACTGCCTTTACAAACTGATTATAAATTACAGAATGTTAATAGTTGTGCTCAATTTATATCTGAGAGAAAAGAGCCTTTTAATTGGACAAAAAGGAGCTGTCTATAGGCAGGTGAGGGCAGGCAAAAGATAAGGCTTATGATTTGGAGTTTTAGAGTGGTGACAGACGCACAAGTAGAGGTCCCTCCCCCCCATAGATAAAGGCCTTTGTTTCCCCAAGACCTGTCTCACAGGTGCTGGCCATCAGGAAAAAAAGAAGCCTGGGAAGAGAGATCCAGATCTGAGAAGAAATCGATCCTCCAAGGACCTTCAACAGTGGACCTGTT
>CM052706.1:78850053-78866005 GCA_028551405.1 Uromys caudimaculatus
AGGTCATGGGGTCTCCTCGGGTATCCCTCCAATAACTGGTCCCGCTGGTCGGGGCAGAGTGGCGCCCGAACAGGGACCTTAAGGAAGGATAGAGTTTCTTAAGAGGCTTGAAGGAAGGAGGGGGTGGCGATGGCCAAGTGCAGGAGGCGGCTGTGGCAGCGGCCGGAGTTTTATCTATATCTGCAGCATTCGCAGCTTCATTGCCCAAATCAATGGAAGGGCTAGGAGGTAGCAAGTTTCATTAATAAAACAAAAGAAATTAACAAGATCCTTTTTCTTAACCCTAATTCCCCTCTCTCTCAGGGAGCCCTTCAAGTCCTTAATGAAGGCTAATTCTTTAGATAATTTTTTACCCATCTCTGAATAGACGGACTACTCACCAGGGGATGACTCTCCTCGTGGGCAGCGAGGGAGCTGCCTATAAACTTCTCTTTATCAGGAAACTGGGGCTGCGCAGCTATCACTCTGGGGTCCGCTTTCTGGGACTGTTCTGGCGTCCGGTTCTGGGACTCTTTGGGGGGGTCCACTTTTGGGACCGTTTTGGCGTCCGCTTCTGGGACTCTTCGGGGTCCGTCTATGACAGGAAGGGGTTAAATCCTCGGGTCCCTGTTCGGCCGCCGGTGGGTGGAGGCCGGAAGTTCCTGTCCCTCAGTCTCTGTGGCCCGCGGAAACCGGGCTCGTTTTGCCCCCACTTGGGGCTTTTCCACGCTCCTGGGAGAGTAACCTTCTCCCAGCGGGCACTGCTTGACTATGGAACCCTGGTGGCCCAGGCAGATGTCTGCTGCCTCAGCCGCTGCTGTTGGGATCCAGGGGGTTTCTATGCCTGCCTACCTCAGTCCCTGTGTCTTGCAGGTTTGGGGCAGTTCCTGGTGAGCTGTGGAGCTTGTCTTGGGCCCACTCCCAGCTTTTCCAAGCTCCTGGGAGGGTATCCCTCTCCCGGCGCTAATCGGCTATGGAGCCCTGTGGCCCAAGCTGAGGTCCCCAGCCGCCGGTCCCACATAGACTCTTATAAAGGAAAATATTTAGTTGGGGCTGGCCTATAGGTTCAGAGGTTTGGTTCATTATCATTGGTGGGAAGCATGGTAACATGCAGGCAGAAGTGGATCTGGAGAAGCTGAGAGTTCTACATCTGGATCCTCAGGCAGCAGGAGGAGAGAGTGATACTGGGCCTGGTTTGGACACCTCAAATCTCAAAGTGCCCCCCTCCCATGATATACTTCCTTCAACAATCTACTCTAACAAGGCCACACCTCCCAATAGTGCCATTCCCTAAGAGCCTATAGGAGCCATTTTCATTCAAACCAGGACACTGCACATTTCAGTAGTCTTTTCTTATTATCACTGAGTTGTATTTCATTGTAATAAAACACCATGGCTTACTCATCCCTTCTTCAGTTATGGCTTACTTTGTTAATTTCCAGTTTTGAGCTCTTGTGAAATGCCAAGTCCTGGTTGGCCATGTATAAGGGATGGCATGACATGGTTTCCACCCCTGGAACAGAGCCAGCAGGGTGTGGGCCTCCAAGAGTGTTGATGGTTGCTGTGGCCAAAGGCTTCTTTATAAAATAGTATACATATTTTCATGTTCTTCCTTTGAGGAATGTCATTTCTGCCAAGATTAATGAGTCCATGATAATGAAAGACAGCATGAGTCCAGGAGGTGAGGGTGTGTCTATGTCTCTGTAAAATGATAGAACACTGTGACCTTCAGGACCATCCTTATGACTGTGGGAAAGAATGCTTAAAACATGAGTTTGAAAATATATAATTTCTCAACTATGCAAAATATAAGGATGCAATATGAATTGTATAAGGAGTTTCATAGATCTAAAGGAACAGAGGCAGCTGCACTATGAGCCAGCTTGTCAGGAAGATACTAAGGAAGGTGATAAAGAGATTTAGGGTTGGTGATGGCAAGATCCCACCCAGCTAAGTTTATTGTTTATGCTTACAAAGGCAGGTAGATCTCTGAGTTCAAGGTCAGTGCGGGACAGAGGGAGTTTAGGTCTAGGTCCAGGAGTGGTAGGAATGGAAATTTTAGGGCTAGGTCCCACCAAGCTATCTTATTGTCTTTGCTTGTGTTTGCTGTCTCTTTCTAAGATTCAAGGGGCTGTGGTCATGGGATATTGATTAAGGGGATAATTGAAAGGGAACCTTGTATAATAACTAAATTGATATGCAAATAAAATCTGGGCTTTTGATCTGCAAGAGACGAGCTATCCAGAGAGTTTTTAGAATATAGCAAGGGAAAGGTGTCTAGAGCAGAGCAGAACACAGAGCAGTCTGAAAAGCTGTCTTGAGAAGAAGTAGAAGAGGAAGAGGAGGAGGAGGAAGAAGAGGAGGAGGAAGACGAAGAAGAAGGAGGAGGAGGGAGGGAGGGAGGGAGGGAGAGAGAGAGAGAGAGAGAGAGAGAGAGAGAGAGAGAGATGAGAAAATAGACCATCAGCTTGGACCCATGATTTGACTTTGAGTCATTTGTTTTGCTGCTCTCAGACACCCCTTCTCTCAAGAACCCTTCTCCAAGCTGAGACTGGTCCTTGGTAGTAAAATCTAGGGGTTGGATCTTAATTCTAAACAGGGCATTATTTGGGGGGAATATTTCCTTGAGAGTATAATTGCTGGATCATAGAGTAGTTGTGTATTTTATCTTGCCAGATACTGCAAGCTTTACAAGTGAGCACATCACAATTCTACTAGGACTAGAAAAGCAATATAAAATTTCTTCACAATTTTTGATAAGATTTTTATTATTAGTCTTTTTAATTTTATTGACAGTGATGTACCCACCCATCTATGTAAATGTTCTTGATGGATTGAATAGACATCAGGCACCAGCTGTATGTATCAATTTACATTGGTGAGAATTCACACTTTAGGGTAGCCTCATGAAGCTGGAATAAGCCTTTGAAAATATACTGTTGGAAATGTATTTCTGCTATCATCTCTGGATTGTAAGACTTGTTGAGTTTTGATCTTGTATTCAAGTTAGCTGTTCCCTTAATATAAATGTAATAGCTTGTGCACATCTCGATTTAAACCCCTTAGTACATGTGGATTGTCACTTGGAGACTGAGGAAAGAGGAACTCTTCAGTTTGGCAGAGCTGAGCAAGACTAGGACAGTGGTCTGGGAAGGTTGAACGCCACAGAACACTGTTCCAGAATACCTCAAGGTTGCAAAGGGTTTCTGGACCAATTGCCACTTCTGTCATCCCTGCCTATCAGGATGGGAAGGTCCAAGGTTTTGGACTCAGTTTCCACTCTGGTATTTACTCTCGTCACACTAGGTTGTTACTTGTGCTGAACTGGAAATGTTTGTGTTTACATCTGTAAATTTTTGATCTTGTTGATTTATGCCAGGTTCTTTTTTTTTTCCAAAGGAATAAAAGAGATCATTTATTATGGTGTCAAATATGAGTGATAATAGTCCCTGAACACAGATTTAGGTTTTCCCAAATACCATGTTCCAATGAGGTAGCAATTTTATGAAGTTTTTTTTTTTTTTTTTTTTTTAAATAGAAATAAAACAAAGAAGGGAATGAATGAAGACACTTTTCAAATACATTGGTGGAAACATCAGAGAGTTTGGTCACCACAGAGCAGTGTACACTGCAAAGTAGCCTTCAGATACTACCTGATGACATCTCAGCTTTTGGGTTGGTAGAAGCTGGTAGCCTGCTAAATTAATAAAGTTCAAATGATGTCACCTGACAATCACAAGGACATTAGATCAGACACAGAGTGGAAAGGGATGGCAACAAGGAGGCTAAAGGAAGCTTGAGGTAAACATTATTAAGGCCCTTGATTGACACATTTTGTCACTTCCTTTTTACCGCTTTCCACTTCTAATTTGTGTCTTTTAATTGGATTATGGAGGACAGGTTGTACAAGGTTCTTTTAATCTAACTTCTCTTATAGTTTTAATTACAGATTTCTATATTTTTGGCTGAATTATCTTATTGTTTTATTGCCTTAAAAAACTAAAGTTAGTTTTGAAGGAAAACTAAAAGAAAGTATTTTATATATGGCCATGTATTTGGTATTTTGACAGATATGAAGCTCCTCCTGGTACTGGTACTTTCATCTGGAAAGATTTGCTTCTGACTTCTTGCAGTGCTTGGTAATAAATCTTTTCACTTTTCATTTGCTTGACAATTTTTTTTTTTTGTTTTGTTTCTGGAGGTATTTTTACCAGATATGTAATACTAGATTGACAATTGTTTTTCTTCAGAGTTTTAAAGATGTCATTTAATTGTCTCCTCATTTCCATTTCCTTTTTAGCAGGTGAGTTGATTTTACTTCAGTTCCCTAGGAATCTCTGAGCCTCTTGTCTATGCACATTTCAAAGTTCTTTTCTTTTTAATCTAGTTTTCAGCTGTTTGACTATGTTATATATAACTATGATATGTTTTGTATTCACTGTTTTCTTGCTGTGGTTTCCTTAACTTACTTTGTTTTCTGGTTCATCAATATTATTGGATAGAAGCTTTTTTTTTTAAGTACTTAAAAGTAACTTTTCTATTTATTTTTTAAGTCACATTTTGGAACTGTGATTACACATACATTGAACTTGTTTAAGATTATCCCAGAGGCTTGGGATACTGTGGTCTCTCAAAAATTGTTTTTTTCATCTGAATTTAGTATAGCTGATTTCTATTAATTCTGTTTTTGATTTCACTGATACTTTGTGTGACTTTACCTAATCTGATATTAACTAACAAAATTCCTAACCCTCTATAAAAAGTTTCAATGTAGTAGTACCCAATTAATCCTACTCAAATTCACCCTGGAGGTAGCAGTGTCCCTCCTTGCTACCTGCCTGATGTTCTGGGTTCTCGACCGAAAGACTCTCTCTCTCTCTCTCTCTCTCTCTCTCTCTCTCTCTCTCTTGCACACGCACACGCACACACACAATCCTTTAAGAGCTCAATGACTGGCCTACTTCCAAACCTCCATGTGGGTAACACCCCCCCCCCGATATTTCTGAGTTACTGCTTACTAAAATCTATATTCCATCTTTGTTGTCCTAGATCCAGTCAGGGGGACCCCTGGGACTGCTCTTCCCTGGCTCTTACATGTCATCTGTCTCTCTGTCCTCTGTACTTCTCAGATGTGATATCCCCACTCCTTCCCAGGCTTGGCAGCTATCTCCCTTCCTGCAGCTTTCTTAGTCCCCTGCCCAGGGAATCCTAAAGTCCTGGCTCTGTCCCCTTGCCCAGCCATTAGCCACCAGCAACTTTATTTACCAATCAAAACCAACTGAGGGCAGGGTCCCTCAGCATCTTACATGCAGACCTGTAGATTCTCCTGTAATCTTCAGGACCAAATACAAGCAGCATTAGACCAAATACACAACATTGCAATTTCAAAATTTTCATCTGGTATTTTCTTGTTCCTTATACTCTATTAGAATGTAGTATTTGTTAGCTCATCTTTTTCCTTCTATATAAATTAAAATGTAATTCAAGTGGCTATTTTAAAGTCCTTACTTCTAATTCCAGGCAATTCAGCTCTGTATTACTGAATATATTTTGGATCCTGGGTCATTTTTTTTTTATCATTTTATTGTATTTCTAGTAATATTCAACTTTCTGACACTAGGGATTTGGATATGTTGTAGGATCTAGGATCACCCCCTCCACATAATTATAACTGTTAATTGTCAGAATTTTTTTCTAAAGGCTAAACAAGGAATTCTACAGAAGAATCAAATATTTCTGCTTCCTTAGGGAGTGAAACTCTGAGGAAATGGTCCTGAGAGAGCCTCTGTCTTCATAACCAGGCCCGTGAGATCTGCAAACAAGAATGACACACTTCTTCTGTTATTCAAGGGCAGGAGCTGCTTCCTTCCTGGAAACTGCAGGGGCCACTGGATAAACAGCAATTGTGATTTAATGTTGTCAGTACAGAGAGGATTACAAGATAAACCTGAGTCTGCACTTTGACCTGGCAGAGGAGACAGTCCTGCACTCCAAGCTATTTGTTCCTATTCACGAGATCTTTGTTTTCCCCAGAACACTTCAGATGAGAGACAGTAAGCAGAACATCCCTGCTGCAAGTAAAGGAAGGTATGTGCTCCTCTGACCCTGAGCAGCCATGAAACAAGGGTTAGGAATGGAGTCTCTGTGTGGATTTGCTGGAGGTCTCCTTCTGACTGAAGTCTGGAGGGTCTGTGATTTTGAGAACTCTGTGTCTCCTTTGTAAAGTGATATTGCTATATGGTCACATGTTCTTAGAGGCTCTCACAGTGGATCCTAACTAAGTGTCAGCTTAGAACATTGTTACTACCAAATCTATGTGTAGTTGAGTTAAGAGATTGTGGAAAACACAACTTCAACTTCTTACTCTATAGTGCTGACCTAGAGAAGAGGTCCTGATTTAAGTAACTGGTATAGAGCAGGGCAAGGTAAAAGGACCATCTTCTGAGTCTAAGAGATGCACAACCTCTCATTCTGGAGAATACGTGTAGCCCTTACTATGCTTTGGAAGTTAGAGTCACCTGGTAGTTCACTTCTACCCACTGTAAATATTTAAAACTTCCTACCATAGTTCAATCCTCCTTTGGATTCCATTTTCAAAAGAGGACTTAGATTTGTGAGGATGGTGGTGATGCTTCTTTTTCTCCACTGGTTCTCTTCTCTGTCACACAGGCATTCCTCCTGAGAAGAATGACTGTGAAGAATTCCTCTGTGACAGAGTTCATCCTTGCAGGTCTGACAGACCAGCCAGGACTCCGCATGCCCCTCTTCTTTCTCTTTTTAGGTTTCTACATGGTGACTGTCGTGGGGAACCTGGGCTTGATCTCCCTGATAGGGCTGAACTCTCACCTGCACACCCCTATGTACTTCTTTATCTTCAATCTTTCCTTAATAGATTTCTGCTATTCCTCTACTATCTCCCCCAAAATGCTTATGAGTTTTATCTCAAAGAAGAACATCATCTCTCATCCAGGGTGCATGACACAGTTGTTTTTCTTCTGTTTCCTTGTTATCTCTGAGTCCTTTATTCTGTCAGCCATGGCATATGACCGTTATGTTGCCATCTGTAACCCCTTGATGTACACGGTCAGCATGTCTCCCCAGGCTTGTTTACTCCTTTTGCTTGGTGTATATTTGATGGGTTTTGTTGGAGCTATGGCCCACACCATATCCATGGCGAGACTGATCTTCTGTGCTGACAACCTCATCAATCACTTTATGTGTGACCTTCTTCCCCTTCTTGAAATCTCTTGCAGCAACACCTTTACAAATGAGGTAATTGTCTTCATTGTGGTGGCATTTGATATTGCTGTGCCCATTGTCACCATCTTCATTTCTTATGCCCTCATTCTCTCTAGCATTCTTCGCATGCATTCCACAGAGGGCAGGTCCAAGGCCTTCAGCACCTGCAGCTCCCATGTGATTGTGGTTTGTCTTTTCTTTGGTTCTGGGGCTTTCATGTATCTCCAGCCACCTTCTGTTTTGTCCCTTGATCAAGGAAAAGTGTCTTCCTTGTTCTATATGATTGTGGTGCCCATGTTTAACCCTCTGATCTATAGCTTAAGAAATAAGGATGTCAAAGTTGCTCTGAGGAAAACCTTGGGTAAGAGAATATTTTCTTAACAGAGGAGCAGTATCATGAGCTGCAGTGGTGTGATTGGCCAGTGAGTAGAATTCCTATGGAAAGAACTTTGTGTGGATAAGAAGATGCAATGTTGACATGAGGGGTTCAAGGTCTCGTGATTTTTTCTCTTCTTTTACAAGAAGTTTATGGCACTATGGAATGAACCAGGTCTTCATGGATGCTGAGCAATTATTCAACCAACAAACTACATGCAGCCCAAAAACATGGTTTCAAATTTTTACATTTGAGCAACATTTTAACACAGCTCTGTTCTTACTGACTCTTACTCTGCCTAAACTCTGTCAAGATTTATTTTTTTAAAGAAAAAAATGTACTTGTCTATTGAATATGCACAAATGCATAGTTAACAGTCATTTTCTCTCATTCATAAGCTATTTTTCTGTAATTTACAAACAATGAACAAAATAGCAATTTTCTTAGTGTTATGATCATCAGGGTTCAAAGCATGTTTCAACATGCCAGCATTTGGCATTTGTCCAATATTTAATATTATGCATGTTTTTTCAATAAACAAAGACTATTTATTCAAAAAGGCCTTATAAATCATTTAACTATTCTTATTTAATAGATATTGAAGATATAGAAATATATTTTATTCAAGGATATAAAACTATTTGGTATCCAAAATAAACTCAAGTTCAGAAAGTTGAATTCATGTATGTGTCATTTTCTTTTATGCTGTTTTCTTTCCATATTATTCCTCCTTTAGGATTTCTTTTTTCAAATAATAATTTTTAAATTAATTTATTTTTTGAAAGTAAAATATAATTATATAATTTCCCTTTTCTCTTTCAGCCCTCAGCTCCTCCTATGTACCCCTTTTCTCTTCCAAATTTATGACTCCCTTTTCCTTAATTGTTACTTATTTCTAAATATATAAGTTCAATTTGATCATTTTGTATACCCTTGCCTATAACTATTAGATATCAGTGCCTACCCTGTGGTCCATGGTATGATATCTCTTTTAAAATCATGATAATTCATTAAAATCTTATTTTATGTATAATAATCCAGTGCAACTTCTCAGAAGACAATTTTTGGAGTGGTGGTAGAGATGACTTAGTGTTTCAGAGCTTTTTGCTGCTATTCGAGTGAACCTGCACATAGTTCTTAGTATCCATGTTCTCTGGCTTGCAACTCCCTATAACTCTAGTTCTAGAGGATCCAACAACTTCTACTACTCACATGTGGCACACACAGACACAAACAGACACAGACACACACAGACACAGACACAGACACAGAAACACATACACACACAAACCCTCACAGACAGACACAGACACAGACAAAGACACACACAGACACAGACACACACATAGGCACAGATACAGAAAAAGACACAAACACACACAAACACACACAAACACACACACACAGATACAGAGAGACATAGACACACAGACATACACATACACATTAAAATAAAATAAAAGCTTGAAAAATCAAGCAAATTGAGAACATTGTCTTAGAGGTCCCATGAATCTGTGCCTTGTTTCAACAGTATTTAGACAGAACAGTCCTGGGGATTCCCTCTTTGTTAGCTTCCACCAGCCATATAGTCTCTCTTGGACCTTACAGTCTTCCTGGACCATCTCATCTATGCCTTTGGCTTTTAGGACCAGCCAGCACAATCTCTTTGCAATGAGCTCCAAACCTCAGGGGAGCCATGAGCTCCCTGATTCTTATTACACCTAAGTAGAAGCTGCCATGAACAGCCTTGTCAGCTTGCATCTGCAGGTCTCCTAATCTACTTTTCTCTGGGCTACTATTTTGATCAGGATGACTTGGCTCTGGAGGGTGTAAGCCACTTCTTTCATGAACTGGCTGAAAAGTGTGAGTGAGGGCGCTGAGTGTCTCCTCAAGTTGCAGAACCATTCACACACTCTTCCAAGGATGTGCGGAAGCAATCTCAAGAAGACCATGGATGCAGCCTTGTCCCTGGAGAAGAACCTGAACCAGGCTCTCTTGGATCTTCATTCCCTGGCTTCTGTTGGCCCAGATCCTCATCTCTGCAACTTCTTGGAAAACTATTTCCTCGATGAGGAGGTGAAGCTCATCAAGGAGATGGCAAGCACCTGCCCAATCTCTGTAGGCTGGCTGGGCCAGTGCCAGTGCAGATTGGAGTGCCCCAGCCATCTCTGGGTGAGTACCTCTTTGAGCAGCTCATTCTGGAGCAGACTAGGTGGTATCCTCACCTTTCATAGGGCTGTCTCCTTTGCTCTGCACCAGTCAGCCTCCAATCTCCCCCTGAACCTCT
This sequence comes from Uromys caudimaculatus, assembly GCA_028551405.1. Lineage (NCBI taxonomy): Eukaryota > Metazoa > Chordata > Mammalia > Rodentia > Muridae > Uromys > Uromys caudimaculatus. The sequence goes on from CM052706.1 coordinate 78,859,935, forward strand.
CAAGGCACTAGGCAGCTTTGTAACTACCTTAGAGTCCCTCCCAAGTATTGGGCAAAGTAAAAATAAAGCTTACTGAACAGAAACAAAAGAAAGAAAGAAGAAAGGAAGGGAAAACAATCAAGCAAATTTTCAATATTAAGTTTTAGATAGAAGAAAAATGTTCTTGTTTTTAGACAAGTGACAATGGAAACATGGCTGTATTTTGTGCTTGTCATTGATTTAAGGTTGAGGTCACATGTGGAATTCAGGAACTCCAGTCTCATTCATTAGGACTCCTAGGGTCTTAAATGTTGTATAGATGGTGAATATAACCTTGTATAGGTTTAAAGAGAAATGAGCAGACATTAGAGCTATTTTGGGTGTGAATTTGAATATTTCAGCCTTGATGAAGAATCTGTTACTCAAGACAACCAACTAAGGACTGGAAGTTTTAAGGGGACAGTGAATAATTTAAATGAAAGGGATGCAGTTATTTATCAAGTCAACATCAAAAGCTGCTTATTGGAAGCATTTACATGGGATTTTTATGGACATGCTAACCCTAGAGCTAATATTTTTATCTGGCCATGAATTTGCTTGCAGTCTTCCTAGGTAATACTTTTGATCTGGTCATGTATATTCTTGAATTGTTTCTCTGTCTTCCTGGGCCACATCAAAGAGATACTTAACTACTTGTGCATTTCTCAGAAATCCCATGACTCAGGTACCTTGTTTAACAGATAACTGCAGTTTTCTCATTCCTTCCCAACCAGACATTTACTACCCATAAACTTGTCTGATTGCCAGAGGCAGAGACCCCTTTCAGCCTGCTCAGCCCAGGGACATTGTTCTACTCATGAAGGGAAAATGTCCTGAGAGAAAAGGATCTGGCCTTAAACATCAAGCACTCTGCAAAGTATATATGATCTTTCTGACTGGGTTGCTTTACTCTTGTGAGATAGACTGGCAGGTTGTTCCCCAATTAACTCCCCTCCCCCCCGTAGAGTGGTCAAGTTTGGTGGATTTGCTGTGTTTGTTTTAAAGTTCAAATTTCCAACCAATCCAATAATCCAAATAAGAAAATAAGGAATTGATATGTTCATGCAATGAAATACTATTTAGCAATTAATAATGGATTAAGCTCATATACACACATTAAAGAATCTCAATATGAATGAATTTTAAACTTTAAGTGAAAGAAACTTCACATGAAAGTGGATGACACTTTTTAGAACATTTAAGACAGGTAAAAATAGTATGTGATGGTTACAATCAGGCAGTAGTCATGTAGGTTGAGGGTAACTCATGCTTGCAAACTTAATGAAAATATAACTTAACTGAGTGGTGATTGTGTGGAAATGTAGTATTTCAATATTACTGAATTGTACATATAACTTGGTTTAATTTTCTTGTAGTCTACCTTATTGACTTCAATGTTTATATACAACTACAAATGATCACGAGGCAAAAAACGTACAAATAAATTCTTGAAACCTAATGAGACTCTGGGAGTTAGTCAGATTTCTTGGTAGGCAAACAGATAAGGAGTGGAGCCATGGCCAGTTAATAATATGTCCAATGTTCCAGACAGCCTGCTGCTTCTTTACTCCCCTGAGCTGAGACAAAACTCTGGCATCTTAAACCAAATGTTTTGCTAAATCCCCCTAGACCCAATCCCTCAGTGTCATCCCTAGCTAGCACTGAAACAGGTCACCAGATGCAGCCTCGCTCCCCCCACCTGCCTGAATCTCCTGTGGATCCCATGGAGTATTCCCTCCTGATGTCCCTTCCCCCACTTATCCCTGTATCCCAGTCTTTAACATCAGCAGACATTGCCTATGAAGAAGCCAAGCTGACCAGGCCAGGGAAACAGGCCGCACTCACCATCACACTCTAAAAAATCCAGACAGGAAACAGAAACCAAAGGAAAAAACAACCACCAAACAAAGAGAAAACCAGAAATAAGCACCTAGACCTATAATCACTCCCAAACCCAGATGCCTAGGAGGCAGCATAAGAACACAAATCAGTAACATCCAGGATAATATGTTGCCACTGTAGTCCAGCTATTGTACCACAGCATACCCTGAGTATTCCAATGTAGGGAAAACACAAAGAAAGACCTTAAAATCAGCTATTTGAAGATGATAGAGGTCTTTAAAGAGAAAATGAATAAATCCCTTAAAGAAAACCAAGAAAATACAAAGAGTTGAAGAAAACACATAAAACTGTTCAAGACCTGAAAATGCAAATAGAAGAAATAAAGAAAACACAAACTGAGAGATTTCTGGATATGGAAAATTTAGGAATTTATATAAGAACTACAAAGGCAAACTTCACCAGCAGAATGCAAGAGAAGGAAGAGAGAATCTCAGGCATTGGATATAAGATATTAAAAATGGATACATTGGTCAAAGAAAAGGTTAAGTCTACAAAATTCCTGAACTTAAACTACCAGAAAATCAGGAATACTATGAAAAGAGGAAACCTAAGAATAATAGGAGCAGGCAAAGAGAAGAATTCTAGATCAAAGGTCCCAAAAATATTCTCAACAAAACTATAGAAGAAAAATTTCCTAACCTAAAGAAGGACATGCCTTTAATGGTACAGGAAGCTTACAGAGCACTAAATAGATCGGATATAAAAAGAAAGTTTTCTTGCCACATAATAATCAAAACAGTAAACTTATAGAACAAGGAAAAATATGAAAATCTGCAAAGGAAAAAGACCAAGTAACACATAAAGGCAGACCTACTAGAATTATATCAGACTTCTCAATGCAGACTTTAAAAGCCAGAAGGGCCTGGACTGATGTGGTACAGAGTCTATGAGACCACAAAGGCCAGGCCTGATTACTACACCCAACAAAACTTTCACTCACCATAGATAGAGAATATATGATATTTCTTGATAAAGTCAAATTTAAACATTATCTATGTACAAATGTAGCCATACAGTAAGTGCTAGAAGAAAACCATCAACCTCAGTTTATCATCACTCACAAAAAAAGAGAAAAAAAATAATCTCACAACAAAATAGGAACAAGACAAAGTTTTCCATGCCCTCCATATTTATTCAATATAGTAGGTGAAATCTTAGCTAGACCAGTAAGACACCTGAAGGAGTTTAAGTGGGTACAAATTGGAAAGGAAGAAGTCAAAGTATCATTACTTGCAGATGTTATGATAGTATATATAAATGGCCCTAAATATTCCACCACGGAACTCCTACAGCTGACAAACACTTTCATACAAGATTAACAACAACAACAACAACAAATCAGTAACCCTCCTGTATACAAATGACAAGTGGTCTGAGCAAGAAATCATGGAAACAACATCTTTCACAAGAGCTTCAAATAATATAAAATATCTTAGGGTAGCTCTCATCAAGCAAGTGGAAGACTTGAATGGTAAAAATCTAAAGTCTTTGAAGGAAGAAATTGAAGAAGATACCAGAATATGGAAAGATCACTGCTGCTCATGGATTGGTAGGATTAATGTAGTAAAGTGACCATCCAACCAAAAGCAATCTATAGACTCAATGCATTCCTCATCAAAATTTTAACACAATTCTTTATATAACATGAAAAAACAATACTCAAGTTCATATGGAAACACCAACAAACAAACAAAACACCCCTCAGAATAGCTAAAACAATCCTGAACAATAAAAGAACTTTTGGAGGTATCACCATCCTTGGTTTCAAGTTGTACTACAGAGCAATATAATAAGAACCACATGGTATTGGCCTGAAAATAGACATGTTGATGAATGCAATCAAAGTAAAGACTCAGATAAATCCACACACCTATGGACACCTAATTTTTGAAAAAGATGCCATCAATACACACTGGAAAAAAGATAGCATCTTCAACAAATGGTGCTAGTCAAACTGGATGTTTGCATGTAGAAAATGCAAATAGATCCATACCTTTTCACTCTGCACAAAACTCAAGTACAAGTGTATTTATCAAATTTAAATGACATGTACAACCAGTATCCATGCAGCAGTCCCTTGAATTAAGCTGCATTTATCCATTCATATAATCAACAGCTCTGTGTATGTGTACTCATGTGTGCATGTGCCTACTTGAAGGAATCAGCCTCCTCCTTCTTCCACTATATGAAGGCTCATGCCGTCAGCCTTTACAGAAAGCTCCTTTACCGTCTGAGTCATCTGACTGTCTGCCACCTTGTTTTTTGAGACACCTTGTGTTTCTTAATGGTCTGAAAATGGACCAGAGATCTCAACATAAAATAAATCTGGTATGCTCTGCCTGGGCCAGCAGGAGTCCCTAGCCAACAAGCACCGTAGAAAGGTAACCTCCCAGGAGTTTGGAAGGGCCGTGAGTGGGGTTGAGGGGAGCAGCACCTCTCACCCAGACCCACCCAGATCTGCCAGGATCCGGGGCCTGAGAACCCGGGGACAGAAAAACTCCGAAACTTCCAGATTTCACCTGTGGGTGGAGACCTCTGCCTGGGCCGCCAGGAGTCAGTAGCCAACGAGCGCCGGAGAGGGGTGGCCTCCCAGGAGCTTGGAAAGGCCGTGAGTGGGGTTAAGGGGAACAACACCTCTCACCCAGACCCACTCGGATCTGCTGGGATCCAGGACCTGAGAACCCGGGGACAGAAAAACTGTGAACTTTCCGGTTTTCACCTGTGGGTCGAGACCTCTGCCCAGGCTAGCAGGAGTCCTTAGCCAACAAGCGCCTTAGAAAGGTAACCTCGAGGAGCTTGGAAGGGCCGTGAGTGGGGTTGAGGGGAGCAGCACCTCTCACCCAGACCTGCCCGTATCTGCCGGGATCCGGGGCCTGAGAACCCAGAGACAGAAAAACTCCGAAACTTCCGGTTTTCACCTGTGGGTGGAGACCTCTGTCAGGGCTGCCACGAGCCTGTGCCTAGGGACCTCAGCCTGGACCTCAAGGCTCCATGAGAACAGGGAATCCCAGGAGTGCTGACACACCTTTGAGCACAGGCAAAACCACCACTTCTGGATCAAGAGAGACCCTTACAGAGCCTTCAGGGCATAGGAACCAAGGGACAGCTGGGGACAAGATCCTTCTGATTCCATTCTGCACCCCAGAGCGAACCCTGAGGGACAGCTCCCCAAACCCAAACACCTCTCAGAGAGAGCTGGTCTTCAAGGAGTACTGACACAGAGGCCTGCAGGAGGGGCAAGCCACAACCGGACAGAGGAAGATCAGCTAACATCAGAGTCAACAAGATGGCAAAAGGCAAGGGTAAGAGCATAAAGAACAGAAACCAAGAGTACTTGGCACCATCAGAACCAAACTCTCCCACCACAGCAAGCCCTGGTTACCCCAACACACCAGAAAAGCAAGATTCAGATTTAAAATCATTTCTCATGATGATGATAGAAAACTTTAAGAAAGAAATGAATAACACCCTTAAAGAAATACAAGAGAACAGAGATAAACAACGAGAAGCCATTCAAGAGGAATTTAAAAAATCCATTAAAGAATTACAGGAAAACTCAATCAAACAGGCGGAATTTCAAGAAAACACAATCAAACAGACAAAGGAAATGCACAAAACTATCCAGGAGCTAAAAATAGAAATAGAAACAATAAAGAAATCACAAAGAGAGACAACCCTGGAGTTAGAAAACCTAGGAAAGAGATCAGGAACCATTGATGTAAGCATCACCAACAGAATACAAGAAATAGAAGAGAGAATCTCAGGAGCAGAAGATACCACAGATAACATTGACACAACAGTAAAAGAATATGCAAAATGCAAAAAGCTTCTAACCTACAACATCCATGAAATCCAGGACATAAGGAGAAGACCGAACCTAAGGATAATAGGTATAGAAGAGAGTGAAGATTCCCAACTTAAGGACCAGCAAATATCTTTGTCAAAATTATAGAGGAAAACTTCCCCAACCTAAAGAAAGAGATGAACATAAATATACAAGAAGCTTACAGAACTCCAAACAGATTGGACCAGAAAAGAAATTCGTCCCGTCACATTATAGTGAAAACACCAAATACACAAAACAAAGAAAAAATATTAAAAGCAGTAAGGGAAAAAGGTCATGTAACATATAAAGGCAGACCTATCAGAAT
>CM052706.1:78872785-78883982 GCA_028551405.1 Uromys caudimaculatus
TCAATTGCTGGGAACCAACGGGTTTGTAACCTTTATTGGTGATCTGAGTGAAACCATTTTGTATTAGAGTTAGGCATAAGAATAATTGTAGGCCTAAGTTTCAGTTTCCTGAGCCTTGGGGCTCTGGCTTCTCAGAAATCAGGTGACCAGCCTGCAGTTACACAGTGGAGCTAGCAGCATCCTGCTCGGCAGGAACACTGTGTGTCCCCTTGGAATTTCCCCACCCCTGTGGCTTTGTGTAAGCCTTGGATACTTTGTTCAAACTTCCTTCTTTTGCCACAATATATGCTGTGTGAGAATAAACCTCTTTGGGGCTTGGTCAGACATCCTGTCTTACTCCCAGTTGTCTCTGTCTCTTGTCTCTTTTTTCATCTGTCAGTGTCCTCCTTAGGTCCATGCTGAAGACCCCTCGGTCCTGTGGCAATTGTTGCTCAGCATTTGGGGCTCGAGGAACGGGGAGCGCAACCATTGGATGTCCTCACGAAGAGGCTGGCCAGCTGCTCCTATTGAGGAGAAATCACTCCTATTGAGGAGGCTCCTATGAGGAGGATTCCGAGATCATCACAGAGTGACCCGCCTGTAAGACAGATCTGGAGGAGAGTTGGTGAGTGACGCATTCATGGGACAAGCATTAAGCAAGCACCGTTTATTTTTAAAAGGACTCAAGGAGTCTCTCAAGGAACGAGGTACTAAGGTGAAAAAGAAAGACCTAATAGGTTTTTTGATTTTATACAAAATAAATGAGAAAAGATGAAAAAGAGTAGGAGATTGCTTACAAGATTACTATGAGTCATTTAGGCCAGAAAAAGTACCCGTGCAGGTATTTTCTTATTAGTATTTTATTAATGATGTTCTTAAGATTTATAATCATTCCCCTGATATTCAGGATGTAGTTAAGGAGGGTGAAAAATTCCTTCAGTGCTTTTCCAGGCCACTTTCAGTTTGTGAACCAGTGTCTATCCCCATGCCGGGGGCAGAAGCCTCCACAGCCCCCACAGAGGTAGCTGAGAAATCCTTGCTTGAGGAGTAAGGTTCTAAAAGGTCATGTAAAGGCATTTATCCCTCTCTCAAAACTCATAAGGCACCACTAAAGGGTTACTCAGACGAGAGCCTCTCACTGCCACTCTGGAGGAGAAGGCTGCCAGAGATCACAACCCTGACTGGCCACCCCTTCTTTCTTCATTCCCCTCTAGACCTCCCCCTTATGCCCATGGTCCTTCATTTTGTGTACCTGCCCTTGATCTTAATAATGTTTCTGATTATATAGATAAAGCCAAGGCAAAATTCTCCTGGGAAACAGCCTCCTTAAGAAACATTCTCCAACAAAAAAAGAAAGCGTTTAACCTTGATAAAGGAGTTTCGAGTATTAGACCTTGGATTGGCAAAATCTTCTTATTCTGCTGATCTTCAGCCCCCGAAGGCCATAAGACAGAAACCTCAGAAAAAGCTATCTAGAGAACAAGACCTCTTGGCTTTCCCTGTCACGAAGAGCAAATCTGATGCCCCTCTGTAGGAGGAGGCAGGGATGGAAAGCTCGGGACATCAGGCTAAAGACCCTCCTTCAACAGGAGAAACTTCCGATATTGATAAGGCCTCCGGTGAGTCTGGAGGCAAGGAGGATGAGGCAAATAATGAGGAGGGGGAAGAGGGAGAGGAAGAAGTCAGGAGCCAGCAGCACCACTGCCTCAGGTTTAAGCATATAAAAGAATTAAAGACAGCAGTGATGCCCTATGGGCCAGTGGCTCTGTTCACCTTATCTGTAATTGAAACTTTGAGCAGCCGTTGACTCACCCCCAAGGACTGGTATATTCTGCCCATGCCACCCTGTAGGGAGCGATTAAGTGTTGTGGAAAACTGACTTTGCTGAAAATTGTAGAGATAAGCAATCCTCCCCAAAACCGGGGAAGGAATATGAATGTAAGCTGTTTCAGTGCTCTCCTAGGGACAGAAGAAGGTCAGGAGACGTCCTGCCTCCTCTCTGGCATCTACAGGAGAAATGCTTAGTTCTAGTTCTGGGCCTTTTAGGTAGGATATCTGAGTCCCTTTGGGACACCTAATTTTCTTGCCTCTTTGTATATTGTATGTTCTTGGTGCACCAATTTGTCTGTGTCTGTCAGTTTATGTTTGTATTTTTGCTTTGTTCCTTAAATGTTGGTCTGTGTTTCATGTTCAAAAAAAAAGTTGTTAGGAGATATTAATGGGCTCATCTCAAGCTGACCACAGGAGAACTTAAACTTCTGTTTGATATTCTCAAGGGAGATGCAAATCCTAATTCACCTCAACAATTAACTAATGTGGGATTAATAGTTTTATAGAAAGTACAGGAAGCTATTAGCCAATAATGGATACATTATATAGACTATGATCAATTGTTGGCTGTTTGTGTTATTGCTACTTATGTGCCCACAGTAGTTCTTTGGCAAAAGAGACCATTAATGAAGATTCATCTTTCTTCATCTTCAAGTAAAGTTTTAACACCCTATTATGAAGCTGTTGCTGTGTTAATATAGAATCATAGAATAGAATCAAGAAAATATTTTGGGAAAGAACCTGATGAGATATTTATTCCTTATTCCAAAGAGCAATTAAATTGGTTATTGTAAACTACTGATATTTGGTCTATTGCATGTGCAAACTTTTTAGGGAAAATTGATAATCATTATCCAAAAGATAAGTTGTTGCAATTTGCCTCTATGCATGCTTTTTATTTCCTGTAAATTTACGCATGCAGCCAATAGGAAATGCATTTACTGTATTTACAAGTGGCTCATCTAATGGGAAAGCAGCATATGTGGTTGGATCACATGTTCATCCTCTTGAGGTTCCCCCTGCTTCAGCACAAGTAATTGAATTGCATGCTGTAGCTGCTGTTTTTGAAAGGCTAAAAACTCAGGTTTTTAATTTATATATTGATAGTCAATATATAGCTCATGGTTTAGTTATTTGAAATTGTTCCTTTTTTAGATATTGCTAATTTTCAAATTTTGCAATTATTTATGCAAATATAATTCAATTTAAGAGACTGTAGAGTTCTTTATTTTGTAGGATATTTAAGAACTTATACTGGATTGCCCAGATCCCCTAGTGAGGGCAATGCCACAGTAGATTTGTATACCAAGAAGGTTATAGGCCTTACACAAGAACAATTGGCCAAACAATCTCATTCGTTACAGCATCAAAATAGTAATAGCTTGAGACAACTATTTTGTATTTCTAGAAAATGTGCATGTCAAATTGTAAAGATTTGTCCTGAATGTTTTCAGTTTCTACCTGTACCACATAATGGTGTTAATCCTCGAAGACTTATACCCAACCAATTAAGGCAAATAGATGTTATTCATATTTCTGATTTTGAAAAAAAATGTATATGTGGTTATTGATATCTTTTTAGACTTTCTAGCTGCAACTGCTTTAACAGGAGAAGCAGCTAAAAATATAATTAATATAATTAATCATTGCCTGCATTGTTTTTCTATGCTTGGTGTTCCCAATCAGACTAAAACAGATAATGGAATTGTCTATTGCAGGTATTCATTTGAGAATTTTTGTCAACAATTTAATGTTCCCATATTATTTGGATTCCTTGTAATTTTCAAGGACAAGGTATTGTGGAACTTAAAAATAATATTTTCATAAAATAAAAAGGGGGAAGTTATATCCTTGTACACCACAAAATTATTTAAATCATGCTTTTTATTTTAAAATTTTACAATTTGGATGCCAAGAAACTCTCTGCTAAGTGTCTATGGCACCCTACAACTAGGCATATTTATGCCTAGGTGAAATGGAAGGACCCACTTACAGGCATATGGCATGATCCAGATCAGGTGTTTAATATGGGGAAGAGGGCATGTTTGTGTTTTTTTCTACAGGATGCTAAAGGAGCATGCCAGCTGGCCAGAGCAATTGGTGAGACATGTTGACGCTGGGACAAAGATGCTGATTGTGAGCTTGCTGAGTGCCCTGACAATGGTGACAGGAAAGCTGTATTGGACATCTGTTCCTGACCTACCTTTGCTTGCCCATATTCCAGATTGGACAAGATGTCTTGGCTCAAGCTTTAGACCTTGTGGGACCCCTGATTAGCCTTTTGGTTTTAGTTACCCTGGAACCATTTATTTTGGTTATAAGTTTTATAAATCAACAGGTTGACTCCTTGGCATCTCAACCTATACAGGTCCACTCCCATTGCCTTGATCTGATTGACCGAGGCATTGAAGTGCCCAAGGCTAGTGAGACTCCCATGGGAGCTGCATAAAACTCAGATTTATGCACGACTGCTTTTGAGCAGCGTAGGCACCAGAAGAGGTGTAAGGCTAAGCACTGAAAGGGGAGGACCATGTATTCTGTTTCTGAGTCCCCTGTGGAGCAAACCTAATTGCATAGAGGTTGGTGTCCAGAGGTGTCACTTAACTCTTGTTACAGTGAAGACCTTGTCCCTCTCCTCTTCAAAAAGACACCACTTAAGACAGTCGCTGAAAAAGGTGATTAAGAGGATCAGGTCAATACTCCCCCTCTCTGGTAAAAGCCCACCTGTCTTTTAGACAGGTCCCTGTTTGCTCACTGGCTATCATACAGATCTTAAAATAAATAAAAAGGGAGGAGATTCTGGGAACCAACGGGTTTGTAGCCTTTCTTGGTGACCTGAGTGAAACCATTTTGTATTAGAATTAGGCATAAGAATAATTGTAGGTCTAAATTTTGGTTTCCTGAGCCTTGGGCTCTAGCTTCTCAGAAATCAGGTGACCAGCCTGCAGTTACACACTTAAGCTAGCAGCATCCTGCTTGGCAAGAACACTGTGTGTCCCCTTGGAATTTCCCCACCCCTGTTGCTTTGTGTAAGCCTTGGTTACTTTGTTCAAGCTTTCTTCTTTTGCTACAATATAAATCTGGTGAGAAATAAACTTCTTTGGGGCTTGATCAGACATCCTGTCTTGCTCCCAGGTATCTGTGTCTCTTGTCTCATTTTTTCATCTGTTGGTCCCCTCCTTAGTTCCACGCTGAAGACCCCGTGGGCCAGGGAAATAAATGGAGGAGTGCCCATCCCATGTTGGTCGTGTCCTCCTTGGGCTGGTCATCCTAGGTTCTATATAAAAAGTGGGCTGAGCAAGCCATGCAAGCCAGTAAGCAACATCCCTCCATGGTCTCTGCATCAGCACCTGCTTCCAGGTTTCTGCCCTATTTGAGTTTCTCGTTTCACTTCTTTTGGTGATGAACAGTGATGTGGAAGTGCAAACAGAATAAACCTTTCTCTTCCCAACTTGCTTTTTGGTCACAGTGTTTCATTGCAGCAAAAGGAACCTTAAGTAAGATACCTGGTTATTTATAAGTTAATCAAAACAAAGAAACAAGAAAACTCCTCACACTTATATCGCCTTAATTTTCTATTTTTTAGAATAATAATTTGATTTCTGTTATCACCCTTGACCTGCTATTTATTTATTTATTTATTTATTTATTTATTTATTTATTTATTTATCTCATTATAAACTAATCAGTTTAAACATATTTATGGGGTTTGATTCATTCCCACTACTTTGCTTTTATTAATATGTTTTTAATCTTTGCATTTGGAACCCTTTTCTTTTTTTTTTCTATGTACTTTCTGACCCAGTGATAGCATTTTCTCATGCTTTCCTTGCTGTCTGATATGACAATGTAATTCTTTCTATATTTTTCATTTTTTGCACCTGAAACCAACCATTTCCCTAAGAAACTTGCCTTCTTTTCTCTCAATGATGGAATGATGTTTCAGGAACACATATTTGGAATTAGAGGATCATTGTGTAAAGGTCCATGATTAAGGAAGAATGATTCCCCAGACTCAAATAGTGTGCAACAGCAAAGAGCATTTATTTTGCAGAGAACCATCATGCAGGGATCTACCATACATTGGGATGTAAGACAGAGGTGTGGACTTTGCAGGATTAATTTAAAGCCTTTTAGGGTAGGAGTGGGCAGCTTTTACCTTTCTTTCATTTGATTGGATGGCTCTTTCTCCAGGGTTATAGGTGCCTTTGTGATTGGTTTAGGCTCTGGAGGATTTTGGGGGACTTTTGCTGATTAACTATCCTTGGCTCAGGTTCGTTGGTGGGTAGCTTCCTGATTGGCTGCCTGTGAGGGGTGGTTTTTTTTTTTTTTTCCTGGAGTTGACTTGCTTTGGAGTTTTATAGTTCTCAGAAACAGAAATTTAGGCCTAGTCTCCCAGCCTGTCATGGAGTCATGGAGTCAGCCTGGCTCTGGTTGACTCAGTCCTCTCTCAGTTATTTCTGGATTTATCTCAACCTAACTCTTTTCTAACAGAGGGAGGCATTTGTTTTAAAATGCTCTCTTCCTCCCTCTCTCCCTCCCTCCCTCCCTCCCTCCCTCCCTCCCTCCCTCCCTCCCTCCCTCCCTAAGTTTCTTGCCCCTTCCACCTTCTTTCTTTTTTCTTCCCTCCCCTTCTCCTTCTTCCATTCATTTTCTTTCCTCCCTTTCATTTCTCTCTTGTTCCTTTTCTTACTTTCTCCCATTTGAAATTAAAATAAAATGCCCACTAGTATCACCAGGCTATGCTTTATTTTTCATTCTTGGTTATTTCTTATGGATAATATGTTTATTCTGTGCATTTTATTTCAATTTATGTACACTAGGAAAAGTACTATTGTCTGCTGTATTCCTTGGTTTGCAGTTCTTTTTTGAGATGTCTACTCTATGTCAATTAGATCTTTTATCCTAACATTTAAATTATTTATTCATAAATTTCATTTTAACATTTTCTTCTTTTCAGCTTGCATTTTCTCCAATGCTAACCATTGTGTTTATTTTTTCCTGTTACATCTTGTTTTGTCTTAATTTATTTTTTCTCTGTATATCTAATAGTTTTATAAGAGTTTTAGTTTATGAGTTTTTCAAATTCTGAGTTTCTTCCTTTCATACATTATTTCATTTTGTATAATGTGTTTGATTCATTTTAAGCATTAATATTTGTCTTTAACCCTACGCTTATGCCTTCTTTTGTATCTTTTCATTTTTTACAAGTGATACATTTTTTGATATAAATAATTTATTGGCTTCACTCAACAAAAAAGCAAATGAGAGACCACATTCTCAAGGACATAACTTTTTGTTTTTGTTTTCTTTGCTGTGATCAAGGGAGAAAGAACTTATTCTGGCTCATAGTCGAAGTCTATCACTACAGGAAGCGAAGGTGGCCAGAGTTTGAACCAGATGGTCATAACTGAAAACCAGACATTGAGGAATGCTGCTGCAGCTTGTAAGCCTTCTCTATTTACACAGTGCAAGATCCCAGCCAAACAGTGGTGCCATCCATAGTGATCAAGTCTTCCCACATTAGTTAATGTCATCAAGGTAATTCCTTACAGGCATGCTCAGAGTCCTTTCTCCCAGGTGATTCTAGATTCCATCAAGTTGAAAATTAATACTAATCATCAAAACTCTACTCCTAATCAACCTGATAGCCAAACACACCACCTTCAAGCCACAACTTTCTATCCCTTATCTTCATAGGCTCATGAAAACATTATAATGTAAAGTATAAAGTTCAATATAAAAGTTCTCCACAACTACTAGAAGTTCCAACACTTTAAAGGTCAAAATTTCTTAATGTGAGCTCTGATAAAGAAAACATCAAATTAAATACCAATGGCACAGAGTAAACATTCTTATTTCAAAATGAAAGAATCTGAGTACAGCAAACATTTGATATGACCAAAATGAAGCCAAAATCCTGCAGGGAAAACATCAGGCCATGTCCAGCATTTAGAGCTTGTGATGGAATCAACTGAGCTCCAAAAGGCTTAGTTAGTATACTCCTTCAGCCCTGCCATCTGTAGCAAGCAAAGCCTCTCATTTAGATCAGTTATACACTGCAATTGTAGTCCTCCTTGATGAATGTTTTATTGTCCTTGAATTTGTAATAGCATAGATTTTCTACTTCACATCTGGCTTTACCTTTACTGTTCCATGCAGTTGCCTTTCAGGCCCTCTCTGGAGGGTCTCCAACCATGCCACACTAAAGTTGCTTTCTACGATGCCTACAATCTTTGAAGATGTCTTTCATGACTTTGAAACCACACTCATGTGGATGCTGCTGCTAATTTTGTCTGACGACTTGAGGTGTTACTTTAGTCTATGGGAGCATACTCTGTTTTGTGTGCTTACCCAAGAGAAATACATTCTCATGTAGTGAACCTATTCAGTGTAGGATTTCTTTCTTGAGATGAATTTGGATTTCCAAATGTGGAAGCTCTGCAAGGTGAAGTTTTGACCACAGGACACTTTTCTTATCATTTCGGTGCAATGCAAGAGTTTCTCTTTAGTGGAAACAATTAGAGCTCCTTTTTAAGTAACAGCTGAATGGTCTCCTGTTTTCAAATGTTCTTTGCAAACCAGTTAGTCCATTATTTTAATGTTCAACCCCACTCAGGTTCTCATGTTGCAGGCACAAATAACTCCCCACTTCCTGACATAATTCTTGTTTTATTCTGAAATCTCAATGGCAGACTCCCACTGCTTTTTTTCCTCTTAGCATTCTTCCAGGTTCCCACCAACATGTCCAATTAACCTTGGCTTCTGGTATTCAAAGGTCTTTCTAACCCTAAGTTGCAAATACTTTTGGTTTCTGCAGAACAGTTTCAATAGTGTAAGGTATACATGATTGAGTGTATCCTAGTAACAGTTTCACATATAAGTACCAATTTTTGTTTTAGTTAATTTTTGTTGCTGTGATAAAGCATTCTGACAAACATAATTTAAGGGAGGAAAGTCTTATTCAATTTGACAGTTGAAGGACGTAGCCCGTGTCAGGGAAGACAGCACGGACTTGAAGCAAATGGTCACATTGCATTCCTAATTGGAAAGCAGAGAGCAAGAAGTGCTTGCTGTTTCTCAGTAACCCAGGATCTCAGCCAGACAATGGTGTCTTCCACAGTGATAAGTTTTCGCATCTCAATTCATGTAATCAAGGTCACCCTCACAGCCATGGCTAGAGGCCTGTTTCTAGGTGACTATAGATTCTGTCAAGTTGAGTGTTATTACAACAACATCACAAATTTTGTAAATTTTGAATCATACAATGTCTATTTTCAGCCCCCCCAATTAATATAGAAATCAACACCAGAAATATCACTACTGTCCCAGTTTCCTCAAGTGAAAACCAGAAGCAAAACATAAAATAGAAGCTATACATGAGGACTATTAAGGGGATAATTAAGGGATAAAGTGGATTTCACAGATGTCCCAGAGGGTGGACATTTCACGAGTGATGGACAGCTGTATTCTTGAGTGGTTAAGAGGAAGGACTGAAAATGACCTTGAATTAGTTAGTTTTCTCCTACACTGTTGTCACTTATTGTATAAGTTTTAGTACAAAAGACCCTGTCACTGTTATGCAGTCATTTAAATACTATATTTTACAGGTTTCAGGTAGATCAAACTTTTCTTCCAGAAAAATTATGCATTTTTTAGCCTTTGTACACACAAACACTATCAGTATTTAATACACAGATGAACACATCACTGAACTGGCTTCATACCTTCAGTCATGAGAAAAGAAGAGAAGAAGAAGAAAAGGGCTAATAGTACATTTCATAGGTTAGATATGCTATTTTTTGAACACCACAAGATGTGTGACTATAGTTCAACAAAAATCCATAACGCAAGCCTATAAATTTAGGGCTGGCCTTAATTTAGGGATGTATTTTTTGAAGTCATTCACAAAGGGTTCCTGTAAATATTTGGTGAAGAGACTTATACTCTCTACACCAAGCACTAAAGAAAGACACCTTATTTTTCTAAATCAGTTTGCGATCATGAAAATACTAACATTAGAAGTTTTTAAAAGCAGTGATGTATGCCAGATTATGTATGCCTACTGTTGGAGATTTTTGTGACAGAAACAACAGTTCTAGCACAAAGGCAGAGGAAAAATGTTTGGTGTTGAGTCTCTATTATAGGTAGTTTCATATGTATCTTCTAAATAAACTTATCTTTAAACACTACATTTTCAAGAAAATTCATCCAATTGGTAAAGCAATTTGCCATTACAATAGGATCAGATTGATCAATTCCAAAGAATAAAAAAATACATTTATGTTTGTAATAAACTGATGTAAAGTCAAGGTAATGAGAAATGACTTATGGTCTTCCTATGGAAGGTGTTCACTGTGGGGGTGCTGTTGTTGTTGGGGGGGGGGTGGATCTAAGTACAGAGGAGTCAACTCTGTGAAAAGGTAAAGTTTAAAAGGGAAAAGTTATTACTAACCAGAGAATGAGAACTGAATGTCCTGGCTCTAGTGACAAAGACCTTTTTTGGGTTAAAATCCATGGGCATTCTAGCGAGGTGTTCCATACTTCACAAGTCTTCTCTCCAGGACTTTATTTTAGTGAGGTGTTTAAACTAAGAAGCACTATATTACTGTGGAAATAGCCGGTTCTACAGATTTGAATCTGATCGTCTTGGCTTGTATAGAACACTGAGTTCATCTTTTCCTGGTATTGCCTGCTTTGCAGATTAGCAATAATGAAAATCAATGTAAGTAAATTGTGAACATGATTAAATCAAGTCAAATTCAGTGCCTCACCCTCTCGAGGCATGTATTCTAACTCAGAATTACACCTTTTTCTCCACTTTTTATTTTTTTGTATTGAGAGGTCTCCCTTTAATAAAGCAGAGATGTTTTCCTGCCTTTGCTTCTTATTAGAGCCATTCCACAGTGGTAGAAATTGCTTTTTTTGTTGGGGAAAAGTCAGAAGAAAATGAGTAAAAAGCTATTTAAGTGAGACTGTCTCACTAATCCTTTAATGCACATTCTATTTAGTGTAAACAAGCTGGAAACTGCATTTCCAAGAATCACTTGCAGCTGGTACCCTAGAAGTAAATTAGATTCCACTAATTAAATGCATTTGTGTGAGGTTTGCTGGTAGGTTACCCATGCTCCTGTGGATGGTCACACACTAATGTTCATACGACCAGTATTAATTGGGCTCAGTTGGTTATTAGAAAAAGAAGAGGACATGAAAATGGGAGGTAGATATATTGGGGGTGATAATGAAAGAGTAGGAGAACGGAGTGGGGAAAGGATATGATAAAAATACATTATATAATGCATGAAAATATCAGTAGTAAAATGCTTAAAATTGCTTATTGTTGGCCTCATATGGAGGAGATAGACCCAATAATATAACAAATCACCTT
>CM052706.1:78884482-78903056 GCA_028551405.1 Uromys caudimaculatus
CTGGATTCAACATTGTAGCTACAAGCTTATCCGTACTCATTTCCTATGCATTCATCCTGTCCAGCATCCTTCGCATCAGCTCCACTGAGGGCAGGTCCAAAGCCTTCAGCACCTGTAGCTCCCACTTTGCAGCTGTGGGCTTGTTCTATGGCTCCACCGCATTCATGTACTTAAAGCCTTCGACGGCCAGTTCCCTGGCGCAGGAGAATGTAGCGTCTGTGTTCTACACCACGGTGATCCCCATGCTCAATCCCCTGATCTACAGCCTGAGGAACAAGGAGGTGAAGGCTGCCCTGGACAAAACACTGAGGAGAAAACTCTTTTGATGTAAATGATGATCTTTCTTCATGTAAAAGCAAGTGGTTATGAACACCTGGAAAATGCAATCTGCCAGCTCACTCAACTCTGAACAGAAGACAATCACTTCCCTCTTTGATTATGTGTTTGTTTTTCCATTTGTTTATTTAGCATACATTTCCCCCTTCCTAAATCCTTTGTTTTAACAGTTATTGTTTTATTATAACTTAAACTAAATATCAGCATTACAACTTGAGAGTCATTCATGGTCTTATCACTGTCAGTATGAAAATATTATTTTCACATAAGATTACATACATCAGAGTGATCAGTTTTAAAAATAATGAAAAAGTTGTACACAGTCCCTGTCTCATCAGAATACTTCTTTTTTTTCCCTTCTCCTCTCAAATTATTCTTCCCCATGAATATCAACATAACATTTTATGAAATGTCCTCAGCAACTGTTAAGGTTGATATTTGAAATGTCCGCCATAAGCTACATGCTGAGAGCAGTTGGTGGGCGCTGATCAGTGCTCTGATATAAACAAACTAATCTACTGAAAGATGCTGGTGACAGAAATGTGACAGGGTGATGGCTAAAACTGAAAAACTCAAACTTCCTAACAAATACCCTATGCCAAATTCAACAGGCTGAGTGTAGGCGAGCAGCTACCACTAACGGAGGTTTATGTGCTCTAATTGTGGTGAAAAGTACAGGAATCATGGTGAGAACTGCAGGGACCACAGCAGTGCTGGCATTGTGAAGTGTCCATAGCTACAAGAATTCTCTGATAGGTAAAAAAAAATCCAAATAGCACAACCACAACAGTATGAAAAGGGGCAGAAAGAACACAAAGCCACAAAAGTCCAGGTGCTGAAGCATCATCAACACTTCACAGAAATTAGCCAGGGAGTTCTATAGGTATAATTTTAAAGTGGTAGTTTTATATAGAACTTAACAACAACAACAAAAATAATCAAGATGAAATTCCATTCAAAATACTTATAGATAGCAGAATATTCTTCCCACAAGATATATAAAGCAAGACACAAGAATACACATAAATGACTCTCCTATCGTTACTTCAAAATGATCTAAAACACATTATGAGACAAACACAACTCAAGAAAGGGCCAGAAAACCTTGAATTCGAAAAATTACAAAGCGAACAATGGAATTCAGGAAATGATTAAAGAATAAAAGAAAAGTAATTTTAGCCACAAAGATTGAAAGAGAAGTAACAGAAAATAAACAAAGCATGTGTGTTAGGAAAAATAGAAAGTGGAAAGGGAAGAAACAGAAAACTAAAAATGAAATGAGATTTTATGGGAAAATAGTAAATACAGAAACTGGGCAAAGGAGAATGAACTAAAGTAAGAGCCTCTTTTAGTCTTTACTAAAAGATTAGTAGAGAAATCCTAACAAACAGAACAGAACACATGATGATAGAGAAATTCAAAAAACATATATATGTATACAACTATATATATATATATATGTGCATACATACTGTCACAACTTGGTCAAAAGAATGAACCATGATAAATAATGCCTCAGGAAACTGTGAGAGAGGCTCCAGGAAAAAAAGGCAGAGGGCCTTTTATCTCAAGTGCACTTTGTTCCCTGAATTGTTCTTAGACATGATTTCATGCCTCCTGTGTGAAACATTTCTATTCAATTTCTAAGACATGTTTATCCTTGTTAGATGTCAGATTATAGCTATAGAACCCAACCTGGTCAGTGTACCCTGAATCTGGATATGACCTGCTTTGCTTGTGTCCTTTCCCAGATATAATCTATAGTATATGCCAGGCAATTGTATTAAAATTGGGTTGTCCTACAGTTCTACTCAGAAGGGAGAAGAAAATAACTTCAGAAGTCACTAAGCCCAGACACTATTGCTGATGCCAAGAAGAGCTTGCTGACAGGAGCCTGGTATAGCTGTCCCCTGAGAGGCTCTGCCGGAGCCTGACCAATACAGATGTGGTGCACACAGCCAAACATTGGACTGAGCACGGGGACCCCAATGGAGGAGTTAATGTGCATGTTCTAATAGTGGTAAGAGGAGAAGGAAAAGGAAGAAAACAAACAAGGACAGAAACAAGAAAAATCATACAACACATCAAAGAAAATTACCCATTAAAATGAATGCCAAAATGTATCTGAGTAAAGATATTGGACATTTCAGGGAAGAAAAGCAGTGACGATTTAAGAACTACTCCAAAAAAAAGTAACAGCATAGACAGAAAGACATCAAAGAGAACTCTTAAAAATTGTGATAAGACATTTATTAACTGTTGTGATACAACTTGAAATTACTGAATTCCCATAAATAAAATTTCACTTTTGAAAAAAAAGTGTGATAAGAGACATACCTCTACCTGCAATCTCTGATTGGCACACCACTCCCCAACCCACAGCTCTGTCTGCTTCCCAGGAGGCCTGCTCCCACCCAGGACAACCAGGTAAGACACCATGTCCCAATCCTCTGCCTGCTATGCCTCAAGCAAGCCCAGCAGCCATAAGGTCTGCTCCATCCTTTCTGAGCTCTATCTTCTGGTCCATGTCTCCACCTGCAATTGCAGATCTGCACAACACTCCTTGGGCCACAGCTCTGCCTACATATCAGAAGGTCTGCTGCCACCCAGGACAGTGAGTCCTAGAAGGCTGCTACTCCCAAGGACTACCAGGGCAGCCAACACCAGAGACAAGCACAAGAACACAATCAACAAAAACCAGTGCAATATAGTACCACTAGAACCCAGCTCTCCTACTATAGCAAGCCTTGGACATCCTAACACACCTGAAGAGCAAGACTGTGACCTTATATCTTATCTTAAAAAGATGATAGAGGCCTTTAAAGAGGAAATAAATAAATCTTTTAAAGAAATAGAGAAAAATACAATCAAACCAGTAGAAGCCTTTAAAGAAATACAGAAAATACAACCAAACAAGTGAAGGAAATGAATACAACTGTTCAAGACCTGAAAATGGAAATAGAAGCAATAAAGAAAATATAAACAGAGGCAAACCTGGAGATGGAAAACCTGGGAAATAGAGCAGGAACTACAGATGCAAGCATCACCACCAGAATACAAGAGATGGAAGGGAGAATCTCAGGTGTACTAGATACCATAGAAGAAATGATGTCGGTCAAAGAAAATGCCAAGTCTAAAAAGTTTCTAACACAAAACATCCAGGAAATTTGGAACACTGTGAAAAAAACCTAACCTAAGAATAATAGGAATAGAAGATGGAGAAGATTCTCCATTCAAAGGCCCAGAAAATATCTTCAACAAAGTCATAGCAGAAAACTTCCCTTACCTAAAGAAAAAGATGACTATAAATGTACAAGAAGCTTACAAAACACCAGATTGGACCAGAAAAGAAAATCCTCCTGCCACATAATAATCAAAACTCTAAATGTACAGAACAAAGAAAAAATATTAAAAGCTGCAAGAGAAAAAGGCCAAGTAACATATAAAGGCAAACCTGTCAGAATTACATCTGATTTCCCAACAAAGACTCTAAAAAGCAGAAGGTCCTGGACAGAAGTCTTGTGGACACAAGAGACATAAATGCCAGCCCAGGCTATTATACCCAGCAAAACTCTCAATTACCATACACAGAGAAACCAAAATATTCCATGACAAGACCAAATTTAAATAATGTCTTTCTACTAATCCAGTCCAACAAGGATACTAGAAGGAAAACTCCAACACAAACTACTCCCCAGAAAACACAAGAAATAGGTAATTCCATACCAGCAAAATCCAAAGAAGAGAATCTCACACACAGTACCAACAACAACATCAAAACAACAGGAACTAAGAATCATTGCTCACTATTGTCTCTCAACATCAACGAGCTCAATTTACCAATTAAAAAGTCACAAACAAGGATGTAAAGATGGTTCAGTGGATAAGAGCACTGACTGCTCTTCCAGAGGTCCTGAATTCAATTCCCAGCAACCAAACTTATGGGACACAATAAAAGCAGTGCTAAGAGGAAAACTCATACCTCTGAGTGCCTCCAAAAAGAAACTGGAGAAAGCATACACTAGCAGCTTAAGAGTATACCTGAAAGCTCTAGAACAAAAAGAAGCTAATACACCAAAGAGGAGCAGAAGGCAGGAAATAGTCAAACTGAAGGCTGAAATCAATCCATTAGAAACAAAGAGAACAATAAAAAGAATCAACAAAACCAAGAGCTAGTTCTTTGAGAAAATCAACAAGATAGACAAACCCTAGCCAAGCTAACCAAAAGACAGAAAGAGAGAGAGTATCCAAATTAACAAATCAGAAATGGAAAGGGAGACCTAACAACAGTAACTGAGGAAATCAATAAAAAAAAAAAATCATTAGGTCTTACTTACAAAGCCTGTAATCTACACAACTGGAAAATCTAAATGAAACATGATTTTCTAGCCAGATACCACTTACCAATGTTAAATCAAGATCAGATAAACTATCTAAACAGTACCATAACCCTTAAAGAAATAGAAGTTATTAAAAATCTCCCAACCAAAAAAAAAAAAAAAAAAAAAACAGGGGCTGATGGTTTTAGTGCAGAATTCTACCAGACTTTCAAAAAAAGAGCTAATACCAATACTCCTCAAACTATTCTACAAAATAGAACCAGAAGAAACACTCCCAAACTCATTCTATGAGGCCACAGTCACCCTGATACCTAAACTACACAAAGACTCACCAAATAAAGAGAATTTCAGGCCTGTTTCTCTTATGAACATCAATGCAAAAATAATTAAATTTTCATGAACCAAATCTAAGAACACATCAAAAACATCATTCATCATGATCAAGTAGACTTCATTCTAGGGATGCAGGAATGGTTCAATTTATGAAAAATCCATCAATGTAACCACCATATAAACAAAAAAGAAAAAAATCACATAATCATCTCATGCTGAAAAAGACTGACAAATCCAACACCCCTTGATGTTGAAAGTCTTGGCTAGATTGGGTATACAAGGAGCATACCTAAACAATAAAGGCAATATACAGCAAGTCAAATGGAAAGAAACTTAAAGCAATTCCACTAAAATCAGGGATAAGGCAAGGCTTCTCACTCTCTCCCTATCTATTCAACATATTACTTAAAGTTTTAGCTAGAGAAATAAGACAACAAAAGGAGAACAAAGGAACACAAAGTGGAAAGGAAGAAGGCAAAATATCACTATTCGCAGATGACATGATAGTAATTCATGTAAGTGATAGTAAATTCTATGAGAGAACTCCTACAGATGATAAACACCGTCAGCAAAGTGGCTGGACACAAAATTAACTCAAAGAAATCAGTAGCTCTCCTTTGTACAAATAATAAACGGGCTGAGAAACAACACTCTTTATGATACCCACAAATAATATAAAAATATCTTGGTGTAACTCTAACCAAGCAAGTGAGAGAACATCAAGTCCCTGAAGAAAGAAATTAAAGAAGACATAAGA
Organism: Uromys caudimaculatus; assembly: GCA_028551405.1. Classification (NCBI taxonomy): domain Eukaryota; kingdom Metazoa; phylum Chordata; class Mammalia; order Rodentia; family Muridae; genus Uromys; species Uromys caudimaculatus. The sequence goes on from CM052706.1 coordinate 78,890,249, forward strand.
AGATAGAAAGATCTCTCATGCCTATGAATCGATAGGATTAACATAGTGAAAATGGCCATCTTACCAAAAGCAGTCTACAGATTCAATGCAATTCTCATCAAAATTCCAACACAATTCTTTACAGACCTTGAAAGAGAAGTTCCCAGCTTCATATGGAAAAACAGAAAACTCAGGATAGCTAAAATGATCATGAACAACAACAACAAAAAAAGAACTTCTGAAGGAATCGCCATCCCTGATCTCAAGCTGCACTACAGAGAAATAGTAATAAGAACTGCATGGTATTGGTATAGAAAAAGACATGTTGATCAATAGAATAGAATCAAACAGAAATAAACCCACACACCTATGGATACTTAAGTTTTGACAAAGAAGCCAAAACCATACAATGGCAAAAAGAAAACATCTTCAACAAATGCTGCTGGTCTATCTGGATGTCTGCACATAGAAAAATAAAAATATATCCATATTTATCACCCTGCACAAAACTCAAGTCCAAGGAGATCAAGGACCTCTGCATAAAACTGGATACATTAAATCTAAGAGAGCATAAAGTGGGAAATAGCCTTGAAATCATTGGTACAAAAGACAATTTCCTGATCAGAACACCTCAGGCTCTAAGATCAGTAATTGATAAATGGGATTTCATGAAACTGCAAAGCTTCCGTAAGGCAAAGGACATGATCAATAGGACAAAATGATAGCCTGCACATTGGGAAAAGATTTTCGCTAACTCTATATCCAACAGAGGGTTAATATCCAAAATATATAAAGAACTCAAGAAGTTAGATGCCAATAACCTAAATAACCCAATTAAAAAGGGGAACAGAGCTAAACAGAGAATTCTCGACAAAGGAATCTCAAATCACCAAGAAGCTCTTACAGCATCCTTAGTCACTAGGGAATTGAAAATCAAAACAACCCTGAGATTCCATCTCACACCCATCAAAATGGTTAAGATTAAACACTCAAGTGACAGCTCATGCTGGCAAGGTTGTGGAGAAAGGAGAATACTCCTCCATTGCTGATGGGAGTGCAAACTTATACAACCACTCTGAAAATCAATCCAGCAGTTCCTCAGAAAATTAGAAATAGTTCTACCTGAAGACCCAGCTATACCACTCCTGGGCATATACCCAAAAGACGCTCCAACATACAAGAACACAAGCTCTACTATGTTCATAGCAGCTTTATTTGTAATAGCTGAAAACTGGAAACAGCCCAATGTCCCTCAACCAAAGAATGGTTACAGAAAATGTGGTTCATTTACACAACAGGATATTATTCAGCTATTAAAAAAAAGGACATCATAAATTTTGCAGGCAAATGTATAGAACTAAAAAATATCATCCTGATTGAGGTAACCTAGACCCAAAATGATATGCATAATATGTAATCACTTATAATTAAATATTAGCCATAAAGTACAGGATACCATGATATATTCCACAGAGCCAAAGAAGCTAAACAAGAAAGAAGGCCCAAGTGAGGATGCTTGCATCTCACTTAGAAGGGGGAATAAAATAGTCATAGGAGGCAGGTGTAGGGAGGGAGCTTAGTGGGAGAGGTAATGGGAGAGGGGAATGGGGTGTGGGTCAGGATCAGGTATGGGTAGAGACAGGAAAAAGACAGCCAGAAGGACAGAAGAATGAAAGGAAATCTGAAGCTGGCAGGGGTTAAAGTAGGGAGCATCTCTAGAACATGCTAGAGACCTGGGATCAGGGAGGTTCCCAGGAGCCAATGTGCATGATCTTAGCTGAGACACATAGTTGAGACTCCCAGCAGTGGGGATATGGAACCTGAAGAAGCCACCTCCTATAGGCAGACAGGAACTCCAGTGGAGGGATAAGGACACTAATGTACCCACAAAACTTTCGACCCAAAATTTGTCCTGTCTACAAGAAATGCAGGGACAAAGATGGAGCCGATACTGATGAAATGGCCAATCAATAATTGGCCCAACCTGAGACTCATCCCATAGGCAAGCACCAATCCTTGACATTATTGATACTCCATTGTGCTTCAGACAGAAGCCAAGCATAACTGTCCTCTGAGAGGCTCCATCCTACAGCTGACTAAAACAGATGCAGAGAGCCACAGCCAAACAATGGACAGAGTTCCAGAACTCTTATGGAAGAGTAAGGGAAAAGATTGAAGGCCCTGAAGAGGACAGTAACTCCATAGAAAAACCAACAGAGTCAACTACACTGCTCCTTTGGGGGCCTCTCAGAGACTGAGCCACCAATTAAAGAACATACACAGGCCGGGCAGTGGTGGCTCAAGCCTTTAATCCCAGCACTTGGGAGGCAGAGGCAGGTGGATTTCTGAGTTCAAGGCCAGCCTGGTCTACAGAGTGAGTTCCAGGACAGCCACAGCTACACAGAGAAACCCTGTCTCAAAAAATGAAAGAAAGAAAGAAAGGAAGGAAGGAAGGAAGGAAGGAAGGAAGGAAGGAAGGAAGGAAGGAAGGAAGAAAGAAAGAAAGAAAGAAAGAAAGAAAGAAAGAAAGAAAGAAAGAAAGAAAGAAAGAAAGAAAGAACATACACAGGCTGAACCACGGCCCTCAGCAATGTAGCAGATGTGCAGTTCAGTCTCTATGTAGGTCCCCAACACCTGAGGTGGGGGCTGTCCCTAAAGCTGTTGCCTGTCTGTGGAATCTGTTCTCCAACTGGGCTGCTCGGTGGAAGAGGATGAGCATAACTCTGAGGAGACTTGATGCACCAAGGTTGGGAGATAACCAAGGGCACCCCCATCTTCTCAGAAGAGAAGGGGAGAGAAGGGGATGGGGGAGGGACTCTGTGAAGGGGGGGCAGGAAGGGGGAGCAGCAATAGGGATGTAAAATGAATAAACAAATAAATTAATGGGAAAAATATCAAAAAATTTGGGATACGTATGCTGAAGTGTACCTCTCCACAATTGATGACTTCTGGTGGGGGTGCATATGGATGTCTCAGTTTTCTTTAAGGGGCTGGGCACTGGGAGTTTGACCTTGCTTCAGTGAGTATATGGGCAAAACAATTAGACTTCCCCCTCTTCCTCCTCCTCATCTTCTTCCTCCCCTTTCCCCTCTTCCTCTCCCTGTCCCTCTCTCTCCTCCTCCCCCTCCTTCCCCTCCTCCACTCCCTCCCCCTCTTCTTCTTTCTCCTTCTCCTCTTCCTCCTCTTCCTCCTCCTCCTCCTTCTTCTTCAAGGAGGCCACAAGAGTGGGGGACAGACTTGGGAGGCCTGGGAAGTGAATGTGATTAGGATGCATGGGTGAAGTTCTCACTAAATCGCCAATCAGTAATCACTCAAAGGTATTTTGTTGGAGGAAAAAAAAAGACTAACCAGCACAAATACCAAGTGGTCAATCCTAAAAGCACATATATACTAAATGGATTTAATCAGGTTGTGTGTGTGTGTGTGTGTGTGTGTGTGTGTGTGTGTGTGTGTGTGTGTAATAATAATAAAAAAGAAAACAAGAAAGATAATACATAAGAGTAAAAGAAAGAGTTGGAGACAGGAAGAGAAAGGGGTCAATATATGACACAGATACTGAAAATGACCAAAGTACAGTATATACATGTATACAATGTCATAATGAGACCCACTATTTTGTACAATTTATAAATGCTAATGGAATATTTTTAAGAAAAACAAAAATAAAACTTCCTTCTCCTAGAACAGTTCATCAGCACATATATATCTCATGTTCTTGCTCTGTCTGTTTCCGCTCCTGAAATCAACTCTCCTAACTACAAACATCCCTTTGGTCTAATAATATGGTCTGCCCTCAGAATATGCTCTTAATAAATAGTGTGAGTATTTAGACAGAGAATACCAGTGTCCCTAGTAGTATAAAGAAAGGCTTAGATTCAGATTGAGCACCTCGATTTGGATCCTGAGGGAGATGCACAGGCAGAGGAGGACTGGAGACATGGGTACCTCTCAACAATTCTAATGTTCTACAGAGAAAGATGGCCTCTGATAGCCCCACTTATAACTGCTTCTCTTGTCCCCCAGACAGGCAGATCCCATACGTGAAATAGCATACAGCTGGTCTCTCACATCATAGTTTACAGACCCAGGGTTTTACAGATCATCTCCATTCATTTTTACAAAGAGAAAAAGAAAGGACTAAGTAACAAAGACCACCAAATGAGAGGAAGCAGAAGCTTATTTAGTGCTTTCAAGGGAGTCAGCTGCTATCTCTTGTCTTGGTAAAGACTTAAGCAAAAGAGTGTGAAAACTTTAAGGTGAATAAAAGGTAGGCTTCAGGGCTCGCTCTCTCTCTCTCTCTCTCTCTCTCTCTCTCTCTCTCTCTCTCTCTCTCTCTCTCCATCCCGAATGCTGGTTGATTGGAAGTTTGTTAGTGTGAGCTAACTAGAAGCAAGATATACCATATGACTGATTTAAGACGCTCCTTTGACTTTTGTTGATTGGCCCAAATGGAAAACAAAAGTAAAACTAATGGATGATAACAGTCACTGATCAAACCTTGACCAGTGTTGGCCAGTTGCTGCTTGGGTTGTTGTTTGGCCTTCTGGGCTGGTTTCTGTGGAAACTGGAGGTAAGAGATGTATGTCGTGTGTGTGTGTGTGTGTGTGTGTGTGTGTGTGTGTGTGTGTGTGTGTGTGTGTGTAGGTATAAGTGTAGATATAGGATATATATATATTTCCTCTTGGCAGCTGCCAAGGCTTATAGCTCACCTGCCCTGTTTTCCTCCTAACAAGTCCTCCAGTACAATGCTGCCACTTCTCAAGACAGCAAGAGAGTCTGCACTATCTTTTACTTCTCTTCTCCTGGGATATGGATCTATAGTAAGACAGCTCCAATATGAACCAGATACCAACCAAGTTTTACTGCTTTGGGCCAATGATGCAACAGACAAAGCACATACACCAGTAAATCATTAGAAACAGCTCTCAATTTTCCCATCAAAAAGAGCTAGACAGAGTGTTGTAGCTTCAAAAGATGTACAATTATTTTGTCATTCTAAATACTAAATTTTTATTTTTATTGAATTTAACATGGCTGAAGAAATTGAACACTGTTTTTAGACCCACAACTTCAATATAAGCAAGACAAGTACTCAATTGGTAGGCAGATCAATGGTTTTCTTTATTTATTACATTTTATTTATAGGGGGAAGGCACACATACATGTGCTAAGGTCAAAGGAAAACTTCTAAAAATTGGTTCTCTCCTTCCATCATGTGAGTTCCAAAAATCAAACACTCAGCGTCAACCTTGGTAGCAAACACCTTTACCCAAAAAGCAATCTCAGTAACCCAGATAAAAGATCTTCAAACTTTAGCTAGAGTCAGAATGAAGCTTATGAGAACAAAGAACTGGGACATATTCCACAGCTACTCATTTACTGGACCAAAGATTGAAGATTTATAGCCTGTATTACTATACAGTCCAAGCTGCCACTTAACTTGAGATGTTCCTGCTTCCACTTCCCTTGCACTGGAAAAGTTGCAAATCTAGTCAGCTTGTGAGTGATGTTAACCCTGCTGAGCTAGGGCCATGCTTGGATAAGCATGGCTTTAGACGAAGAGTGTCTATGCAAGCCACTCCACCAGATCTAAAACATTTTAGAATTGTCAATTTCACCAGGAAATTCTCCAGCTTCCTGGTTTAAGGAGCATAAGAATTCTTTCCAACTTGGCCTGGAAGAATGGTTCCTGTAAAGAGAAGTGAAAAGAGGAAGAGCTGGTCTGCCATCAATCAGGTGGTGTTTCTAGAATGCACCATCAGCATTCACAGGAGCATCCATGGAGCAGGCTGAAGCAGTATCCTCCTTAGATGCCCAATCAGATTTGTAAAGGTGCGAGAGATAGGAATTTAATAATATGCACTGATCAGGTCTCAACAAATCCATCTAGGCCAAAGAATAACAATTTCCCCATATCATGTCCATGTTCCATTGTCCAAAATATATAATGTGATGAAAATTCACCAGAAAATCTCTAACCATTTTAATTGTTTTTAGATTATATATATATATATATATATATATATATATATATATATATATATGCTTTGCCTGCATGTATGTATGTGCACCATGTGCATGCCTGATGTCCTCAAAGGTCAGAAAAAGGCATAAAATCCCTTGTAACTGGAATTATTGATGGTTGTGAACTTTCACATAGGTGCTTGGAATCAAACATAGATCTTCTTCAAGAGCAGCAAGTGCTTTTAATCATTGAGCCATCTCTCCAACCCCTTAACTTTTTTTAAAGTACTTTCAGGTTTCAGAAAAACTGAACAGAAAGTGGAGTTCCGTATACTCCACTCCTCAAGTTTCTTTTGTTAAAACCCTAGTACAGTACAACACATATAAATATTATATATATATATACATATATATATATATATATATATATATATACACAATATTACTTCACCATATAGTTTATATAAGAAAGAAACAGTTGTAACGTGGGGATTGGGAAGTAAGCAAGCCAAAATCTGAAATTGTAAATAAAGGTTACAGCCAGGACTGACCTGGGAGTGTATGTCAATCGGTGAAGATCTAGAGCCTTGGTTTTCACATGTGGAACCCAGATAGGACAGAGTTAGGGACACAGGCTCTCTCACTTCCCTCACCACCTTGTGAGCCAATAGATAAAGAAGATAAACCTTGAACTAATTAAAGAAACAAATTGTTCCTCTCATACAGAGGGTAAAGATACATAGGCTGGCCTCCCCTTTTGCTCTGGATAGAACAGGATAAGGGGGGAAAATCCTATCCCTGGAGAATCCCTGAGCAAATGTAGCACTCACATGTGTACAAGCCTTAAATATATACTCTCTAACTTGAAAAATTCCAGGCCAAATATTGATTATGAAGATGCCATAGAGTTATTTCTAGCAATGAAGTATATGTATGGTAACTACTCCGAAGAGAAGCACAAGTTTGTGTGAATATGCACTCTGGAGGCACCTGACCTAGGTTTCTGAGGATCAGAGGTAGCCTTCCTCAGGAGCAGAATTTAGAGATCTGAAGGACTGGAGGGTATGGCTGCCTAGTTATACCAGATAATCAGCAGCTAGCAGAGCCTGAGAACATGTCTACATCTACCCTCTGTGAGCAATGCAGAGGACAATCAGCCTCCACTAATTACACATTACCACTCAGAAATGTACTTCTATGCGAACACTATGAGTAAGCAAGGATAATTTTGAGTCTACAGTGCAAAAGACAAATTGATAGCTAATAGCATTGACATGTGTTGTGCAGTGATATCAGACGGATGGGGCAACGGTCACTTGTCCTCACACCTTAAGCCAATACACCCCTTGTTTATGGCCTCAGTCATGGTTCTAGCTGCTTAGCTTCCCTGGACTCTAGTCATTTTTCAAATCTGGTTTCTTAACTTTCTCTGCAGTTCTGTGAAAAGACCCTATAACTTTCAAAAAATCCCAACCAGCTGATTTCACCAGGGTTATATTCCATGTTTTGAGACTAAAAGACTTTTTAATAAGAAAATATCCAGATAGGAAGTTGGGTGAAACAGGAGGTAATGGGGAAGACATTCCAGGTGCGCTCAGCTCTCTCACACTCCACATCCGGTCACAATTCTCCACTCTCCCTTTGTTCCTCTGGGGAAGACATTCCAGGTGCGCACAGCGCTCTCACACTCCATATCCGGTCACAATTCTCCACTCTCCCTTTGTTCCTCTGAAGTACTTTTAAATCCTTCTCATCCTTCTTTGATGTTTTATTAAGAGCAAAAAATAAACCTACTCAGATTCTGTAGTCAACTGTTTTACAGGAGCTATATTTAAAGGAATAAAACCAAATATTAATTCCCTAATGTCAACAAGCAAAAAGAGCAAATCAAATTCTGTGGGAAAACTTCTTAAAATAACTTAATACATCCCAAAATACTTCCCAAGCCCAATAAGAAAAAGGCATCCTTATTACAAGTATTTAATAAATAGGATGGTTATAATTTATATTTTAAACTATCACAGGTATGCCGGAGGTCAATCTTTTATGTGATACACTAATGCACATATATGGAAACAGACACACATCCTTGTCAGTGAATTTTATAAAATTCATTTTACAGTTTTATATTTTTTAAAGGACTATAGCTTTAATGTGTGATTTACCTTTGCTTTCATAACAGGTAAGTGGCCATATCCGTATTTTATGCTCTGTCTTTGCTTGGAACCCTGTTGTGTATTTCAACATTATTACTGTGGGAATTCATTGTCATGGTATGCTAACAGTCTATTACAGATACCCTCAATTCATCATTGGTGTGTCTGTGTATCAAACGCTATCCATGGGGATCTGTAGGGCCTGGCCAAGCTGAAACAGCCAAAGAGTTGCAGCTTTCTGAGGGGGAAGGGGAGCTGGAGCAAGACAGGCTGCCTGGCCTCTTCCTCTGGGCCACTGTCCCTGAGTCAGTCACAGACAGCACCCTGGAGTCAGTGGCAGATGACAAGAGGGCAGGATGCAGCAGGTGATAGGAGCCAAGATCAGGGCCACCAAGCAGGAAGTGATTGTGGTAGGCTCGAGCAGCTTCCAGCAACAAAAGCTTTCGGAGAGAATTCTCTTCCCCAAGGTGTTACAGCTCTATAAGACAGACACTCAGATGGTCTTTGGTGAAATAACTCGTGCACCTTATTTCTTGTGGATAGGATCTTATATCTATTTTGGGGTGGCTTGGAGTCTAAAGGCAGATGCTTTCTATTGGCTTGATCTGAGATGTTAGAGATGCCTCATCTGCATGTGGAAGGGCTTCTGGTGCTGCCCTTCGTGACTGAGTGTCACAGTCCTCTTCATGGGGTGTCGTGGTCATGTGTCCCAGACAAAAACCTGGTCAGGGGTAGATTTAAATGCCTACTGTTCTCAATTATGAGAATTACCAGGGCTTCTGAATCTGCTCGACCTTACCAAGTTTTCTGTCTGGTGGCACGGTCCACTGCCCCACATAATATATATACTCTCCATAATATTCTTAGTATATTCTGCTACATAGTAGAATACACATACTATATACTATATATGCTAATCTATCTACTACATATATAGTAGAATGATATGTGTGTGTGTGTGTGTGTGTGTGTGTGTGTGTGTGTATTCTACAATAGTGTGAAAGTAGAAATTATACATTAAACTTTGACTTTTACTCTTTACCTAACTGAACATGCAGTCAGATGCTCTTTCGCTATGCCAGGCGGTGCAGTGAGTCACTGGCTTCCAGACAGCCGTAGGATTACACGTGATGCTCGGGGATATTCCAAAGGTTTGGGGGTGTTGCATTTTGTATTTTTGCATCTCAGGGCAACAAAATGGGCTTCTGTGCTGGTCCTTCCTTCCAAGCACTCTACCACTAAGCTAAATTGCCAAACCCAAATTCCTCCTTTGTTGTTATTGATGGTGGTGGTGGTGGTGGTGGTGGTGGTGGTGGTGGTGGTGGTCGTGGTGGTGGTAGTGGCGGCGGCGGCTTTTGTTATTGTTGTCGTTTCATTTGTTTGGTTGGTTGGTTGACTGGTTGGCTGGTTGGTTGGTTGGTTTTGGGGGGGTTGGTTGATTGGTTAGTTGGTTGGTTTTGGGGGGGCTGGTTGGTTGGTTTTTGGGGGATTGGTTGGTTGGTTGGTTTTGGGGGGTTGGTTGGTTGGTTTTTGGGGGGTTGGTTGGTTGGTTGGTTGGTTTTGGGGGGTTGGTTGGTTGGTTGGTTGGTTTTTGGGGGGTTGGTTGGTTGGTTGGTTGGTTTTGGGGGTTGGTTGGTTGGTTTTGGGGGGGTTGGTTGGTTGGTTGGTTTTTGGGGGGTTGGTTGGTTGGTTGGTTGGTTTTGTTTCGTTTTTTGGAGACAGGGTGCCACACCAGCTATAACTACTGTTGAGATAAGACTCAAATAATTAACCAACCTGAAAGTAGAAATCTATAGTGATCATTACAGATGAGTGCATTATAGATGAGATCTGACATGTCAGTGTACAGGAAGTAAATCAGTAAGACAGAGAAACCGTCAGCATCTGTGAAATCCACCTTCATGAAAAAGACAGCTGGACTCTAGATAACAGGAGAGTACTTTGGCAAGGAAGGAAGCCCATACTGTCCAGTTTACTAACAATCCCCACTACTTAAGAAGTCCTTTTGACATCTAAAGGTGTGCTAATGGTTTTGTGTGCCCACTCACATGCACGCACACACATACAGCAAGTTATGGATAATTGCAATGTATCAGAGGCATCGAATTCATAAGGCAACAGGGCTGATTCGGACCATGCTGGAGCTTTTGAAGAGAAGCTGCAGAAGATAACTGCAGCCAAGACATATTTACCAGGATGGGTATCTAATACAAATGAAATATGTTTGCTTGGGAACCAAAGCCCAGAGCATACATCCGTTCAGCATGATCCTAAAGCAATGTCAGGCAAAGATCCAGGGCACTCATAAAGTGGCTAACGTTGCTTTGGGATAATGGTGTAGAGTCCAACCACGGCCTTTCCCAAGGAAGGTTTATAAAGTGAGCAATGAGCTCATTATTAATTAATTAGTGCACACTAAATTCCCTGCATTAATGTGTATATACACGTCATACACATATGTGCATGTGGGTATCACATAAGAGACTGACTCTGCCATAACCATCATGGGTTAAAATCCAAATGCTAACTATATGCCATGTGTTGAATATGTAAATTATAATGGTGAATTTAGCCTTACTGTGTTTGAGGAATGATTTGGGGATGCACTAAATTATTTTTAAAAACCAAATTAAGGCTTTTCCTAATTAATCGAACCCTAAGCATACACCAGTGTATGGGAGCATGTTTCGGTCACTACCACAACAGTTAGGCCTGCAGAGCATCAGGATTGTTTGAAAACAGGTTTGAATTGTGTCATTCCTCAACAAGAGAATACTATAGGTAAAGTGATATCCCAATCAAGATTCTCTCAGTACCTGGCAATGCTCTAAAAAGACCCAGATGGCCTTGTTGCATACCTGCTGCTGAATTCACACTCAGTAGATAAATCCAGAGACAATAGCTGCATCCAAAGCATCCTGCTCATGACAAACATTTATGAAAAGCTGATAAAGACCCTGAACCTGGCTAAACACTCTAAGAGTCATGGAAGAGTTTTAACATTCTAAATGCTACCTGGGTCATCACTTCATCTTGGAAAGAAGCCCCACAGTATTATGTGGTGTTTACAAGAATCACTGAGGACATACCTGAACACCTTCAGGACTTTACTAAGGATTCTGCTGTGACAAGAGATGAGGGTATAACTCTGTGGTAGACTGCTTGCCTACCATATACAAGGCCCTGAGTTTCACCCCCACCAACACACACATAAAAAAAAAAAAAAAAAAAAAAAAAAAGCAAAAATCTACCAGGTTGTGGTGGCTCCTGTCTGTAATTCCAGTACTTGGGGGACTGAGACAGGAGTGCCAAGAGTTCAAGGGTGTCCTAAGCCACATAGTTAGTTCCAGACTAGGCTGTGCTGCAGAGGAATGCAGCTAGGGAAGGACCCCTGGTGAAGAGTATAGTGGGAATCAAAGCTTGTTAGCACTGTGCTGAGGAGCTATCCAATGAGGAGATGACTGAACTAGAAGAGGGGGGTGAGGGAGGGAGGGACGGAGGGAGAGAGAAAGAAAGAGAGAGAGAAAGAAAAAACAAGAGAATGAAAGAAAGAGAAAGAAAAGCTGTAGCAGAGAAAGAATCTATACCCAAGGAACCAAGAAAATTCACTGCCGAAGATTTATTCAACAGTGCCAAGCAGATTCTAGAAGAAATGGAAATTAATTATGAAAGATACAAGCTGAACATTCAAGATGTTCTTGTTTACTATACAGACCATATAATGAAAAACAAACTTTGATATCTTCCTGAAGAATACTATGCCTGCACACCAATGCTCAGTGCCTTCTACAAGCTGCTATGGGGCCTCATCAAAAGAGATAGAACTTAATGGCACAGTCAAATGGCATCCCAGCAATTAATTTTAGTTCAATCCTTCAAACATTTCTCAGGCCAAGTGTGGGTTGGAATGTATGCACTAATAGTGAATAGTCACACAATTATTCTGGTTTTTACTTTAATATAGTATTCAATAAATTACATGGGCAATTAATACTTTATTACAAAATAATTTTATATTCACTGATACATTAGTCTATTTTCATTGTTACAACAAAATACTGGAATCTGGGTACTTCAAAAGAAAAGAGGTATAGTTGCTTACAGATTTGGAAGCTGGAAATCAAAGATCAGGTGGCTCTATCTCTGGTTAGGACCTCATGGCAGATGACATTTGCAATAGGGGAAACATGTAGAAGAATTCACATAGCAAGACATGAAGTCAGAGATATTCAGGGACAACTCATTCCCAAGAACTACTCCTCAAGACCATTGCTACTCCCTTCTAAGAGTGATGAGCTATGACATGATTAATTTTCAGTTTTAAATACTCCACCACCGTCTCAATACTATCAGGCCGAAGGGAGGGGAGAGCCTCCATCACATGAACCTCCAGGGAACATTCTCAAATATTAGGCAAACAGTAGACAACATTGCCCAATCTGGGGATAATGTAAGTATTCTGAACAAGTTTAAGGTGGTATGAGCTAAGTTTGTGTGTAGTAGGTTAATATATTAAACATTTTTAACTAATGATGTTTTCCATGTACATGTTTGTTGTGATATAGCTCCATTGTAAGTTAAGGTGGCATTTGTGTACTATGATTCCTAAATGGTAAGCAGAATCCTAAACCACCAGGAGAAGAGAATGAGAGCCTTCCAGGCAAAGAAGTAGCATAATTTCTAGGGAGCCACAGAAAACTCCATTACGT
>CM052706.1:78903156-78933075 GCA_028551405.1 Uromys caudimaculatus
GCCCCCCCCCCCCCCCCCGTGGCTGTAAGATGAGCATCTTTGCCCCACCCTTCCCTCGCCACAGATTCAAAATAGCAAGGCCGGAAGCCAGGGCCTGAAAGCTAGAGCCTGAAAACTCTAACTGTGGCCAGGATAAATATTTCTCTTCCTAGATATTCCACACAAATATTTGCTCCAGTGACAGAAAGCAAACACTTGCCCTGGCCGTACTCGGCCTCAGTAGTCTGTAGTCTTGGTTCCTCTGGATAAGCAATTCCAAGTTCCACGGGGGATCAAAAAGAAGGTGTTCTCACGTTAGTTACCCCCCAAGGGCACAGAAGGAGCAGGCTCCTCACTGTGCAGGACTCAGCCACTTTGGGCTGATTCACGGCGGGGCAATCATCTGTCTGCAGCCTGTTTTCATCTTGCCTCATATTAGATACTTGTTCAGGACCTGGAATTCAAAACTGTGCTATGCCTGAGATACATAGTTTCTATAAATACCCCAGGAATTAATTAGGAAGCTTAACATACATTTTAAAAAGATGATTTCCCTTTTAACTTAGTCATCCCGTCTCTGTCACAGGCAGTTTGGGTATAAATGTAATGTGGATCTCATTTTGAGAGCAACCAGAGAACTAAGAGCTGAAGTTGATTTTATACATACATACACAAGGGCCTCTGTAGAAATCCAGAGATTTCTGTCTCTCCCAAAATTCTTGCAGAAGGTAAGAGGGGATGACCTTCTGGTTCATGCAGGAAGCAGCTGTAGTAGTCCGTGCTTACTTTCACTTCCACACAGAAACCAATGGGAGAAAATACCTTCTAGCTCCCCACCCCATTGCAAACTGGGGCACCAGGTTGATGTTATACCCTCTATAAAATAGTGTGTAACATCCTTGAGCCATTGGGAAGGGCTTCAACTTTCTCCACAAGGCAAAACTATTATTCCAAGCACCACACTTAGCTAAATTCCATAGAACTATTCACACCCACTGAGCTGTTTGTTTCATTAAACAACTGCCGCCTTGAAGATACCGTCTTGAAGAGAAAAAAAAAGTATTTACCCTGCCATTGTATCTGAAGAGCCTGTTACAGCTGGGAGGAAGGACTCGTACCATAACCATGGTGATAATCTTTCCCTGCAGAGGCGCACGCTAGAACGCATGCTGCATTGCTTTCAGGGAGACACAAGTGAGCCGTCCTTTCCCATCAGTGAACCCTCTCATACTTAACAGTTGCAAACGGAATGAGAAATAAAGACGGAAAAATATTGTCGTTTTAATTTTCCTCTGGTTACTTTTTGAGCTTTCCCTCTAAATGTAATTTTCTTTAGTGCTTGCTAGAATTTACTTTTAAAGATAAGTGTGTGTTTCTGTATAAGTTTATGAACACTCTGTGCATTAAAAACAAGGGATTAAGTCAGGACAGGCCAGAACTGTCCCAGAAGGATGACCCCTTCTCATATTGCCACCTGGTGGTAACATACCTAAAGTTCAAAGACAAGAATGAAATTCACTCAGTGACTCGCTTCAGTTCAGGAAAAAACTAAAATAGCAATTTCTGAAATACATTGGAAAGCCAGAGTTTTCGTATAAGATTTTATTCAAGAAAGTCATACTGTAACATGAGATACGAATATAAGTAAGCAAGATACGGGATGAATTATTTAAAAGTTAGCATCATCCCTTGAAGGTAGACAAGAGAAGGTTAACAAAAGCAAAGAACATATGCAAAAGACACATAGAAACCTACTACTTTATAATCTAAATGTGTGTGTGTGTGTGTGTGTGTGTGTGTGTGTGTGTGTGTGTGTGCGCGCGCGCGCGCGCGCATGTGTGATATCTTGGAATACAGGTAGTCTATGTGGGTGCTGGGAAGTTATAGGCTTTTAATAAAAATCACAGTGCCATGTGAGTTGTTGACCAGATAGGTCCCAGAGGCTCCCAAGAAATCAGCATATTTCCATTGCTTTTTATTGCCACATAATTAAATGAAATTAAGACCCTATTGCTGAAGATACCATGCACTTTGGTTTCAGGACCCAGAGAAATCAAGCTAGAACTGATCTCAAAGGGAGAAGATTCTGGACATCATTCAGAGCAGAAGATCTCTGCACACAAAGGATCCTGAGTCATACAACACACATAACTATGAATGCCCAATTTTGTTTTCCAGATATCCAGCGGCAGAGTCTCTAAATTCCTTTCAATTGTTTTATGTACACAATAAACTATTAATCAGCCATCAAGAAGTACAAAATCGTGAGGCTGGAAAGATGGCTCAGTGGTCAAGAGCATTGGCTGCTCATCCAGAGGACCTGGGTTTGATTCCCAGCACCCACATTACACCTCACAACTATCCGTAAGTCCAGTTCCAGGTTTTTCAGCACACTCTCCTGACTCCTTGGGCACTAGGCCTGCCTGTGGTTCATGTACATACATCACTTATACACATAGCATAAAGCAAACCACTTATACACATAACATAAAGAAATTATTTTAAGAGAAGTACAAAAATTGTGTTGCTTGCAGGAAAATGGACAGACCTGAATGAAGATCATCATATTGAGCAAAATAAGTGAGACTCAGAATAAAGTATCACATATTTCTTCCCACAAGCAGAATCTGGTTTATAGGTGAGAAAGGGGAGATATTTTAGAAGAAGAAGAAGGCCCAACAGGAGAAAAGATTGAAGAGGGGATAATGGCAGATGAACATGACCAAAGGACATAATGCACATGTGTGAAAATGTCACATGATACAGGCTAATTAAAAAGTAATAATAAATAAAATCCATCCATTATGTGTTCAGACTCCAGGAGCGGTAAAATCCATCCCTTCAAGTGTAATAACAGTTAGAATGTGATAACTCTGGCACATCACTTTCCCTGTTGTATCAGGAATTTATTTTAATAATATATTTATGATAAAAATAACAACTTTGTATATTGGCCCACGAATAGGGGGGGCTGAGGCAGGGGAATTTCTGCGAATTCAAAGGCAGCCCCAGACAACAAAGCAAGGACCAAACAGGACTACTGAGCAAGAATGATCTGTCTCGACAAACCAGCTAAAAACTGACATTTTAGTCAAATCAAATACTCTCTCCTTAAAGAAATTCAAAACCCAGTCGGCAAATGAACTGGAGCTTGGGGACAGTTAAAAGCTGGAACTTCTCCCCTTAGAGAAGAAATGGGAGTCACAACACAAAGGCCCAAGGTCCACGTTCTTCCCGGGACCCAGGTTTATCCCAGGTTTATATTCTGGAGTGCATGGACACACTGATTGTCACGCTGTATTACATATCCAGCCAAAGCTGCAAGGTTTCTCTCTCTCTCTCTCTCTCTCTCTCTCTCTCTCTCTCTCTCTCTCTCTCTCTCTCTCTCTCCCTCCTGCATTTTTATCTGTGCACCATGTAAATACAGTGCCTGCGAAGACCAGAAGAGGGCACTGGATTCACGGATCCAGTCATAACCAGTTGTGAGGCACCATGTGTGTGGGAACCCAGCCTTGGTCCTCTGCAAGAACAGCAAGGGCTCTTAACCTCTGAGCCATCTTTCCAGCCCCATCATTTGCAGGTTGTTTTACATAGAATGTGGCTATTTTTTTTTTCAGAGTCATTAATAAGCCCTAATCCCTGTTCTCCACCTCACTGTGCCAAAGTTACACATAGAAAAAAACAAATCATTATGACAAAGTTCAAATAAACCCCACAAGGCTGACTTTCCTCCAGACTAAAGAGAAAATCCTCCGGGATTCATTAAAAGTTGACTTTTCTCTAACAACCTTGTAGGATTCTGGGCTCAATGAAGCAACACCAGGGAAAGCTCCTGAGTTGATGTTACCACAGAGACTGTTGCCATGGAGACTTCATTTCAAATGTGTTTCAAATTTATTAGAACATAAGTTAGTGTTTTTTTTTCAGTTTTTTTATTCTTATTGAGATATAAGTCACATAACATAAAATTCACCATTTTTAGCATTTTAGAGTTTTCATCCTGATAATTCTGCACAATGGTAAACATTATTTATTTCCAAAACATTCTACCATTCCCACCCCACCCCCAAATTAACTGTGCCTATAACACAGCCATTCTCTGCTGCCTGTTACCTCCAGCCCATGGAAACCAGTGGCCCAAACCTACTATGGATGTTTCATCTAAACAAACTTAAAGCTTCTGTGGCCTTCATTCTGACTTAATCAATTAGCATGAAGTCTTCAGGGCTTTTTGTTTTTTTGTTTTTTGGTTTTTCGAGACAGGCTTTCTCTGTGTAGCCCTGGCTGTCCTGGAACTCACTTTGTAGACCAGGCTGGCCTTGAACTCAGAAGTCCGCCTGCCCCTGCCTCCCGAGTGCTGGGATTAAAGGCGTGTGCCACCACGGCCCGGCCAGTCTTCAGGGTTTATCCATATCAGAGCATGCCTCACATCTTCAGTGCTTTGTTTACATAGAGTGTCATGTAGACCAGACTGGCCTCAAACTCACTAACAAGGGTGACCTTGAACTCCTGATCCTCTTGACTCTACTTGCCAAGAACTGGCGATTACAGGCATGTATCACCAGACTTGGCTTCATTCCTTTTTATAGCTGAATCATATCTCATTTTGGAGATACTGCATCTTATTTGTCCATTATTAGTTTAAGGTCAAGTGCATTGTTTCCACTTTTAAACTGTTAATAAATAACACTACCTGGAAGAAAGCCAAAGATGCAGGCTTAGGATCTACTTGGGCCTCTTGTGAGTAGTGCTCAGTCTAAGTGTGCCTGAGGCCTTCCAGGCAAGCAACATGACTAAGCTGTTAAAAGTACCTGCTAGCAATCCCCAGGACCCACTTAAAAGGTAGAAGGAGAGAACTGACTCCACAAAATTATCCTCTGGATTCCATATTCTCATGTACATGAACATACACACACACACACACACACACACACACACACACACACACACACAAGTAAATAAACATTCAATAATGATGAAAATAACAATGGCATGTAACCTCCTAGTTTCTCATGATCACATGGAGCTTTATGAAGTCTTGATTTACCTAAGTATCTTATTTTCCATTCTCTCCTCCCATGCTTTCTAGTTAATGTATCATTTATCCCAGTTGCTATATACCTTGCTTCAGGCTACAACTAACATAGTTGCATTTAATGGCTTTCAAGTCCCACTACCCTACAAGGTCCTCTCAGCCCTTTGAGTGACTCTCATACATACACAACAGAATACTACTCACCTCTGAACATGAATCCCAAAAGACACTACACTAAGTAAAATAAGTCATGTGCAAAAGGGCAACCATTCTTGTGGCTTCTCTTCTATGTGGGATTAAGGAGAAATTAACTATGAAGAAACAGAACAGAAGGGAGCAGAGTAGTGGTGACTGCAGGCGAAGGGGACTGTGACAGGGACACATGGGTCAAGAGGTACAAACTTGCAGGGCTATAAATGAACAAATATAAAGAAATAATGTATACCATAAAAACGACAATTTTTTTTAAAAAGCCAGAGAAGTGTCACATGCCTTTAATCCCAGCATTTGGGAGACAGAGGCAGGCAGATCTCTGAACTCCAGGCAAGCCTGGTCTACAGAGTTCCAGGAAAGTCAGGGATACACAGAGAAACCACACAGAAGAAGAAGAAAAAGAGAAAGAGGAGGAGGAGGAGGAGGAGGAGGAGGAGGAGGAGGAGGAGGAGGAGGAGGAGGAGGAGGAGGAGGAAGAACTTGAAGTAAGAGTGAGTTTAGGTGTTTTTCACCAATGGCTCAAGCTCTAACATCAACAATTGATAATGGGACCTCATGAAACTGCAAAGCTTCTGTAAGGCAAAGGACACTGTCAATCAGACAAAATGGCAGCCTACAGATTGGGAAAGGATCCTCACTAACCCTACATCTGACAGAGAGATAATATCCAATTTTTTTTAAAGCTCAATAAGTTAAACACCAACAACCTAAATAATCCAATTTTAAAAATGAGGCACAGAGCTAAACAGAATTCTCAACAGAGGAATCTCAAATGGCTGATAAGCACTTAAAGAAATGTTCAAAGTCCTAAGTCATTAGGGAATGCAAATCAAAACAACTCTGAGATTCCATCTTACACCCATCAGAATGGCTAAAATCAAAAACTCAAGAGATAGCACATGCTGGCAAAGATGTGGAGCAAGGAGAACACTCCTCAGTTGCTGGTGGGAGTACAAACTTGTACAACCACTTTGGAAGTCAATTTGGCTGTTTCTCGGAAAACTGGGAATAGTTCTACCTCATGACCCATCTATACCACTCCTGGGCATACTCCCAAAAGATGCTCCTCATCCCACAAAGACACTTGCTCAACTATGTTCATAGCAGTTTTATTTCTAATGTCCAGAAACTGGAAACAACCTAGATGACCCTCAACTGAAGAATGGATAAAGAAAATGTGGTCTATCTACACAATGGAGTAGTATTCAACTATGAAAAACAAAGACATCATGAATTTTGCAGGCAAGTGGATGAATTTTGAGAATATCATCCTGAGTGAGGTAACCCAGTCCCAAACAACATGCACAGTATGTACTCACTTATAAGTGGATATTAGCCATAAAATGCAGGATGCTCATGCTACTCTCCACAGACTCAAGGAGGCTGGACAGGAAGAAGGGCACAAGCAAGGACGCTTGAGTCTCACTTGGAAAGGGGAATGGAATGGTCATGGAAGGCAGATGGAGGGAGGGAACTGGGTGGGAGAGGGGATGCGGAGGGGAATGAGGGGGCTTAAGGGAGTGGGGAGGGGCAGGGGGTGGCTGAATGACCATGAGAATGAATAGAAATCTGCAACTGACTGGATGGGGGAGGTAGGGAGTATCTCCAGGAAAAGATGGAGACCTGGGATAAGGAATATGCCCAAGAATCAATGGACATGCCCTTAGCTGTGACACACAGCATTGGGGATATGGAGCTTGGGGAGGCTGCCTCCTGTACCCAGGCAAGAACCCCAATGAGACACCAACATAAGTGACACCAACCCACCCACAAAACTTTTGACCCAAAATGTATCCCGACTACAATAAATGCAGGAATTGGGGATGGATCAGAAAGTGGCCCAACTGAGACCCATCCCATAGACAAGCACCAATCCCTGGCACTATTAATGATACTCTGTTATGCTTGCAGACAGGAGTCTTGCATGGCTGTCCTCTGAGTGACTCCACCCACCGACTGACTCACACATAAGCAGATACCCACAGCCAAACAGTGGATGGAGCTTGGGGACTCATGTGAGAATAGGAGGAAGGACTGCAGCCCATAAAGGGATAGGAACTCCACAAGAAGACCAACAGAAGCAACTAACCTGGACCCTTGGGGCTCTCAGAGCCTGAACCACCAATCAAAGAACATACGCAGGCTGGACCTAGGCCTGCCTGCTCATATATAGGAGATGTGCAGCTTGGTCTTCACATGGGTCCTAAACAACTGAAGCAGAGGCTATCCCAAAAGCTGTTGCCTGAACATGAGATATGTTCTTCTAGCTGGGATGCCTTATCTGGCTCCAGTGGGAGAGGAAGCAACTAGCCTCTAAGAGACTGAAAGTGTCAGGGTATGGGGATACCCAGGGGGGGCCCCCACCCACAGAGAGAAGAAGGAGAGCTAAGGAGGGGCAAGCTTGTAGGAGGAGGTGACCAGAAGGGGGCAGTGAGTAGGATGTAAAGTGAATAAGTAAAAAGTAAATTTAAAATTAAGATTGTGAATAGCTAAAAAAATAGTTTAGGTGTTCTTACAATATACACAAAAAATTAACTACGTGAGATGACAACTGTCTTAATTGCTTACTGTAGCAAGCAATTCACATTGTGTAGATATTTTTATCTTCTTATGGGCATAAGTATGCAGTTGAATAAAAATAATATGCAATGTCCTATAACACAGAGGTGACTATAGTTGGCACTAACCAGTTGTATATTTTAAGATCATTAAGGGCATACTCAATGTTTCCAACACAGGGCCATGCTGTCTGAAGTGATAAACACATCAACCTTTCCGATCCAGCCATCACATTGTTGCATGTACTGAGACAGCCACAGTACTCCATCAGTTCATAAGGGCCAGTTTAAATATATTATTTTTTATTTGGAGGTTTGTGCATGTATGTGTGTGTTCAAGTGTGCAGGTTACCACATGCATGTGAAGGTCGAAGGGACAACCTTGGGTATCCATCCTCATGGTCCAGTGAGTCAAGATCATTGTTTGATGAGTCATATGCCAGGCTAGCTGGCCAGCCAACTTCTGGACATCCTGCAGTCTCCACCTACCATCTCATAGTGGGAGTACTGGGATGACAGACAGGCACTACCATGACCAGCTTTTACACAGCTTCTGAGCTATCAGACTCAAGTTTCTTCATTTGTGCAGTGAGCCACTTTACCCATTGAATCACCTCTCCATTCCTAAACATACAGGTTAAAAGATTTTGATTGGGTCATGGAGAGGAACAAAAATCAGTGGCAGTCAGCTGGATAAGGAATTGTAAATATTCCAAAATAAAGCCATCTCCTTGAATGGAAGAAAACACGCTGTTCACCTTGAATTTCTATAATTAAGACTTCAACCTTCTTTAGGAGGTCTGCTGTGCTCTGTGCTAGGTACTTGTGCCAGGAGTGTGGGCTGCTGTCTCCAAGGCTGTTGCCAACGAGCTAGTTTAGGGGAGACATCCAGGATGAGTTAAAAGCTATAAAGCTCTCTTTCTGAGAAATTATGTGATCCCTGTTTGCTACAGGGTCTGTATTAGTACTCAGAGTTCTACAAGGTTGGTTCTGAAAGAATTTCAGTTTCCTTGTTGCTTTATGGATGGAGGGAGGCCTTCCATGTCCCCTCTGCTGCCCTGTTTGCCACCATTGCTCTAGAAGCAACCATTTTCCCTCCTAGTTCTCAAGTATACATCATCTGGATGGCATGTAGAGTTGTCTGACCCAATGCTCTGTATAGACTTGAGAATCAGAATGATGTCAGTCCAACCCTGGCTCTGATACTGTCAAGGCAACCGCCAGGGATTAATCTGTATAACCTCTTCTGAATGTCAAGCCTTTTATCTAAGAAGAAAAGTCACATCCAAAAGGTCATAAATAATGCCATTTCTGCTGCCCTAATTTTAGGTTTAAAGCTCCTGTTACAATAGAGACTTCCCATCTTCACCACTTTAATTAGAAATCTAAAGAGTCTTTTTTAGAGCATGAAGGGTACAAGTGAAATCAAACAAAATAATGTCATTTATTATATAAATGACACATAATATTATTTCATTCGTGTATGTGTATATGAGTGTGTGTGTGTGTGTGTATGAGTGTGTGTGCTCATGTGTGTGTGTGTGTGTGTGTGTGTGTGTGTGTGTGTGTGTGTGTGTGTGTGTGTGTGTGTGTGCTCATGTGTGTTGAGACCAGAGGTTGACATCTGGTATCTTCCTCATTCACTCTCCATCTCCTATTTTGAGACAGGACATCTCGTTGATCCTGTAGCTCTCCACTAACCAACCAGTGAAGCCCAGATAATCTCCTGTCTTCACCTCCCCAATTCTGGGATTACAGGCATGTGTTTCCACACCAGACTTTCTACTAAGATTTTAGGGATCCAAATTCGGGTCCTTGTGTTTACACAGCAAGCACTTTACTGGCAAAACCATCTCTCTGGCCCAAAATTACATTTTATAAAATGTATCACTGAAAATATAAACATCACTTCAGGAAAATAAGGCATATGAACCCAGAGGGAAATCTCTGGAAGGGTGGCATGAAGTAGCTAAGAATGTTAGTGGTTAGGAGGTTAACAGAAGGAATTGATGGGTTTGACTTCTAATGTCTTACAAGCATTAATCATTTTACATGCAAGACAATTGCTTTTGTTATTTTAAATTCTTTTAAAAAAAATACAGTAAAACCTTTATTGTATTTTCTTGTATTGAATCTTGGGTTGGGTCATATGGTGTTGCTGTGTTCAACTTGTCAAGTCATTACCATATCTGAGTTTAATTTATTTGGTTTTAAATTTGTTGATTGTGCTTTTAATGTCATTTCTGAAGAAACCACTACCAAGCACAAGGCCATTCCAAATTGTCCCATGGTGACTGCACCATTTTACATTCCCATGGCACTATATGACAGTTCTCGCTGCACACGCTGTGCACAGCGACATAAATTAGCATAGTCATTGCAAACACTGGACAGAGGTTGTTCAAAATTAAATTCAGTGAGTAATTTAAAATGATGCTACTATTGCTCCACTGCTATGTATATACATCCAAAGGAAATTAAGCCACTGTATTGAAGAAATATCCGAGCTCCTAGCACTATTCACAGTAGCTAAAACATGGAATCAACCTAGGTGTCCATCAGCAGATGGATGGATGGATAGAGAAAATATGTTATATACACAGTGGAATGCTATTAAGTCATAAAGAGAACAAAATCTTGGCATTTTTACAAAATTATTGATGAATTAGAAAACACTATTCTAAAGTCAGGCATAAAAAGACAAACACTGCATGATCTCGTTCATATGTGGAACTAAAGGGGATAATAGAATTTTACTTATAACAAGCTTGCGTGGTTAGAGTAGAGGGTAGAAGGTGTTATTCAAGGAGTGTGTAATTATGCCTGACTAGGAGTAGAAGTATGTAGGATAGGGTATAGAAAGGGAAATATATAGAAATCAGAAAGGGGGGACAGAAGGACAAAGACAGACAGAGTAAATGATTGATTGCCTGGAGCACAGAGTGGAAGAAAAGGGGTAGTAGTCAACTGGAAAAGGATGGGGAGCAAATGCTAACAGCTATGGATTTGCGTCTTGGGTTAAAATACTCTAAAATGAGTCATGTTGATGGTCGCACAGTGCTAACATACTAAAAGACATAAGACTGTAGTCTTCAAATAAAGTGAGCTGTAGGACAAATGAGTTCCATTTCAATACAGCAGTCTTTAAAATACAAGAATGTGGGCTGATGAGATGCCTCTGTGTATAAAAATGTTTGCCAGCAAGCCCGATGACCTGAGTTTGATCCCAGGGATGCGCGTGGTAGGAGCAGAGAAGCAACTTCCATAAGTTGTCCTCCGACCTTTATACACACACACACACACACACACACACACGAATTAAATGAATAAATAAATGTAGGTTTTTTTCCTTAAGTATAAGAATTTCAATTTCTCTATCGTCTCACTGATATTTGTCACTGCCCATCCCATTTTTTTTCCTTTTTTTTCAGTTTTGTGCATACATGTGTGTAGAGTTAACCTCTTGTGCACTATGTAAAAGCATCACCTGTCAATAAAAAGCCAGTGGCCTATTAGCAAAAGGCAGGAAGTAGAAGGTGGGAGTTCCAGTAGATAGACTGAAACTCTGGGAAAGAGTCAGGAGCAAGAAGATTTGCCATGCAGACTCAAGGAAGTTAGAATTATGAAACTGAGAAGAGGTAACTAGCCATGTGGCAGACAGAGAATAGCATGAATGGGTTAATAAGAATCAGGAGCTAGTTGGCCAACAAGCCTAGGTTAAGGCCTAGGCGTTAATTAATAAATAATAAACCTCAGAGTTGTTATTCAGGAACTGGGGCATGGATGGAAAAGCCCATGGTTACACGTGTGTGTGTGTGTGTGTGTGTGTGTGTGTGTGTGTGTGTGTGTGTGTGTGTGTGCCATTGTTCATGAAAGCCAGAGAGAGGATCAGATCCCCTGGAACTAGAGTTCTAGGCAGTTGTAAGCTGTCCCACATGAGTGCTGGGATTCTAACCAATGTCCTCTAAAAGAGTGATATATGGAGACTCTTTGCTGAGCTGTTTCTGCAGCCCTGCCTATCTTTTTAATTATATGCATCTTACTGGGTATAAAGTGGGTATCACAATGCTAGTTTGCTTTATAATTTCCTAATAGCTAATAGTGTTTAGCATCTTTTCATATGCTTACTTGAAAATATAAATCCTTTCCTTGAAGAAATGTCTAAGTTTATAGATTTTCAGTTCTGTTATTTTTAGTGTCAAATTGTGAAGAGAGAGAGAGAGAGAGAGAGAGAGAGAGAGAGAGAGAGAGAGAGAGAGAGAGAGAGAGAATTCACTGTCAAATCCAAATCCAAGGTCATAAAAACATTTTCTGATATTATCTTCTGAGTTTCATACCTTTGAAATTATTTATTTTAAAATAAAACCTCAACCTACTTGTTTTAAGTGGCTCAGGATTTCTTGACAATCCTCTTGGCGTCAACATATAATTACTATCAACAGTAAGCCTTGAGACGTTGACAAAAGTGGTCACCCAATATAGCTCATTGAGAATCAAAGCTTAGCACATAAAAGTAGTGAGGCATAGAGAGTGGCTGACATTTTTCAGGAGGGAAAAAAGGAGACATGATAAGGAAGTAAAGAACAGACAGACTTCTAGAGACCATAATACAAAAGACACAGAGAGGAGGGGACCCAGATCCCTAACTGTCAGTTTTCTTTGGGTTTGAGACTGTCATGTTCTATATCTAGTTACACATTTTAATCCTGCCCTCGTCTGAACTTTCCTGAGCTCCTCTGAATACAGGAGGAGTACGTAGATCTCATCTTCTTTTCTTAGCACCCTTGTCTTATGAGGACATGCTGCGTTCCAAGAGGAATTCACCCAATTTTTTAAAGTATGAAATTCATGATTGATAATATCTGGTTCTTCTCCAGAAGAACGCTATGCCCAGCCTAGTCACAGATGCTGGTGTTTCAAGAATCCTAGGGTTTGAGCCCAACTCCCAATTTGTTGGATCCAATTTCATATGCAAAGTAAACCCAGCTATTGGCATAGACATGCAAAGTGCTGAATCTCACTTGCCTTCATATTTTCTTCCATTTTCAATGTCTATGTACCCACAAATATAAATACAGTTTTCATAAACATACAATTAGGAGAGCATACATATGTTGTGGGTGTGTACAGTTCCTGGTTCTTTATTCTTTTTCTTCTTCGGTGACATGTGGCCAGATGAAGCACCTACATATAGCAGTTTCTTTATGGCCTTCTAATGTTTACATCTGTGTGACAGAAATTAAAGTAGCCAAGTTCCATCAATATTTCTATGCACAGCCTGTCTGTGTGCACACTATCCTCTCTCTCTCTCTCTCTCTCTCTCTCTCTCTCTCTCTCTCTCTCCCCTCTCGTTGGTATGTGTATGCCTGTGCATGTGTGCATGTGTGCCTGCATGTGTATGTGTATATTCCAAGGATCAAGCCCAATTACCATCACGTATTGATCACTCAGGATATCTGCTCTGTACTGGGCTTAAAATGCTCATAAACTGTTGGAGAAGAACAAAATTTTATACTGAGGATAGCATGTTACATTACACACGTCTTCCCTGTGTCTACTGGACCAAAGACTACATTCTGACTGACAACCAATGCCATCACATATTATCTTGTCAGCTTTCTAATTAATTGTAGTATTTGTTTTTCTTTTTTGTTTCATTTATTTTTATGTATATGGTTGTTTTACCTGCATGTATATCTGTGTACCATGGTGTGCCTGGTACCCTTGGATTCCAGAAGAGAACATTAGATTACCTGAGACTAGAGTTACAGGCAGTTGTGAACTGCTATGTGGGTGCGGGGAATTGAATCTAGGTCCTCTGGAAGGGTTACCACTGTTCTTAACCACTGAGACATTTCTCCAGCCTGAGTTACGGCATGTGTGATGGGGATGATTGAATGAACAGTAGACATTGCACCTCAGACTCCAACTATCCTATTTTCAGTCATCATTAATGCATGCTCTTACACATTAACCGGTATGATATCAATATGTTCTTTGGGGGTAGGTTTAACACAGTAGTCACTAAATCAATAGTCCTTTTGCCCTGTTAATTATCTTTCCAGCATCTTCATCAGCCTCACTGAGAGCAAATGCAGAGTCCTCAGCAGCAGTGCTGGGTTTTTTTTTTCCGTGAGTCTGATACATCTATGCTTCTATGATTGCTCACTACAGAAAATGTCAGGAACCACTTAGTAAGGTAATCAGTCCTGTAGAAAGGGTCACATGTAAGGAAGTGAGGCATCTGTCAGCCACAAAGGCCTTCTGCCAAAACCATGTGAGTAAGGCATCTGGGATGTGACTCTCTCAACCCCAGTTCGTCCCTCAGGTGAGCAAGACAATCCCTTGAATGTAACCTGCGAGCACTCTAAGAAGCCATTCCAACACTCCTGCCCCACAGAGAGAGTGGAAACGATGCATTCACTGTTTAAAGCTATTAAGTAATTTATTTCACAGAAATAGTTAATGCACATATAAATAAATAAAAGTAATGTAAATTAAAATAATGAAATGTTAAGCCAGTAACCTTATAGAAATTACAGAAATTTAGTATCCTAACTAAATTCTTTTGTAAGACCATATGGGGAAGTATATGTATCACCAGGAATATGTATCATTCTGGGTGAAGCGACTGCTTCTGGGCAGCAATTCACCACTGGCTTTGGTCCAAGTAGAAGGCCTCTGTCTGGAAGAAAATGAGCCATCAAAGCCTTAAATTGTTACAGGGGTAGAATGACAGATGGAAACTGGAGGAACCTCAAACACATGGCCACTTTTCCCCACAGGACTTTTGCTGGGTACTGGGAATACATGAACTGTTATTCACACAGAATCCTATGCAAAATGAAAGTTCCTCCACCCTGTAGTGCTTGCAAAGCAAAGGTGACCTTGAAGGAAGGGCTAGCTCTAAGCTTACTCCTGAAAACTCACCATCCTTAAAAACATAAGCCATATTTTGAAGCTACCTATAACTGGAGGCTAAGGGAGCTAAATGAAAATACTCTCAAGAGAGTAAAGGAAGTTCTCAGTCTTTCAAAGTGGAAAGACTTTCAGTCAAAAGCCTGGAGACATACTTCAGAGTGTAGAAAACTAATGCAAAATGTATCTTAGTGCCTCTTCAACACAGGCCCAATGGTGCCTGCTCCTGATTAGATAGTGATCAGCATCTCCCCCTGTGTGCCTCACAGAAGAAACAAAACTCACCTTTGGTGACAGACTAGCTAGAGTAACTGTAATTCGGTGATGTTTTTATACACAATGTTCAGTATATACTGCAAATTAAATTACAGAAAATATACAGCCATGCAAAGAGTTAAGGTCATATGATTAGTCTTGTTCAGCACAGAGTTCTGCCTGCTTCTTCTCTTAGATCATCTGCTCCAGGACCAGCTGCCACAAAGAAAGAAAGAAAATGAAAGCAATCTACAATGAGCATCCTACACAAACATTTGGACATTGAAATCTTTCCCCATAAGACAAAGATAAGATAAGGATGTATTTATTATATTCAGTGCTGTATTAGAGGCCCTGAGCAATCAAATTAATGCAAATGGGCAAATAAATGGCATAAAGACTAGAAAAGGGAAAAGTATGATTTTTTTTTTCTTCATATATGATGTGTGGTGGCTTGAATGAAAAAGACTCCCATAGGGAGTGGCACTATTAGGGGGTGTGGCCTTGTTAGAATAGGTGTGGTCTGTTAGAGGAAGTATGTCACTGGGGGTGGGATTTGAGGTTTCAAATGCCAGGCCCAGTGTCACTTTCTCTTCCTGCTGCCTGCTTATGGGGATGTAGTACTCTCCACTCCTTCTCTAGCACCATGTCTGCCTGTGAGCTGCTATGCTTCATACCATAATGACAATGGACTAAACCTCTGAACTTGTATGTCAGTCCTAATTAAACGCTTTCCTTTATAAGGGCTGCCGTGGTCATTCTGGGTCTTTATAGCAATAGAAATCCTAACTAAGAAAATACAGTTGTGTTGAGAGAAAATTATTCTACCAAAACATTATTTAATCAATAAATGAACATAAGGCTGCTAAATGTAAGCATTATACAGAAAAAAATTGTATTTCCATATATTAGCAACAATTAGGTAACTGCATTTTTTAAAAATTCAGTTAGCAAAGGTATCAAGAATACCAAACACACAGCAGTAAATCCAACAAGAGATATATAAATTATCTCCACTAAAAACTAAAAAGTGGAGTTAAATGGTTCCGTGGTTAATAGCACCCACTGATTTTACAGAGGACCAGACTTTGATTCCCAGCACCTACAACCAGTAGCTCACAACTGCCTGTAACTCCAGCTCCAGGGAATCCAATACTCTTCTGGTCTCCATGAACACCAGCACACATACACACATCCACATACAAACACACATTGTCAAAAAAAATTTAAAAAAAAAGACTTAAAAGTGCAAAAGGCAGATTTCAGAAGAAGTAAGCAAATGGGGCTTGTTTTTCACATATTAAGTTACAGATTTAAAAGACCTGATAGAAAGTTCTGGCTGGATTTCTCTACTAAAATTGATAATCACTGTAAAATTCAAGTAGAAGTACGAAAGACCAATATCATCCACTACAATCTTGAACAAGAAGACGGGAAATATTACATTATTGTATCAAAACTTGTTATTACACCTTCAAAATTGAGATAATATAGAATTGGTACAAAAAATAGGCAGTCAGAGGTCAGTCATCTGGTTGATAATGACAATAATACATCATCATGAGAAATGGGTGGGCTTTTCAATAAACTGGGTGAATCATGCAGAACTGAACATACATGTAGAAAATAATATACCTTGACCTCCGTTCCAGCCCTATGTTGAAAATTTTTTCTAGATGGACTCCAGGCATAAAGAGAAACGTGAAACAAAATATATTAAAGAACACTAAGAAATTTTCTGTATTTTTGATCCTGAATAATCAATGGTTTCCTATATAGGACCTTTCTGTTATTTAACAAAAAAAAAAAAAAAAAAAAAAAAAAAGGAGGAGGAAATAAAAAGAAACAATCTACTGATTGTAATAAAATGAGAATTTCAGGACATCAGAAAACACCGTGAAGAAAATTAAAAAAGCAACCAATGAACAGCAAGAGGACAGTAAATAAAAAATATTTCCCAAAATAGTCTTAGAATATTAAGCAGAGTGTAGACAAGCCAACAAAAAGGTCAGCAAAAGTCCTAAGCACATACATTGTAGAAGACTGACATCCAAGGGACCAAAGCAGCTAATTAATCATCAGAGAAATTTCAAGTTAAAACCATGATGTATTACTTCTCTACACATTCCAAAATTGTTTTAAAACTTTTAATTAGAAAGATAATATTTGCAAAGATGTGTAGCTCTTAGAAGTCTCAGAAGCTGCTGGTAAAAGTGTATACAACCACTCGGAAAAATATAAAGAAGTGCATTGCACACTGTGATACAACCCTCTTCTGAGTATCTATCCAATGCAAGTACACACATATGCCCACCACAAGAAACATACATTATTTGAATGTCCAGAACCTGGAAACCCAAATGTCTATCAGTGTGTAAAAACATAAATATGTATATGCTTCTACAATAAAATGGAATAGATATCTGATTCACATAACCGCACAGATGAATCTCAAACGTGCTTTGAACTGTGAATGCAAATCCCCCAAGAAAATATAATTTCATGTATATAGAATACAAAAGCAAAAAACTGGATAATTTTTGTAAACACAGGAGTCAGGTTTGGCAGCAGATGTCTTTTCTCACTAAGCCATCTGTCTAGTCCATATAATAACTGTTCTTTCCTTTTTGCGGGAAAAGGGGACAGATATTCCAAAGATTGGTTGAGCCAGGGGTGTCACAAATGCTAGGCAACTGTTCTACCACTGAGCTATATAGCCTTGGCCTTCCATGTATATAAGGTGTTAAGATTACAAAATTAATCAATGCTACTAGAAGTTAGGGTGGCAGCTACCTTTAGGAAGTCATAGCTATTAGAGGGAACACATTGCAATGTCTGAAGAGTCAAATGTTCTGCTTCTGGGTCAGATGAAGCAGTACTGAGCTGCACAAATAGGCATATTATATATACTGCGTATGTACAGTTTACTTCAAAAATATAAATATTTTTAAGAAGCATAAGATTATATATGTATAAAAACTGACCACAAATGTTGGCCAAAATGCATGTAATTAAAAGATACGGAGATGAGAATCCAGAAAGGGGAATGGAGGACATGAAGAAAGCATTCTTTCTGTGGTCCGGATACCTAAACCATGGCAATCAGCACGGATTGGGCAGCTATAAATCAGAGCGGGCCTCTAGCCAGTGAGACGAAGGAAAGGCACGCCTAGCCTAAACATTTGTGGCCACAGGGTAAAAGTGTTCATAAAGATCCATACGCCATATATATCTCCTTTTTTTATATTTTTTTTGTTTTTGGATATTTACTGTATTTACATTTCAAATGTTTTCCCCTTTGGAAACCCCCATCCCATCCCCCCTCCCCTGCCTCTATGAGGGTGCTCCCCCACCCACCCACTTCCGCCTTCCCTCCCTGGCATTCCCCTACACTGGAGCATCAAACACCCTCAGGTCCAAGGGCCTCTCCTCCCACTGATGGCCAACAAGGCCCTCCTTTGCCACATATTCGGCCAGCACCATGGGTCCCTCCATGTGTATTCTTTGGTTGGTCCAGTCTCTAGGAGCTTGGGGTGGAGGGGGTTTGGCCAGTTGACACAGTTGCTCCCCCCATGGGGCTGCAAACTCCCTCAGCTCCTTCAGTCCCTTCTCCAACTCCTCCATCCAGGACCCCACGCTCAGTCCAATGGTTGGCTACAAACATCTGCCTCTGTATTTGTCAGGCTCTGGCAGAGTCTCTCAGGAGACAGCTTATCATGCTTTCATCAGCAAGCACTTCCCAGCATCCATAACAACATCTGGGTTTGATGGCTGTATATGGAATGTATCCCCAGGTGGGGCAGTCACCATATATATCTTAAAACTGAAAAATTATCAACCAAGCTAGCAAATTGTTGCATATGTTCTGCCTGCCTAGCTTCACACACACACACACACACACACACACACACACACACACACACACACACACTTCATAAGGATCAACAATGCTAAGTTCAATTTAGAATCATTGCATCATCACAGGTCTCTATCCCAGTACAACTAAGTCCCACACTAAAGGGCGGAAAGTCACAATTGCATGTGTGGACATGTCAGGACTTTTTTTTTTTTTTTTTTTTTTTTTTTTGGTTTTTCGAGACAGAGTTTCTCTGTGTAGCCCTGGCTGTCCTGGAACTCACTCTGTAGACCAGGCTGGCCTCGAACTCAGAAATCCGCCTGCCTCTGCCTCCCAAGTGCTGGGATTAAAGGCGTGCGCCACCACTGCCTGGCGCATGTTAGGACTTTTAAACTCCAACCATACACTGTAACTGTCCCTTAGACTTTGAGCATAAACCCACACAATCATTCCTTCAGAGGGTGTACCTGTATCTGAGCAAAAGGCCCACACAGGCCCTGGAAGCAGGCCACAGCCCTTGAGTAAGGAGACGCTGAGGCAAAAGTACTGTAATAGTGATTTCAGTTGTACCCAGGTCCTGCATAGCTCATAATGAGTATGTCCCATCAGCCCACGGACTCCTTGCTCCACCCAAATAACATAGCCAAGGAAGGCCAAGAGGAGACTTGTTCAGAGCCTTCATTTCCAAGTTTAAGGGCAGTACTACAGACAAGACTCATGTTCTCCAACTCGACCACATAAAATCAACTTGAACTAATACTTTCTGCTGGTCCACTTTCTGTTATTGTAACAAAATGCCCAGACATAATCAACTTACAGGGAAGAAAGGCTGGGTGAGGAATAGCGATCATCGTACCTGAAGCCTCCGCATTACAAAAGGGAAAATACAAAAGGAGAACAATCTTTATTTAGTTCATGGTTCCAGAATCTGTAGTCACTTGGCTCTATAGTATTGAACCTGTGGTAGCAAAGTGACTCATGGCAGAAGTACAGAGGCAAAAAAAAAAAAAAAAAAAAAAAAAAAAATCTGCTCTGGTGAAGGTCGGTGTGAACGGATTTGGCCATATTGGGTGCCTGGTTACCAGGGCTGCCTTCTGCTCTGCAGCTGGAAAAGTGGAGATTGTTGCTATCAATGACCCCTTCATTGACCTCAACTACATGATCTACATGTTCCAGTATGACTCCACTCATGGCAAATTCAACGGCACAGTCAATGCTGAGAATTGGAAGCTTGTCATCAACTGGAAGTCCATCACCATCTTCCAGGAGTGAGATCCCACTAACATCAAATGGGGTGATGCTGGTGCCAAGTATGTCGTGGAGTCTACTGGCATCTTCACCACCATGGAGAAGGCCGGGCCCACTTAAAGGGTAGGGTCAAAAGGGTCATCATCTCCGCCCCTTCTGCCAATGCCCCCATGTTTGTGTGAACCACAAGAAATATGACAACTCACTCAAGATTGTCAGCAATGCATCCTGCACCACCAGCTGCTTAGCCCTCCTGGCCAAAGTCATTCATGACAACTTTGGCATCGAGGAAGGGCTCATGACCACCGTCCATGCCATCACTGCCACTCAGAAGACTATGGATGGCCCCTCTGGAAAGCTGTGGCATGATGGCGGTGAGGCTGCCCAGAACATCATCCCTGGCATCCACAGGTACTGCCAAGGTCATCCCAGAACCGAATGGAAAGCTGACTGGCATGGCCTTCCGTGTTCCTACCCCCAATGTATCCATTGTGAAACTGACCTGCCGCCTGGAGAAACCTGCCAAGTATGATGACATCAAGAAGGTGGTGAAACAGGCATCTGAGGGCCCACTGAAGGGCATCCTGGGCTACACTGAGGACCAGGTTGTGTCCTGTGACTTCAACAGCAACTCCCACTCTTCCCCCTTCGATGCTGGGGCTGGCATTGCTCTCAATGACAACTTTGTAAAACTCATTTCCTGGTATGACAATGAATATGGCTACAGAAACAGGGTGGTGGACCTCATGGCCTACATGGCCTCCAAGGAGTAAGAAACCCTGGACTACCCATCCCAGCAAGGACACTGAGAGCAAGAGAGAGGCCCTCAGTTGCTAGGAGTCCCTGTCCCAACTCGGCCCCCCAACACTGAGCATCTCCCTCACAATTTCCATCCCAGACCCCATAATAACAGGAGGGGCCTAGGAAACCCTCCCTACTCTCTTCAATACCATCAATAAAAGTTCTTTGCACCCAAAAAAAAAAAAAAAAAAAAAAAAAATCTGTTCATTTCATGGCGGAAGAACATGACAAAGAGCATGGACATGGGTTCCATCGAGGACATGCCCCAGTGACCAAAGCCCAACCTTAGAAATGTTCCACCACTTCCCCAGAGTGTCACGGGCTGGCAGCTAATCATTTAACATCTGGGCCCTGTATATACTTACCAAAATGTAGGGCATGCCTGTCTTTTACAATTTATCAAGAGTGTTCTCATATACATATCCAATCCCGTGGTTTCTAACAGACTGAACCTTGAGAGAACAGAAAATAAATCGTACAGTTGAAATATAAGCGCTGTTGGATCTCCAGGGACAACGTTTCCTCCCAAAGTTCAAAGGTCATGCTCTTTCCACTATAGCACACCGGTGCCCCTCTCCCAGCTTCCCAGGGAAAGGGTAGGCTGAGCAGAACTGAAAATTGTAAATATACTGTTGAAAGACTAGAGTCGGGGAAGGAAAATTAACATCAAAAACAGGGCAGTTTCATGGAAGAAGTCTGGACCTTAAGCAAAACATATCACTGGGACAAAGCTTACTCTATAGAGGTAACCATCCTGGATGAATGCTGGGGACTCCATTCCCACTCCAAACCACAAAATGAGAGCCTTCGACACATTTAAGCAATCTCCACCCAAATTCCACACCAATTACATGGGGGGCTGAGCCCATGGCCCTCCTTCTCTCCACCACTGCTGAAAATACTGTATTAATCAGAGGACAGCATAAAGCCACAGTGCTTCGTCTGTTGGGAGACAATCTAGGCGAGCAGCCTGGCACCAGCCACATGTATCGCCTGACCCTCCTCCAATGAGGACCCACCAAGGCTATGCCTTCCTCTAATTGCCAGGGTGTCTGGCTCAGAGCCTGAGCAATTATGTAGAGAACATTGCCTGGACCTAGCACAGATATGTGAGACTGGTGCTGCGACACTGTACACTGGAAACTAGCTGCCCGAAGCTGTCACTCCACTGTCCCTGGATTGCTTAGGGTGAAGTTTCCTCTGCATCCCCCCAAGCCCCCATTCTCGGCAGCATCATGTCGCTGGCACACACCGCTGCAGAGTACATGCTCTCTGATGCCCTGCTGCCTGACCGCAGGGGCTCTCGGCTCAAAGGACTGCGCCTGGAACTGCCCCTGGATAAGATGGTCAAGTTCGTTACTGTGGGCTTTCCCTTGCTGCTGATGTCTCTGGCTTTCGCCCAGGAGTTCTCATCAGGTAAGCTGCTGACAAACGGTAAGAGACCTGACTTCATTTTACCCTGCGACAGCTGTAAAGTGAACCAGCTCCTGTCTTCAGAAGATTTACTGGCTCTAGGCTGGACCTGATTCCCAAAGGGGCAGGTAGTGCATAAGTCTGGGACACCAGAAGAGCAGAAGCACCAAACAGTTACAAAAGTCAACTTGGAAATCTTACAATAAAAAATAATTAATTGTTTCTGAGAGGCTTCATCCAGTAGCCGATGGAAATAGATGCAGAGACTAACAGCCAAACATTAGGTGTGGCTCAGAAAGTCTTATGGAAGAGTGAGGGGAAAGACTGGGGGAGCCAGAGGGGTCAAAGAAACCACAAGATGATATAGAGTCAAGTAACTGGGCCGGTAGGGGATCACAGAGACTAACCCATCAACCAAAGAGTATGCAGGGGCTGGACCTAGCCTCCCTACACATTTGTAGCAGATGTGCAGCTTGGTCTTCATTTAGGTACCCTAACCATTGGAGGGGGTCCTGTCTCAGACTGTTGCCTGCCTTTGGTCCCCTTCCCCTAGCTTGGCTTCCTTGTCTGGCCTCAGTGAGAGAGGATGTGCTTAGTTCTGCTGGGACTTGATGTGCCACAGTGGGTTGGTACCCATGGGGGTCTTCCTCTTCTTAGAGAAGGGGAGGGGAAACACTGAGGGGAGGGGTGCATGAGAGTGAGACTGGGAGGGAAGCTGCAATCGGGATGTAAAGTGAATTAATTTACTTATTAATAGCAGAAGGGGAGCAGACGAAGCAAGGGGAGAACATGCTCGACATACAATATATGTTTAAAATAACAGTTGTCACTTTAGTAGTCATACATTTTATGTCAAAATAATGATAAACCTATTATTTTTGGCTTCTACAGATAGAGGTTGGGACTCTGTAATCTCATCAGAACTTGAAATTCTTTCCTCCTAGCCCACTGTGTACAAACTTTTTTTCCTGCACTCTCTTCCCACCCGTTGCAGAGTTCATACAACCTTGTTCAGAAGTGCTGAACAAGCCCCTGCTTCTTCTCCGTGACCCTAGACATAAACAGACATGCGCACATTTGCAAGCTGTGTGCACTGAGTTAACTCAGAAAGCCTCTATGGCAGTCATAGGGCCCCTAGTTTGCTTTTCTGTCTGTGCCCATTAGCTTAAAGCATTTCCTGTTCCACCTCTCTCTTTGCTGCTTCACATCAGGAGCTGGTTCCCAGCTCTGCCTCTGTGTAATAAGAAACAGGAAAGCTAGAGCCTCTCAACCAAGCCCGTTTGCCTTCCCATGCAGATGACAAGTTTGAAGTCAGCCTGAGCCATACAGTAAGACTCTGTCTCAAAACAAAACAAGTGTGCCTCATTAGCTACACTTGCTGCCAAGCCTGACAACCCGAGTTCAGTCCCAGGGCACACATGGCAGAACTACTGAACTGGTGGAAAGAGAGAAGCAGTTTCCACAAGGTCATCTTCTGACCTCCATGAGCATGCCAGGACACATGCACACATGACAAACACACTCAATCATTTCAAAAACATCTTTAAAGGTTCTCACCTCAAGAGTGGATATGTCACTATCAACGCCTTTTGGTGGCAAACTGCTGAGTTCAAGGCGTCTCTGATAGCTTCCTGTACAGGAGTCTGAAGGAATCTTGAGAGAAATGGCCCATCAGAACTAAAAGACCAAGTCAGCGCATTGGTAGCATGGGCCAAATTGTGTCCTACTTCATCATGACCTGTCCTCCCGTGACACAGAAGTACAGAGCCCAGAAAGCTGAGGCTCGGGAAGAAGGCAAGGCCTGCCCTCCACAGAAAGCTACCAAGTTATAAGGATAGCCCCTCACCCAGGAAACTCTTGAATGACTGATTTCCATCCCTCTGCTGCACTAAGGCTGCTTCAAAGCTCTGCTCCTTTTGCAGGGTCTCCGATCACCTGCTTTTCTCCCAGCAACTTCAGTGTCAGGCAGGCTGCATATGTGGACAGCTCATGCTGGGACTCACTGGCTCACCATAAACAGATCGAGGCTGGCCAGTACAAGGTGAAATCTCTCTGGCCTCACAAGGTAAGGCAGACAGAGGCCGTTGTCAGACGGCTTTCAGGCCTGGGAGTGAGGGTAGACTAAACCACTATACTCTCTTGGCACTCCACCCTCACCCGTTACACTCCCTTCCACCTCACTCTGCCCTTCCCATTCCTTTTGGCAGCTGACTTTCATATTCGAGGGGTTGTTCAAATGCCTGCTGGTCTCTGGTGTACACATTCATTGCCAGTTGAAAGTTGCGCATGTTCATCTGACTGGAGATTTTGTACATGTGGGTGTTGCTTATTGACAAGCAGATTTAAGTGAAAGGGAACCCTCTGGTGTACTTCATTGTAAAGAAACTCTGGTATCAGTATCTAGGCCTAGCTCAGTACTGTCTGCTATCGCTGAGAAGAGTCATTCAGTCCTTAATTGAAGGAGAATGCAGCTGGTATCAAGGCTGACTGCTAGGCCCTGGGGAAACTCAGCCTCAGGTCCCATCATTAGGTACTCGTTCACCTGGCTTCATCCCTCAGCCCCTCAGGCTGGCTCTCCTGCCTGCAGTGGGTGTGAGCATAGAGTTACATTAGTATGGTTTAGTCTCTCCAGAGACAAGCCTTCAAGCCTTGCATCAGGAACAGGAAAGGATAGTTGATTAAATGCTATACATTATAGAAAGTCTGTAGGTCAGCTTATCACACGGCTGTTCAGTGTTCTATTTCAGACCGACTTATACTCTTGCTTTTTGGTTTCACCCCTATCGCTAGTTCCTGAGTCTTTCTGGTTCTGAGTTGCAAAGAGTTTGTTTGTTCTGCCTGGACATCCAACTCTCCCCATACCGGTGTCTGGTGTCAAGCAGCTGATGCAGAGCTTTCAACCATCTGCTGCTCTTGTCTTCTCTTCGCCTGTTCACTTTATCCTTAAAGTATGTCTTTGTTCTTTTTTGTCATCCTAGAGAGCAAAACCAGAGAGTTGAAGGAGAAAGTACACGAAGCCTCTGTCACTGGCAGGTCAGCAGGCCAAGATAGTGAGTGACAAGTCCACAGATTTTGGAGTTGATTCATGTTAAGAAAGGTCAAAACCCCTATCAGTGTCACCAGGAAGTTCTCTGAACCCCAATTCTTTGGCTCCTCCTCACTCCCAGAAACACACTCTGTAGAATTGAAGGGTTTATTTTCAAGGATGTTATTTCTTTAAAAAGAGTCAATGGTTATAATTTTACATGAGGCCCTAGTCCAGCCCTTTTTTGAAGCTCAGAAAACACAGAGACAGACAGACAGACACATACATACACACACACACACACAACAACAACAACAACAACAACAACAACAACAACAACAAAAACCCTCCATCTTTTTCTCTAAACTTGCCACTACAAAGACAAAGCAGTTTGGAAGAAGCTGCGGGCTGCGGAGTCATTAGGACAATAAGCATCTAAATCCTGGCTCCAGATCGTCACTCTTCCACCTATTGTGTGTGTGATGCTGTGCAGACATTTGACCTGGCCCTGCTGCAGCTTTCCTCACTGTAAAAATAGACACGGCGATGGCATCCCACCAATATCATCCTTGTGAAAAGCACATGAAATTAATGCATAGTAACTGCCTAGCAACAAATGTAGATTGGAAAATCCTTCACAAGTAGAGACTGTGCTATGAATAAAAAGATGGGCCTCCCTCTGTTAGGTGCCTAAGTATAATAAGGAAACTTAGAGAAAAGTCCTATACACTCTGCCAGGGCCACTGTAACAAACGGTGGCCTAACAGCAGAAATGCAAAGTGTCAGCAGGTTGGCTCCTCTGAGGGCTGCATAAGGGAGTGGTGGAGAGTCTTTACAAACACCAGAGAAGCTGAGAAGACAAGAGCTGCACATTCCTAAAGTTCCATTGCATTGTCTGCTCACCCGAAACGATCCCCAAGGAATTCCAAGAGTATCTGGCACTGTCGTTTGACATCACTGAGAATCCAGAGACTACAAAAGACCAGCGTAAGACAGGACACAGAGAAGAAATAAAGTTCTCTCTCCCCTAGGATGTCGGAGCCACTATTGATCATAATCTCAGGCTAGATATTCAGTCTGAAGTGTTGGGGCAGTGAAGGCAGAGTTCTCCCCTACCAGACACTTTTTATCCTCTATCCCTCTTTTGCTTTCATTCTTTCTCCTCTCCTTGGAACCCCAGACAGATCATAGGTCAGAAAACCCATAGACCATGGATCTGGGTAAGATAGAGATACAATGTCCCTTCTCTACCAGTTTCACTGTATTATTCCGTATGGACAGAGAGCTTTGGGTAGTCAACAATATACATTCTCTTCCTTCGAAAGTGAGACCAGGAGAGCAGTTAAGGCCCCCACTTAGCTGTCATTCAGCCCCCAATGCCTTGGGCTCCCCCCTCAGCCTTCTCTTTCTTGCAGGCTCTCCCCTACTCTCTCCTGGCTCTGGCTGTGGCCATGTATCTGCCAGTGCTGCTGTGGCAGTATGCCGCTGTGCCAGCCCTCAGCTCAGACCTGCTATTTATCATCAGTGAGCTGGACAAGTCTTACAACCGTTCCATCCGCCTGGTGCAGCACATGTTGAAGATCCGGCAGAAGAGCTCTGACCCCCATGTCTTCTGGGATGAGTTAGAGAAGTGAGTTGCCCCCTCTAGCTTCTTCTAAAGGACTTTGTGGAGCATTAAGTTGATACACGTGCATAATCATATTTATATTTTCTCTATGTCATCTTTCCCTGCATTCTTGGAGGGGAGGGGATTGACTTTCTCATTGTTGTAGAAAGAAGAGGATCTGTCTCCAGTTGACAGATGAATACACTGAACCACAGGGATTAATAGCTCTAAAATATTACTTTGTATGCTCAGAAACCTCAGTTAACTCCACTCATGCTTAGCAAAAAAAAAAAAAAAAGGTTGAAATTCTCAAATATCTGTCCAAGACCTCAAGAACAATGTCAACTACTTTTCAAGTTTCTAGTTACGCTTTGAGTATTCCTAATCGCCAAATTGCCCAGCGCCCCAAAATCATTTTTTTAAAAAAAAGTATCATTGTTAAAGTCTTTCAAGTATTCTAAAATAGATAGATAGATAGATAGATAGATAGATAGATAGATAGATAGATAGATAGATAGATAGAAAAATCCCAAATCTGAAACCCTCCCAGACCCCAGGGATTTGAGATATGGGATACTTAACCTAGTCTGCACGACAGAAAACTTCTCCTTTGCCTAAGTAGTCTCCTCCTTATTCCTGAGCAAATCATTGATGAAATTAGTCATTCATCAATCTAAGTACAGGCACTGTGATATTCATTCTCCCCCCCACCCCTCTCTCTCTCTCTCTCTCTCTCTCTCTCTCTCTCTCTCTCTCGTGTGTGTGTGTGTGTGTGTGTGTGTGTGTGTGTGTGTGTGTGTGTGTGTGTGTGTGTGTGTGTACAGGGGGCAAAGGCAACAAGGCTGTACCCACCAATTCGAGGCTAAGATTCTATTGAGGGAAAGCAAACAAACAAACCACTAACATGTTTTAGTAGACGACAAGCGGTATGAAAGAAGCAAAGGTAACAGAGGGGAATGGAGCCAGAAAGCTAAGAGATAAAGATGGTGCAGTTTTAAATGGGTCTGGCATGGGCAGCAGGCACCAGAGAGGTGAATGGAGCTAAAATCTGTGATCATCTTCTGTGCATGCTGTGTCCTCTTTAAAAAGTTCCTCTCTGCCATTTTGGAGCCCAGATCTAAGCCAGTATTCTCCATCGTGGTTTCTGAACCCTCTAACTTACACTGTTACTCCATCTCCTAAAAGTCATAACTACTGTGGCTTATGTGCATTTAGCAATAAGTATTAATTTTATTGAATATGATATATCTTATCTGACCTTCCCCTCAAGGCAGAGCCAGGCCTACCTGTACCTTGCCAGCATGGCTCTCAACAATGAGTTGTTTACATATTAATCTGTACGAAATGAATGAACTGGCCTCAAAATCACCTCAGAACACAGAATTCCATTGTTTACATCACCAGTCATAAGCTCATCGCTTTGCAATTCCTACTTCAGTTTGAACTTCATTTAACCTTGCTGGGCAGAAACTCACTGGGATTGTGATCATTCATAATTTATTGATCATCCACTGGTTTAAGATACTACATTCAGTGTTTGGAGAACTGAGGGGTGCTCACATCTCCTCTGGCGAAAGAATTTTGGTTGTGATTTTGGAGAGAATACAGATTTTCTCCAATACTCATGTCATGTTTGGAATGAGAGAGATGGTTCAGCAGTTAAAAGCACTGGCTGCTCTTGCAGAGGACTGGGTGAGATTTTCAATAATCACATGGCTGCCCACAACATCTGTAACTCCAGTCCCAGGGGCTCCAATGGCTTCTTGTGACTTCTGTAGGCGATGTATGTATGTAGTGCACAGACATACATACAGACTAACCATCCATACACACAAAATCAAAATAAAGGTTAAAAAAAAAAGAATGTGTTAGATACACAGACTTGCTAGACTTCCATGTGACTTTTGGGGTGTGGTTCTATATGGTCCTCCCTAACAATGCCTTCTTTCATCCCCTGCCCAGGGCCCGGAAGGAACGGTACTTCGAATTCCCCTTGCTAGAGCGGTACCTGGCATGCAAGCAGCGCTCCCATTGGCTGGTGGCCACCTACCTCCTGAGGAACGCCCTCTTACTCCTCTTCACCTCAGCCACTTACCTGTACCTTGGCCACTTCCATTTAGATGTCTTCTTTCAAGAAGAATTCAGCTGCTCCATCAAGACAGGGCTGCTACATGATGAGACCCATGTGCCAGAGCTGATCACATGTAGACTGACCTCCCTGTCTGTATTCCAGATTGTGAGTGTCTCCAGTGCAGCAATATACACCGTACTGGTCCCAGTGATAATATACAACCTCACACGGCTATGTCGGTGGGACAAACGACTCCTCTCCATCTACGAGATGCTCCCAGCTTTTGATCTCCTCAGTAGAAAGATGCTAGGTTGCCCCATCAATGACCTCAATGTGATCCTTCTTTTCCTCCGAGCTAATATCTCTGAGCTCATCTCTTTTAGCTGGCTGAATGTCTTATGTGTGTTGAAGGATACAACCACCCAGAAACACAACATTGACACAGTGGTCGATTTTATGACCTTATTAGCTGGCTTAGAACCCTCAAAGCCTAAACATCTCACCCAACATACATATGATGAACAACCATAGTTTTAAAAAAAGAAACATAGAGAGATAAATTTTATAGAAAGTAACTCTCCTTCTTCACAAACTATGAGTAAAAGACAGAAAAAATAACAATAATGACCATGTAAAATTGTTAAGATTGTATTTAGCTGAAATATCTTGTATTTATAAGAAGATAAAAATCAATGCATGAAAATTCAGTGTGAAGTCTGAAACTGAAGAGTCAAAGGACTGAAAAATTCAGTCTAGGGCATTCTGAGGACAGTAACACTAAATGAACAAGTTGAAGGGAAATGCAGACATTGAACACTGAAAGATTCTAGAGGTCATTTATGGAGGGAAAGTCTCACAAGATCCACCCACTCTAGAAGTCATGGTGCCTCCCCATAATGGGCAGGTAGAGCAATTTAGTAAGAGATTAATAAGGATATGAA
>CM052706.1:78933575-78946059 GCA_028551405.1 Uromys caudimaculatus
AAGAGGGGAGAAGATGAAATACACACAGAGAC
Organism: Uromys caudimaculatus; assembly: GCA_028551405.1. Classification (NCBI taxonomy): domain Eukaryota; kingdom Metazoa; phylum Chordata; class Mammalia; order Rodentia; family Muridae; genus Uromys; species Uromys caudimaculatus. The sequence goes on from CM052706.1 coordinate 78,933,608, forward strand.
AGGATCAATTCAAACTCGTACTTAGTAAAAGCCTACTATACATGAGGCACTTGGTTTAGTAAAGGACCCAAACCCAAGAAATGCAATAGGAGACTATCAAATCAATTTCCGACAAATTAGAATTGATTGAGCACCAACTATGTGTCCGGAACTACACCATGGTTGAGATACAGCAATGTAAGAAACACAAAGAGTCTCTCCTCATAAATCCTAAAGCTTACTGCACAGGTCGAGTGATGAGCTAAATAAAATAAATGGCAAGGTATGGTGTCTTAAGGGATACAAACAGGTTTTAGCTGGAGTTAACAACAAAGAAAAGCTATGAAATGAAATTCAGCAAAAGCCTGGTTTAGACCGACATCCTCTCTCTCTGCCCAGCCCTATCAGGTCACTTCCTGTAATGAGAGGCTGAGTGTTTCCTTCTGTGGTGGTCTGAATGAGACTGGGCCCCACAGGCTCATATATCTGAATGTTTAGTTATCAGTTAGTTGAACTGGTTGGCAAAGATTAGGAGATGTGGCCTGTTGTAGAAGGTATGTCACTTGGAGGGGGCTTTGGGGTTTCAAAAGTCCCTGCCAGGCCCATTCTTTCTCTTTCTCATTCATTATCTCTGTCTCTGTCTGTCTGTCTGTCTCTCTCTCTCTCTCTCTCTGTGTCTCTGTCTGTCTCTGTCTCTCTCTGTCTCTGTCTGTCTCTCTGTCTCTCTGTCTCTCTGTCTCTTTCTGTCTCTGTCTCTCTGTCTCTGTCTCTCTTTCTGTCTCTGTCTCTCTCTCTGTCTCTCTCTGTCCCTGTCTCTCTCTGTGTCTCTGTCTCTCTGTCTCTGTCTTTCTGTCTCTGTCTCTCTCTGTGTCTCTCTGTGTCTCTGTCTCTCTCTGTGTCTCTGTCTCTGTCTGTCTCTCTGTCTCTTTCTCTCTCTCTCTCTCTCTCTCTCTCTCTCTCTCTCTGCCTACAAATCAGGACGTGGCTATCAGCTATCTCCAGTACCGTGCCTACCTGCGGCCACATTCCCTGCTGCGATGATAATGGACTAACCCTCTGAAGCTGTAAGCAAGCCCCCATTAAATGTCATCTTCTATAAGTTGCCATGGCCATGGTATCTCACAGCACTGAACAGTACTTCTATTAGTTTTGGAGGGACTCATCTCATTCATAACTGAGTCTCTAATGTCTAGGGTACAATCATAGGAAATATGCGTATGCTAGTATCAGGTGGATGTGAGCAGCCAGTTAAAGGTAGACCTACTAACTAGTAGGTAGAGGAGAAAGGTAACTAAAAAGGATAAAAAGAGGCTAGAAGACCAGAGGATAGACAAGCATTTATTTATCTGTATGAATAGTATGTGTCTGTGTGCACACGTGCACATGTGTGTCAAGATGTGCAGTATGTATGCGCACATATGTGGAAGCCAGAGGTCAATGTCAGATGTCTTCCTCAATCATCCTCTACCTCATTCATTCACTCATTTGTTTGTTTGAAATTGCCTCTCACTATTTATTCAGCTAGGCTGGCTGGCCAGTAACCTCCAGTCTGCCTCCCCAGTGATGAAATTACTGATATATGCTGCCTATGCTGCCACATCTGCCTTTTAAATGAGTGCTGGGGTTCTGAATTCAGGTCCTGGTGCTTACATGGTAAGCATTTACCCCCAGGGTGGTGGTGATGGTAGTGCATGCCTTTAAGCCCTTTATTCCCAGCACTCTGTAAGCAGAGGCAGGCAGATGGATCTCTTAGTCTGTGGCCTGCCTAGTCTACAGAGCAAGTTCCTGGACAGCCAGGGCCATACAGAGAAACCATGTTTAGAAAAAAAAAAAAAAAAGACCAAAACAAAAAGAGTGAACCATGTGGAGGCAGGAGAAGAATGAAACAAAGACACTCCACAAACGGCGAAGCCAGTGATGATGCTTGCTGAGAAGGGGGTTGGTTGTATTTGCTTTTGTCTTGTTTTGTGGAAATAAAGAACAAGGCTGAACCCTCGCAGCAGGCACTGTGTGTCTGTTGTACTTGCTGCTGTGTCCTTGGACTAGTGCGCAGCCTGCCGAAGAGGAGGCAGAGCCATGAAATACATACAGACTCTGGGTTTCTCTCATAGAGAGAAATGGAGAATAAAACCTGAAGGAAGAGAGAAGGCCCTGATGGGAGCTGGAGCAGATGCGAGTTCACTCTGAGAGGACAGTGAGATGGCCTCAGGCACAGGCAGGGGAGTGGGAGAATACAGAGGGTTTCCATGAAGCAGGAAGACCCCAACCCACCTCATGTTGAATAGCATCGGTACTGTTCGCGAGAAAAAAGAAGAGCCATTTCCTGAATTCAGTAGGGAAGATTCAGGATAGATTCTTGGGAAGAAACACATAACCATGACCATCAGGAATGGATGGAAACCCAACAGGAATAAAAGAATACTTCTGTAATAAGTAGAACCAAATTTAGGGGCTACAGGTTCTACTTAAGTCACTAACCCATTGCCTAGTGGAGGGCATGTTAAGGCACTCATGTACCTGCAGTGGGCTTGGACCATGACAGGTCAACCTTATCAAGGTCAGTCAACTCCTTCTCCACCTGGGTGAGGGAGACAGCGAAGATGCGCACAGACTGGTAGGCGGCAGTGTTGGACAATTCCTTTGAGGCGTTAAAGATCTAGAGGAGAAATCAGAGGGTCAGTTAATTTGATAGAGGGTAAGCTATCTTGCAGCTTCTCAGTAAACACATCTTCTAATCCACAGAATTCCTTCTGACACTTATTATACTGGTTAGTTTTGTGTGTCAACTTGACACAAGCTGGAGTTATCACAGAGAAAGGAGCTTCAGTTGAGAAAATGCCTCCATGAGATCCAGCTGTAAGGCATTTTCTCAATTAGTGATCAAGGAGGGAGGCCTCCTTGTGGGTGGTACCATCTGTAGGCTGGTAGTCTTGGGCTCTATAAGGAAGCCAGCTGAGCAAGCCAGTAAGGAACATCGCTCCATGGCCTCTGCATCAGCTCCTGCTTCCTGCCCTGCTTGAGTTCCAGTCCTGACTTCCTTTGGTGATGAACAGCAATGGGAAGTATAAGTCGAAAATCGAATAAACCCTTTCCTCCCCAACTTGCTTCTTGGTCGTGATGTTCGTGCAGGAATAGAAACCCTGACTAATACACTTGCATATGCTGAGAATAAGTGAATAACCAAAATCAGTAATGGGCTGTACTGAAACACTTGGCTCCAGGTGTTTCTGTCCAACAGAGACAATGAGATGAGTCACATTCCAGAAGACAACTCACCAACAATGAAACCTGTGATCTTCCACAGCAGGTCTATCCTGGACAAGATCAGCTGTATAAGAATGAGGCTAAAGACCACTATGAATTACATCATCATCTCTTTTCCCTCATGGTTCCTGGGACTGAACCTAGGGCCTAGTGAATGCTTGGTAAACCCTTAACCACTATGCTATATCTCACAACCCATAGGTCACTTTAACTTAAAACGAGAAGGCTTGTTCCTCTCCTAACCGATATCTGATAACACAAAGAATTTGAATTAACAATGGTATTTAGGGGATCTCTGTGGAGACAACATAAAAGAGGCCATGACTTATGTCATCTATATACCATACAAAAAACAGATCCCAAAGAAACACACCAAAGAAATGTGGCAACCATGTTATTCCCACCGCAATCCTGGAGAGTAGTTGCCAAGGAGAAGGTTGGCAACTGAAGTAATCTGAAAAGTGGTATGCAGGGGAAGGCTTCTGACAGAGAGAAATGTGTCTGTCTAAAGAAACCACATTTCCCCAAGCCACTTCATGAACCCTCATGACACAGTGGTCTGGGGCAAGAATGTGTACACCATATTGAGTGACTTACTTATTAGGTCTGTTAAGCCCTATTCCACTACAAGCTTAGGATACCACTATTTCCTTTCATCTTGGTTTCTTTCATTGTTGTTGGGCTATTCTTGTCGGGTTGTTGTATTATTGCTATTGCTGTTGTTGACTTTTAAAAAGAAGAGATGGGCAATATTGATTTGCCTTTGTATTTGCCTACATGTTTTCTCTTGAGTCCTCTCTATCCCCCCCCACCCCCTCCCCAGCAATCCAGCTTCTCTAAACAAAGGGCCAACAGGATCATCAGGAAGCCCAGTTAGGATTCGCTTCAGGGAACAGGCTCCCCAGCTGAGTCCTGCTGTCACTGCAAGGCACAGGAGGCAAGTATACTTTCCACTGGCCTCCAGCCACAGAGACTGCAGCTGCTTTGCTTTCCCTCCCACCCACCACAGAGAATACAGCTGGCCTTCCAACCCACGGTACAAGAGAAGAGAAAGGATAAAGCAGCCAGGGTGCCCCACAGCATTTCATTTGAGATATGCTGCCCCTAGAATCGCCTCTGACTTGACCGCTATGCTGGCTGCAGCCAACTGCATAACCAGATGCAAATGAAATTGCTCTTGGGTCACTGTGGGAGCCACAGCCTGATGTGCCTCCTGGGTGGCAGCAACTCCAGCTGGTCAGGGTCTACATACTCAGGACAGAGATTACACACAGTCTCGGGAAAAATCCATTGGAAATCCTGATCTGTCTTCTGGATCTTATCTGGAGGGTTTAATGAAAAATAGATGGTGAAGAGAAACAAGCTGATGTGCTCACAGTGTACTCTGGCAGGGAAATTATTTTTCAGCAGTAAGACCTGTAAAAAGTCACCTCCTTTGAAATTCAGCTCTGCACTAAGCACGAAGCATCATCGTATGTTGCTTCCATGGAAACGGTGGATGAAGCTGCTTTCATTCTCTCCACCCACACCAGCTTCCGCACTGCCTGAGAACACAAGCAGCTCATAACAATGAGACGCCAGCTTGGGGAGGCAGGATGGGCGAGCATGCCCCATTCCTAAGTGTGCCTGGGTACTGCCAGGGCAGTAGAGTCAGGGTGGCTGGCATTCTCCTGTGTTGTTACCAGCACGTGGCACAGGATCCAAAACATTAGCTGGAAGGCTTCCATCTTTTTTCACATTTGCCAGAACCCGAAAGCTGGGTGTTTGCAAAAATGGGGGTGGGGAAAATTCCTGCTGTACCTGACGACAACTGCATCTGAAATTGGTCCCCTTTCCCAATAGTACTGCCTTTTTGATGGAAGCATTTCCTCTGGGATATTGGCAGCAAATTTAGGAATAAAGAGATTTCAGGAAGATTTTCATTTAAATGACACTTGGTTTCCCTGCTGATGAAAGGGGAGCCTTACTCCATCTGCTGAGATCAGATTTCATCTCATCAAACACCTCAGTGTAATTATTTCCCTACCAAGTATTTAAATGAGGATGTAAATGAATACCAAGGTATTTGAAGTCATTAGCACTGCCTGGGCTGAGGGAGAGCACCAAGGTCTCTCAAGGGACCAGACCATTCCACATCAAAGCAGCTGCGCACCAGTGTTCATTTTGTAACCTTTATACCACATTCCTGAATTAATGAAGACACGTCAAGAATCTATTTCCCTCAGAGGATCTTAGCATGGGGCCTGTAAGGGGGAAACAAGATGTGTGTGTGTGTGTGCATGTGTGTGAATGTGTGCAAATGTGTGTGCCCACACTCACACATGTGGTAGACAGACATCTAGTAATTTAGTATTAACATGGAAGAGTTTGGAGATTTTGTACCTTGTTTCACCTCTGACTGGATCAGTCCTAAGGTTGAAGTAATAACTGTAAATCAGCCACCCACCACACTTCTAAAAGCCTGCCATTGGGATACCGTACCCATCCCTCTCTCCCATACATCCATCTCTCCATATGTAAAATAAGAAAGAGGGGAGGGCCAAGTGATTGCAATTTGGGTTTCTTGTCTGATATTGGCCATCTTTTCCCGAGCCTCCCTAGAAATGTCTGAGACCTACCCTGAGGTGGCAGATGAACATTTCGACTTTTCTCCATTTATAAACATCTCACTTGGTGTTATAAATAACATTCAGCTTTAAAATTCCATTTTACCCTAACAACAAGATGGGCATACAATCTGCCATTTCCTTCTTTGAATGTGAAGAGGGGTAGGTTATAGTGAGAATCTTACCTCCTCAAAATGGCACATGGAGGGAGGGAAGGAAAAAGAGACGAACACCGTGCTCGTGTGCCTGTGTGTGCTGGGAATTTGTACAGGAAAAGGAGCAAAAGCAAGGGGGGAGTGTAATGCATTTTTCCTATCAAGAAATAAGGTTCTGCAAACTGCTAAAAGATGGGAAAATGTGGCTTTTGGTACTATCAGCACCTAAAATACTGCCTTGCAAACTACGTGCCAGAGAGAGAGAGAGAGAGAGAGAGAGAGAGAGAGAGAGAGAGAGAGAGAGAGAGAGAGAGAGAGAGACACGGAAAGACGGAGAGATGGAGAGAGGGAGGGAAAAGTAACACACAGATTTCAGATGGAGTCTCTTTTCTGGTCCCTTCCACCTCAGAGCTCTCAGCCCTCACTTAATTCAGAAGATGCTCAAAAAAAATTCCAGGCAGAAAGAATGTGTTTCCGCTTAGCAATCAAGATCTGCTTTAGCGTGACAGAAAATGGGCCAGGATCCTTGGCATAGCCTGCCACTGAGAAAGTTACTACATAGATATAAACAGATCTGGTCCATGCCTTTCTGTGAAAACACAGAAGCACAATTAAAACAGGAGGGAAAGCACTGCTGTCTCTAATGAGTTAACAGCAGCTCCACGTCTGCACAAGGCCATGCTTTCTGGCATGGTAAACCCTCACATCCATGTCCACTCAAACATGCCAACAAGATCTAGGCCAAGTCCAGCTCAATAGGAACTTCAAAACGCTTCCACATATTTAAGACAGGAAGTAAGAGTTCACAAAATTAGAAAGATTTATATACAGAAATTTGGATTTTCAAATTAGAAAACATGGATAAAATTATATATATATATATATATATATATATATATATATATATATGTCAATCTTTTAAATAGCATTGTTTAATAATAGGTTTTCTTAAAGGGAATAATGAAACTACAAATAATAAAAGCTATAAAAACAAAACAAGAAGCCTTAAAGCATATAAAAGTACTTTAGTTTAAATTTTCTTAAATGATTTATTTTTATTTTATGTGCATTGATGTTTTGCCTGCATGTCTTTTTATCCCCTGGAACTGAAGTTACAGACAGGTGTGAGCTCCCATGTGGGTGCTGGGAATTGAACCCAGGTCCTCTGGAAGAACAGCCAGTGAGTGATCTTAACCACTGAGCCATCTCTCCAACCCATCTAATTTATACCTTTATCAAAGAGAGAAATGAAAGGAAACCATGGCTTGGTTGTTCAGATTCCTCAACCTCAAACTCAATCATTCTCAAAAACAGAGAATGGATAGCCAAGAAGGGCAAGCAAAGATACATCAGCTTGGATGATAGAGCTAGGGATAGCAATAACCTTTAACCCCCATTACCTGTAACACAGTCATCTCCATGTTACTCTGCCCACTGCAAAGCCAGACATCTCCAAATAAGACATCATGGACTCTTAGGGTGAAATTCATTATCCCCAAAGTCTGTTGTGCCATCACTTCAAAAGGTCCTCCAGGCTTCATAGGATCCAGTACCACCATCCAGGTGTTAGAGGGTGCTGAAACAAGAACAGACTCCAAGGGGTTAATCAATCAACCCCCTAGAGTGGAGTTATATACCAACTGCACCTCAACTGTGGCTAAGCCCAGGCTCTGTGACAAAGTGTGTGCAATGCTATAAGAATTGTCCAAATTCCAGGCAAGGGGGATGGAGCTGTGGAGGACAGCAGCCGTTTTATCTTTAATCTGTACCAATCCCTTCTTATTTTTAACTAAAGCGTTTACAAGAAAAATTAGTTACCCAGTTATAATCCTAAATTAGGAGAGACAAAAATACACATAGATTAAAATTCAAGGACGGTTAGTTGACAAGAAAAAAAAAAAAACAGAAAACAGAAATTCTCATTACACCATCCAACTGTCAATATTACCATAATCTAATCTTCCTGATTTGCACAGCACCCCGAACTAACTCGCAATTACGCAATCGAATGTGAGCACAGGTTCAGAAGATCGTTTCTACTTTGAATCTTCCCTTTACTAAGCAGGGTCACCCTTACCATCCATCACTACCTCCTTCCATGTTGCTAACAAGTATTAACACAGTCCGTGGCACTGGGTTCTCCACCAACGAACAGGTGCATGGAGAAATGGATACATCAACAAGTAGCAGGAAGCATAGAAATTGATCTCAGTGAAAGCGATATTTCAACTGGTCCAATCGAATATTTCAGAGTGACATACAAGACTTGAGGTTCTGTGACTCCACTAAAGAAATGAAAAGCCATGGAGGACCCTACTTCAGACACTCTGAGCTTGCTTCCTAGAAACCACACCTCCCATTACCCTTCTTCTCAGCCACTGGATCACCGCTGTCATCATCATACGCAGAGATTTAAGAGGAAAAAAAAAAAAAAAGAACCAGAAAACGTGAAAACACTGGAGCGGTGAAACAGGAACCTAGAAAAGGTGGAGAGGACATTATTTTAACATAAAAATTCAAACATAAACTGGCTTATCAGTTGCCATCAGATCAATGTAAATTCAAAAGGAAAGAATGAGAAGACCAGGAAATACAGCATTGTAATGTTGTTGCCCTAACCGACAAGAAGAAATAATTATAGAAATATCATCTGAGTGCCTACTCCATGCGGGACACTGTCCAAGGTTCCTCCCAGCTCCAATAACTAAGTAGAAGCAGGAAATGTCCAGATGTGCACTTACAAATTAGTAAAAACCGACGCCTCAAAGGTTGCTTGGAGTGCTAGAGGAAATGTCTAAATGTTCGGTCCTCTGAAGAGCGGTGAGCTGAGTCTGGAGCTCCGCCTCCAGGTCAGCTAAACCCAGGACCACGTGCGGGCTCACTATTGTATTTCTCTGACCAAAAGTCAGGCATCAGCATATAAAATGCAAAATTCAACCTAAACCAGAAAAATCACTGTTTTGGAAACAGTGGGCAGCTAGCACAGATTGTGTGGCACAGGTGTGATGCGCTCCGTATGGCTCACACTTCTGAACAGGCAGACGTTCCGATCTGTCCTAATACTGGCTCGCCAAGGTCTTTCCAGGCTTCCTGCACTGACACTTCTTACTGAGGCCGGGTTCTTCCACCGGCAGCACTGTTCACATGTGCTGATGGGGTCAACTGCCAGAGAACCTAACACAGGACTAGTTTTCACCTTCTGTATTCATCCAATGCATTTGGAGCTATTAATTAGGTATTTTCCCTTAACTTTTTCAACACACATGGCTAGTGACAAAAACTCTCCCCAGCACTTAACAAGTGTGCATGTCTGTGGTGGTTTGAATAAGATTGGCCCCCAAAGGCTCATATATTTGAATACTTAAGGAGAGGCTTTAGGAGGTTTGGCCTTTTTGGAGTAGGTGGGGCCTTGGAGGAATTGTGTCACTGGGGTTGGGCTTTTGGGGTTTCAATTTTCAACAAGGTTCACTGTCTCTCTCTTCCTTCTGCCTGTTAACCCAGATGTAGATCTCTCAGCTCCTTCTCCAACACCATGTCTGCCTGTGTGCCACCATGAAACCCGCCATGACAACAATGGACTAAACCTCTGAACTTGTAAGCCAGCCCCAAGTAAATGTTTTTCTTTATAAAGTTGCCACGGTCATGGGATCTCTTCAAAGCAACAAAACCCTAACTAAGACAATGTCCAACAACAAAAAGACAGGAAAGGGAATGGGCAAAACAGCGCCACCATTTCACTACAGCCAGAAAATGAATGATCTCCTGGTAGAGCCTAGAACCTGAGGAAAGCCGGGCCTGGAGAATGAGTCTTGATCCCAACATCTTTCGTACCAGAGAAATTGACCTTCAACTTCTAAAAATGCTTCCTTCTTGGCTGGCTAGCCTAAGGTCTTTTGGGTTTTAGCTTTTTTTTTCCCTCTCCCATTTAAGAAAAAGAAAAATAAGCCCTGATACAATACCGTAAAAGCAGGAGGAACTTGCACGGCAGAGAATTTACTGACGGGCACAGGAGCTCAAGAGATAACTCACACAAACTATTGGATCTGCTTCTGTGTGTAGACGGTCTACAGGAAGTATATAGCACCTGTGACATCTGAGGCCAAGGGCAAGGGTGGGATTCTAAGGTCAGGAGCCACCATACTTCATGAGGAGAGTTAGTCTTTGGATTGTCAGTTCAGAACAGGGTGCATGATGGGAGCATGCCACAGGGCACTTAAGAGCTTTTAGAAAGTATGTTAACCCATCAAGTCTACTAGGATGAGTTCAAATAGTAATTCTGAGCACCCAACCACAAAACTCATCATCACTGACTTCTTGGTCTTCTGAGCCACAGCTGCTCTGGTCCTGCCTTATGAACAGGAGTCATTTGCTCCCTGTTACCTCTTTTACCAGTCCAGGCCCAGGTTTCTCTAAGTTTTCATTTTCACTGCATTCAGACCTCTGCGTTCTTACATTCTCCCTTCTACCATCTAGGAAGATCAATCTCCTGTCGTCATTTTACCACTACTTAGCCTACAAACATTTTGCCAAGCCCTCCATCAAGTAAATGACAAAAATGAACTCCAACCCTGGACTACGCTGATAAGAAAGCCATGCAAACTGACTGGGGCTTCATGCTTCACGTGTAACAGCATGTCTGTTGGTTTGCCTTTGACAACTGATCTGCATATTACAGCCAAGGGCATACACAAAGAAAGAGCTGTCTATCTCTCCTTTCTCTCCATCTTCCCCAGTTAACTCCAGCCTCAAGATGGAAACCACCATCCCAAGGTCAAAATGAAAATAACGTGTTCAGAGACATGATTAGTCATAAAGTATTTTCTTGCTTTTCTTATTAATCAAATCAAATGCTAACTTTTCAGGTTATTGTGATGAATACCAAGAAGGGGAGGTGGTACCCATGCCCTTTATCTTCCTAAAAGGCTCTTCACTTCTCCCACAGAGCCCTGACTCTTCATCAGCTGTTACATGATCCTGTGGCTTTTAAATGTGGCTTGAGAGTGAAGGATGCCTTACGGCCTAAACCATCCCTTACGACCTACCTATGTTTATTCTATAGCTTACCATTCAAACCAACCACCACCAAATAAGAATGAAATACAAAGTAAATGCTTTGGATGAGTAAAACTGCTCATGAAAATTATATAAGCCACAGCATGTTGTGGCAGATACACCTTAGGGTGGGTTCTAAAGGTACAGCCTTGTATTATCCTTGCCCCTCTGGAACAAACAGAATCTGTGAGTTGTATTCAACAGTTCTACGGCGAAGGAGAGGAAAAATGTCGCTCTTGAGACTTGGTTATATTATGTGGAGGAGAAGGAGTAAAGTCTATGGCATTTCAGTCAGATTGACTATCATTAAGAAAACAAATGACGACACTGGTGAGGGTGTGGGAAAGGAGAACCTTTATTTACAATCAATAGGAATATAAACTGACTAAACATCTATGAAAGTTAATATGCGGCTAGCCTGGTCTACAGAGCAAGTTTGAGGATAGCCAGAGCTACACAGAGAAATCTTGTCTCAAAAACAACGACAAAGGATAAGTCAGGCAAGGGGTGGAGGAAGGGCAGGGGGATGAATAAGAGCAAAATACAATGATACATATGTGTAAAACGCCAATAATTAAACCCATTGTTTCATATGCTTTCAAAAGTAGACTAGGGATACAGCTTAGCAGATGAGTACTTGCCTAGCACGTTTAGTGAATGCCCTGGATTCAGTCCCCAGCACTATGTAACCTGGGTGTGGTGGTTCATTCCTATGATCCCACCCTTTAGGAAACAGATGTAGAAGAACTTTAATATAATTCTCAGCTACAAAAAAAAACCAAAAAAACTAGGCACTGAGCATAGTTTTGGAATTCTTCACTTTCAGTATATCTCACAGATCACAAAGAGAGGCTGGAGAGATGCTCAGCTATCAAGAGAACATGCTGCTCCTGTAGTGGACCTGAGTTTACTTCCCAGCACCCACCCTTACATATCTTTATCCCTTCCTCAGAGGGACCCCTTTACTCTCACCTTGACCCTTCATCCTCACAGCCATGCTCCCAGGTCAAGTCCTCATCATGTGTCTCTGTATATCATAAGAGCCTCCTAACTGCTCTGTCGACCCTCTCTGACCACTGCCAAACCCTCTCAGTCTGCTCCTGTGCTTTTATTGCTTAAAATCTACAGATCCAGGATTTAAATGCTTTAGCAGAGATAAACAAGCCGCCGTGCTGCCCCACCTCCTGTCATCCATCATCAGCCACTTAGCCCAGTGTCCCAGACCAACCTACCTCCATGGGATTTCTCCAGTGTTACTGATGTCCTCTAATCCCTGTCTATATCCAGGATGTTCCCTCTTTCAAGATCAGCCTTAAACTAAGTCCATAACTCTACTACCTTGCTAAGCATATTCTCTCTCTCTCTCTCTCTCTCTCTCTCTCTCTCTCTCTCTCTC
>CM052706.1:78946159-79016849 GCA_028551405.1 Uromys caudimaculatus
AGTAGGCCCTCAATAAATATTTGTCTGAATGAATAAATAATAGTAGCAGTAGTGGGAACAATAATGACCACTCAAGTTAATGTGCCAAGCACTGTTCCAACTACCTTATCCACATTTGCTCCTCATAATACTCCATTAAGAATTAGTACCACCTCCACTGTATATATACATGGAAAACAAACGGCTCAGAGATATTTAATAAATATGTCCAAATTACATACCTAGAAATGACAGTCAGAATCAAAACCCAGACAGTAAACTAAAATTTCAAGTTCTTCTCAAGATCTCCAACTTGACTCTTTTTAAAAATGCTAGAACTTTGTTTCAACTTTAGAGTGTGTGTGTGTGTGTGTGTGTGTGTGTGTGTGTGTGTGTGTGCGCGCGCGCGCGCGCACCCAAAGTAACCAGAAGAGGGCACCAGGTCCCCTGGAGCTGAAGTTATGAGGAGTTATGAGTTACCCAATGTGGGTGCTGGAAACTAAACCCAGGTGCTCTACAAGAAGAGCAAGAGCTCTTAGCCTCTGAGCCACACTCTCAGCTCTAGACGGCCTGCCTCTCTTGCATGTATGGCTCATGCTAACTATCATCTTCTGTGACAACTTCCCGTAGCAACCAGACTGAGGTGGATGTCTTCTCTATCTCTTGGAACTCCACAGATTATTTTATGTGTTCATCCAATGACTACATAATTTGTTCTATTCAATGAGCTCCTTGGTGAAGGGAATTTTGAGCCTTGTTACCATTGTGGTACCTACCCACACAGTAAATACTCTAATAACTCTTATGGATGGATGGATGGATGGATGGATGGATGGATGGATGGATGATGAGTGGACAGATGGATGGATGATGGATGGATGGATGGATGGATGGTGGATGGATGGATAGATGGATAGATGATGAGTGGACAGATGGATGGATGATGGATGGATGGATGGATGGATAGATGGATGGATGGATGGACAGATGAATTGACAGAGATGAATTGACAACCTGAGCCAGAGCCATAAGCATTCATTTTCAGATAATCCAGCAGGTGGCAGAAGAGGACAATAACTAACAGAGCATGGGCTGCCTTACCTTTCACACTGGTCACTTTCTTCATGATGGTTTCCTGACCTTGGCACAAGGTCACTGTCACTGTGGCCCCAGGTGTACCAAAGCCCCAGATCACTGCCCCTGAAGGCTCCTTCTGCAGCACCATGTAATTATCGATGTATGAAGCAAAGCGAAAACCAATACCTAAAAATATCAACAAACACTTAGGAGAACCTAATCAGGGAGATTCAGCATCAAGTGGATCTGGTAAAACAAGAAATAACATACAGTTCCTATACAAAAGAACATGAGTCTACTTAAGCCTTTTAATCTTCCAAAACTAGGTCTTGTTGCTCCAGATTAAATAAATAACATAAGAACAGTTTCCAACAATATGCATCGCAGTAGAACATGACCATTAAGAGAAACTTAGAACCCAGGATAACAACTAATGAGCATACTCTCCTTCCTTCCCCTTCATAGTTCTTGGTTAACTCCAGACCTTTAAACTTGACTCTAGAATTTAACATTCTTCCCTCAAATCAGAACCTTTCATGCACCTCACAGATGGTGCTTATAAGAAAAACAAACCACTTCCTCCCCTAACTCGCCATCGCTGTGTCCACTCCTAGTAGCTCACTGCTCCTGCAATGTTGCTGTACCCATCTTTAGCTCCGCCTCTCTGTCCTAGCAATGCCAAATCCCTTCAAGTCTTTTCTCTTGGGGGTTGCTGTTGTTTATTTTGTTGTTGATGATGATGTCATTTGGTTAATTGTCTGTTTGTTTCTTTGTTGTTTTTTTGTCTTTGATGACCTGGTAAGCCAACCACACTTATGACTGTGATGATCCTTACTTTCCAGTAAGCTCGGATAAATCAGGAGAAACAAATAAGATCATCTTTTGTTGCAGACCTAGAGACAGAAGGTTAAAGTCTCTGAGAAAAGGTCTTATCACCATTTCACAAGCAAAGAAAAGAGGAGGCATACTTGCATATTGGATTCTGTGCTAAGAGTCACTAACAAGACTGAATAAGAATTCACTTTAACGAGATCATTCCTATTTTTAACTCATAGCCTATATTGGAGTACTTTTTAAATAACAAGCATTGATCCAAATGATCCCAGTGAGCTCATAGAAATTTAAGTAGAAAAGTCATAAAATTTACATCCCAATTTGTCTCAGCAGGGGAGAGTTTTTAAAATTCTCCAAAGAAAATAATTTACAAAATTAAGGGCTTTTTGGGTTGTTTTGGTTTGGTTGGGGGTTTTTTTGTTTTGTTTTTTTAAATAAAAGTGATAGGGGAGAGAATTAGAATTAACAAAGCTGACATTTTCCTCCCTAGAAGCTACAAAAGATGGCAGGCCCCTTAGGCTATACTTAACAGGGCAGTAGAGTTAATGGGGGTCCCCTCTCAAGCTTGGCGGCCTATTAATACTGCTCTTTAAGTAACAGGCTAACCTTAAGAATCCTCAACTCTCTTTCTCACTCAGGAGCTAGTTTGATCAGGAAGCCTACATAGCAATCAAAGATTATCCAGAAGGCTTAACAAGCTCAAGATGCATGTACCATGAGCAAAATACTCTGGGACCACAACATCCCAGAATTGCATAAGCAGGTTGGCAGCCTGCTGGGGAAACCGGGAGGCATATGTGTGGGAGGGCCCTGTCTTGGGTAGATACAGAAGAAAGCTGAAAAGCAAATGCATAAATAAGAGCTAAGCAGAGAGAGGACTGGAGTTAGAAGAACAGAGTGAAGAAAATATTGCTTACGTAGGCAACAATGTTACAGCCCATAGGATGGGGAATGCCTTTTCAAGCCAGTCTATGTTTGCCAACATCCATTTATAGAACCTCTTTGTGAATGGATTTATGGTGAGCAAAGAAATTTTAAAGGTAGAAAATATCTTTATACTAATAGTATAATTGTGTTACTTACTGATCAAGAGATATAATCTAACTACATTACCCATCAAAGGACTAGGACACAAATAGATTAAGCAATTTTTTTGTTTGTTTGTTTTTTGTTTTTTGTTTTTCGAGACAGGGTTTCTCTGTGTAGCCCTGGCTGTCCTGGAACTCACTCTGTAGACCAGGCTGGCCTCGAACTCAGAAATCCACCTGTCTCTGCCTCCCAAGTGCTGATAGATTAAGCAATTTTAAGAGTAATTAAGAGGATGGCTTTGTTGGCCATCAGTGGGAGGAGAGGCCCTTGGGCCTGAGGGTGTTCGATGCCCCAGTGTAGGGGAATGCCAGGACAGGAAGACGGGAGTCGGTGGGTGGGTGGGGGAATACCCTCATAGAGGCAGGGGGAGAGAGGATGGGATAGGGGGTTTCCAAAGAGAGACCTGGAAAGGGGAAAACATTTGAAATGTAAATAAAGAAAATATCCAATAAAAATTTAATTAAAAAAAGAGTAATTAGAATAGCTATGAATTCAACAAATATCCCTTTATTGATATTTTACACATTGAGACTGTAACACTGGAAGGAAAAAGAATACTAATAATAGATAAAATTCTTGCTGCCAAGGGTCTTACAATCTACTAGGAACTTACTCATGTGACAGAGTTCTTCAGATACAGAAGACAGTAATGTCCTTGACTAGCCTCAGAAGGCAGTTTATGACAGAATTAGAATCCACATTATCTAATTCCAAAGGTATTGCAATTTCCTTTTTGCTGCAGTTACATTGTGACGGTCATGCAAAGAAAAATTATATCCCCTCTCCTGAGAAAGCTCATATTCTAAGCGGAAAAGACAGAGACACATCCCGAGGAACTGAATAATGAACAAAAGAACTGCACCTCACAAACACCAGGCATATCCAAACAGGGATATTTTTAAGGTGTTGGATTTTTCCCTTCATTCTGGGACTGGAAGTGGAAAACAAGAATGAGCACTGTGGGGAAGACACTATCATAAGCAGACTAACAAAAAATTCAGCATAGCAGTTACTTCTTATGGGAACATATCAGGCACGCTCAGGAGGCCTTGACTGACAGGCTCTATAAAAATCAGCGTTACAGTTCTCAAACTGGGCTGTGAACAGCAGAGGTCCTTCCACTGTTAAATGTAACTTTTTTATTAAGTTCAAAACATGAGCAAAAGGGGAGTGTTAAAGGGAAGATGTTAGAATGTGCAAGGAAGAGCTAAGAGAGAGAGATCTGGGGCAAAAAAAAAAAAAAAAAAAAGAATGAATACTGTCAAGGTAATCAGTCACCTAATATGACCCAAAGGAAATAAAACAGTGAGATTAAATCTGACAGACCTTAAAAGAAAAACTAAGAAAATAGTGGCTCTACTGCCTTTATTTCCTCCCCACCTCCTATGATGGGTCCCCAAAATCATGAGAGGGTTGAGAGATGGGAACAACCAGTACAGGGTACTAGCTTTGAAACTGAAAACCCACTGACAGGCTGCTGTCTGTCTGGTGCCTGAGGAACACAATCATGCCATTTCTTCTCACTCTGACCTTCATTTTATTTGCTGTAGTGATGAAACCCCAAATTCCTAGCATTCTAGCCAAGAGTTTTACCACTGAGCTGTACTCCCAACCCCTCAGATTTCATTTATTGACAGTCTTTGGGATCCACTCTTCAGTGATCCAAAGAAGAGAAGGGGTGGGCAGATCCAGCATTAACACTTTACTTTGAAGGAACAGATTCCTCCATGCTGAGGGCAATGTCCAGCCCACTCGTCAGATGACAAGCTCTGACCTGCACAATGGCCAGTGTGAATCAGCTACCTCCCCAGTGTGATGAGTCTTACCCCTCCACTAATAGCTCTTAAGCTGCATCAAAAATCAGAGCTGAACCTTAAATTATTCCGAGCTAGTGAGGGGGCTGTATTTCTTAGCCCTAATAACCACTTAAGCTAGTAAAATTTAATTCCCTCAAGACACCCATCCTGATAGAAGCCCTCCCCAAGGGCACCACTGAGGGGGCAGGTGTTTAAGTATTTTGGATGACTCAGTTACCTGTTTCCAAATATTATCTAACTAGTTTCACCCCCTTCTCTTTGAGCTCTCCTAAAGGCTTTGGTCTGGAGACACTGGAGCCTGCTCCAATGGGTAAACTGAAGTCTCCCTCTGCCTCCTATGCTGCAAGTGAAGTACCCTGCGTGAAAAAGGCAGTAGATGGGCCCAGCAGTACCTTGAGCCAGGACTAGGTGGGAAGAAAACATTTCTGACTCAAACCGTCTGACCTTTAAAGGGGACGCATGCCAAGATCCTGCAGAGGATCTGAAAGGCAAGGGTCCGGCAGAGCTGTGACACCTCACCTGCACTTCTGCTGACCCGCGCGATTATGAGCAGCACTAGCCCAAACACAGGCCCCGGGGAAACCATGTCTGTGAAGAGCCTCATTAACTCTCCGGACTCAGGAAGAGCCCTTAGACGGGGGCGGAGATAGGGACAGAGGCGTGGTCTTGCGTGGTGGGCGGGGCCTGGGAGGGTCCACCTGGCGGGACCCACCCTCAAGCCTTCAGTACGCGAAACCATCTGCTGCTCAGCGCAGGGCGCTCCCCTCTCCTCCCGGCCTCCGTAGTTTAAAAAAAAAAAAAAAAAAGAAAAAAAAAAAACGGTTACCCAGCAACGAGATAAAACACTGGAACCATCCGCACCAGCTTGAAGAGAAAGAAGAGGTGAGGCAGTTTCCCCCACTCCCTCTCCAATGTGGAGGCTTCGCCTTTTTCCTTCGTGTCGTAGTCTCTCCGCATCTCCAACACTCCCGCAACTCCTGGACCAGATAGGGAACCTGGCAAGCCCTTTCTGGGAGAATCTGGACCGCTAGGTCATCGACGTCCCGCTCAGGGTTTGACCTGCCTTCCCCCTCCACCGCCTGTTCTCCCCCGCCCGTTTCAGGGCTTTACACAACTCTCAAGATTCGATATCTAATCTCCTATTTGGGCCCAAATGAGAGAAAGGGACGAATCTGCACAGATTAGGCCTTGTTAAACCTCTAGTCCTCCAGCCTCGACCCCAACCAGCGTCGCCTTTGTGCTTCTTCGACTAACACAAGCCCCGGCCCAAGCCGTCTTTTCTCAGTGACCATATCCGCTCTTTGTCAGCCACCTTTAAGCCTCGAATAATAAAATAGAAGGCCTGACAAAACCAGAAAATAAGACTCCCCAAAGTTCAAAAGCTGGCTGCCAAAACCTTGACCTCCCTTTCTCAATCCCTTATCAGAAAGCAGAGGCCCTTGAGAACATTATAGGCCATGCTTCAGAAGTTGGGGCTGAAAAAAAGTGAAACTATTCAACAAATTATAATCATTTCTAGAACGACTAGTTTTTTGTTTGCTTGCTTGCTTTTTGTTTGATTTTTGGGTTTTGGAGACAGGGTTTCGCTGTGTAGCTCCTGGTTGTCCTGGAACTCACCTTGTAAACCAGGCTGACCTTGAACTCACAAAGATCCACCTTCCCTTGCCTCCCAAGTTCTGGACTTTGAACAGTTTCTTCTTAGCAATGTAAAGAGAATTGATTATATCAGCTTCTCAACAGTCATTGTCTCTTCAATATTGTGGGCTAGCAAAATCTACCCTCACCTTTTAGTGACAGAAAGACAAAGTACTTAATATGTAGTGAAAACTCTGGTTCTCTAACTTTAAAAATGTGTATTTGTCCAATTTAATGAATGTGCATTTATAATACTATATTTCACCGAGCATGGTGTTTATTCACTGGGCTGGCTCTAATCCCAGCACTGGGGAGACAGAGGCAGGTAGATCTCGTGAGTTAGAGGTCAGTTGGTCTACAGAGTTTTAGAACAGCCAGAGCTATAGAGACAGACTCTGTCTCACAAAACAAACGAAATGGTTCAGTGGTAGAATTCAAAACTCTAGGAAAAATGAGTGGACTTGGTGGGGTGAATTTTGTGTTCATTTTAGTGTGTATGTGTGTATGGGCACAGCCTTGGTGATGCAGCCTGCCTATGGAAGTCAGAGAACAGTTTGTGAAAATCAGTTCTGTTCTTCTACAATATAGTTTGTGTGGATTTAATTCAGATCTATTGAGATAGATCGCCAGGGCCTGGATTCTGTGACTTTTTGCTTTTTGAAGTCTAAAATATGGTTTGTGTATTTGAGAAATTATCTGAGTTTCGATGATGAGTTGGTTTGTAGTAGTTGTGATTATATAATTTAAATTAGGCACTTTTTACTGAATCTTTAGGTACCATAGGCAATTCTTTCCGAGGAGATGTCGATTCCTTTCTCCAACACCCACTACCGAATTCCACAAGGATTTGGAAATCTTCTTGAAGGGCTGACACGGGAGATTCTGAGGGAGCAACCGGATAATATACCAGCTTTTGCGGCAGCGTATTTTGAGAACCTTCTAGAGAAAAGAGAGAGTAAGCTCTTTTTTAAAAAATAGGAATTTTAAAATAAACTAAGCATTTCATTATGGTAAGACTTAAGATTGAGGAATATACATGTCTTCAGCCTGTGACCACCATATACATGCAAACACATATCTAGTACTCCCAACACACACACACACACACACACACACACACACACACTCACACACTCACACACTCGTGAACCCACACACATGGGAACGTGAAAATACACACACACACACAAAAAAAAAAAAAAAACTTAAAAATTATGGTCATTGTGCAGAAAGCCTTTATGACGCAAGTGGTTTCAAACACAACTTTTACTGTTTGCAACAGGATGTGAGAGTTCAGTCTCCAGGCCGTTCTCACTGTATTTCTTACATATGCAGGATAGAAGGAGGTAGACCTCTTCTCATGCATCCCTGCTAGCTGACCACATGTTCTTCCTGAGAGGACAATTTGCAGTTTTCTTTGCATTTTGATTCTTCTCATTTGAAAGTATTATAAGTGTTATAAAAATAATTCACCATTCCTTAGATTAAATACATTGGGTTTCTCAGGGGTAGATGAGACTGCTCTTCAGCGAAGGCATGGAAACAAACTGCTTTGGCAGGTGAATTGCCAGCTGGGGAAGGTAATTTACATTCTATATACTTTCCAGGTCCCATCTTGCATAGAGACTAAGGTTCATGCTAGCAGTGACTTTATTTCAAGCCAAAGTGAAGTCCCTATACGTCCTTTTATAAGCACAATTTCCAAATTCCAGCCCTGACACTTCATGCCTATGAGGGTCTGGCCCAGAGATTAAAAGGGGAATGATTATCATCATGTCTGTGCTGAAAACCTACTCTTGCCTGGAACAGTCGTGGTATATAAGGTTTGCTACCATTACTGTAGGCAAAGCAGACTGGAAATACCCCTAAGCAAACAGATGTTCCCTCATAAATCATTTTACAGAGAGAGGAAACCCAGAACACGGCTAGCATCCAAACAACTCACACATAACTGAACAGCTCCACCCCCTGTCCCTTGTGATCCTGCCTTTGAAGAATTCAAAATTTCCACCAATTTCCCAACACCTGCTGGTCTGTCTCATATCCAGTCAGAGTGAATATTTGCTGCACAATCTACAATATTAGTAGGGGAAAACTATTAAATTGCCTGACTAAAAGTAATGTTTGTGTAAACATGAATTTGGTTATTATATCATTAATTTTTATAAATTCATCCAGTAAAAATCTTTAGTCATTTGTTGAATTTTAGAACTCAGGAACATACCATTAAATTTTTTTTGAGTCATTGTTACCAGGTCACCGTAATAAAAACAATTGATGACTAATGGCCTTGGAATACTAGTTCTCTGATAAACAGATGGCTAAAAACATGTGAAAACCTTAACCACCAAACCCACTTCCACTTAGGTCAACTAAAGGTTAATTACCAACTGATATAATATAAAAACTTAGCCTTCACAAGTAAAGGCAAAATAAATGAGTGAGGACTTCTAAACCAACAACGTCCAGACTCCCACGTGGCAAGAATCCCCTTGCCACCATTTTTCACGGGTTGTTAGTAGTCATTTTTGTGACAGGAAACTGTTAATATACGGTGTAAGTGGTAGCTCAAATCATTAGGAGAAAATGGGCTTCTTAAATAATATTGAGATCAAAATGAGAAAACAAAATTACATAAATTATTTATATCATACACCCAGATAAACTATAAATTGATTCTAGATTGAAATACTAAAAAAGAAACCATATAAATGCTGGGAGAAATTATATTTCATCCCTTAAGAAAAACATCTTTCCTGCCAAGTTGCTTCAAACTCAAATGTAACAAGGGTGATTGAACAGATTGATAGAGCTGACAGCATAAGAAGTCAGCGTGTGTAACAAGTCAGCATGAAGAAAACAAAATAACAGAGAAAAATGCTTGCGGTTTACATCCCAGTAGCCCAGTGAGTTAATAAGCCTAATAAATAGCTTGTAAAAATTATGTGTTTAACACATTTATACCAAGAGATAAACAGTTCACACAAAGGTAAACATAAATAGCTCTTAGCGTGAAAAGCTACCCAAACTGATCCATAACAATCCCAACCAAAAGTACACAAAACTGGGCATGTGGAGATGGCTTAGGGGTTAAGAGCACTTCTGCTCTTCCAGAAGACCCAAGTTCAGATAGCAGCACCCACCCGCCTGGGTAGCTTACAGTTGCCTGTAACTACAGTTCCAGGGGATCTGATTTCTTATTTCCATAGGCACACACACAAATACAGTAATGAAAAGCAGAAGAAATTACACTCAGCTACCAACAACAACTATGTATTCTCAGAAAGCCAAAAGTTTGACAGTATGATTTGTAGATTAGGCTAAGAGAACTAAGACTTCATACTTATTCCCCCTAGAGAGGGAACATTCATCCCCACGAAAGAAATTCTGTAGTATCTGTCAAACTTACATATTTATTTAATTGTAAGCCAAGAAGTTCTTCCTCTGCACATTTCATTATACCATCATTTGTGAAAACAACCCAGATATATATATATGTATGTATATATATATATATATATATGTATATGTGTATATAAGTGTTTTGTTTTTTTTAATTTTTGCACTGGCCCAAACAACAAGGCAAATCAGTCTTTCACTGATACCTCTAAAATTGTAAATCAAAATTTACCTTTCGTCTTTTAACCTGATTTATCTGAGGTATTTTTTGACAATGATGATAGCTGACTAATATGTAGAGTTACTCTGGAAACTTTGTATATAAAAGAATAAATCAAGTAAGTATGCTAGTATTGGGAATAAATTTGGAGTATAAAAATAATTTTAAAAATAGTTTAATAAAATTTTGTAATTTTGAACTCGAACTTTAAAGTATCAGTATGCTCTTTTCTCTTTTAAAATGTAACTCGGAGAGTGAAGGCATCTGCTGAAAAGCCTGAAGACCTGAGTTCAACTCCCAAGACCCACATGGTAGGACAGGACAGACCCCTGCAAGTTGTCCTCCGACTTCCAACCATGTGCCAAAACATGCTTGTGTAAAACATGCATGCATACATACATACATAGATAGACATGCACACACTATTTTAAGTTTTTTTTAATGCAAGTAGTTTCTGGCTCCATACATTTTTTTAAACATCAAAATCGTGATCAACCAAATGTTAGTGGCCATTTAGCCCCTAAGTTATCTCTGAATACCATTTCCCATGAAGCCGACCTGCAGTTCCATACATGAGGGATAAATATGTAAGTCTAAGCTGACCATCTTTGGATTCCATGAAACAAGCTCCTAATGATTTCTGGGAACATCCAAGCACCTGAATAAGCTACCACTGACCAAATTATGGACAAAAAGAGAATCAAGAAAAAAAAATAAAGATCAGCGGATGGGAATTCACTCAAGTTGCTAAGTATCTGTGAGCTCATAATGCTAAAACCAGACACACAAAACTCTTCATTGTCAGGTCACTAGAAGAAGGTGCGGAGAGCCACCTGGTTATTTTGAAAGCTGGTAAAGGAATCAAATCTTTGACCTTTGTTTCATTTAAGAGCCATATTTCAGGGTAACCAACTAGTTGACTGTTTTCTTTATCAAGTCCACCTCAAAATTCATACTGATTAATTTAGAACATTACCATTTTATAAGTTAAAGAAGTTAAATAAGTTAAAGAACAATTATCAGCCCATAAAAATAAAACAGGATATGAGTTGTATTCTGGGAAGATTAAGTAGCACTACCAATCAAGTATTTTTGCCAGAACAATCAAACCTAAATCATATGAAACCTGCAGCTCCAGCTAGCAATCTACAGGGAACTCAAGGGCAAATGACCCTGGAACAATCCCCTGTGGACACAGTCAGAAATATCTGCCCTGGAAAATTCCAAAGGAAAACTGGCCCAGTTTCATCAACAAATAAACTGCACAGAAAAATAAAGTAGTGGTGGATTTTCCACTAAATATTATGTAAAAGGCATAACAAAAGGCATCGTGTGTCCATTTTGAGGTTCTGATGTGACAGTTAATTAAGTACAGTAGACAAAGGGGGAATTTTGGATAGTTGGCTGATTATAAGGAATTGTTAATGTTTTAGATATGGTAATGGTACATGCTTATATTTTAAAGGTGGATATTTAAATGCCTGTAGATTTTGTGTATGTGGATTAATATAATGTTTGGAGTTAGCTTGAAAATAACCAGTGGAAAATATATATACATAAAATGATAAACAGCAAGCTGATAATTGTAGTCTCTATACATGTTCACATGGGACTTGTTAGAGCATCTTACTTTTGGAGTTTGTAATTTTTCATGGTGGAAAGTTAAAGAAAACTATCTTTGGATAGAAATACTACTTGTCTGTATTAACTGTTTACATAATGTGTCTCTTTTGAAAGCTCTCCTTTATTTTTCACTTTTCCAAACTTCCTGATCCCTTAGTATATATTTTATATACTTTCATGCATTTGCTAATGCATGTTTAAGTCTACTAATTTAAAATACTGACGTTTGTTCTGTGTTTCCCACTTTCTTATGAGTTTTATGAAGACAGAAGTTATGAAGGTATTTGGTGCTTTTGTAAATGAACCTAAGAGCTCATTCAGTGTTAGACTGGTCATCATATACTTATTAATTATTTATGTCTACAGCACTAGGCTGTTCAGTGTCAGCAAGATTTTCAGCTGTCAGTAAAGAACCTCTGATTTGAAACAAGAAATTTATGTTTCTGCATTGTTCTTGGTTCACTTTAATGAACACAAAATAAGTATAAAATTATTTTTGTTATTTAGAAACCACCTTTGATCCAGCAGAATGGGGGGCTAAGTTAGAGGACCGCTTCTATAACAACCACGCATTCAAGGTATAGTCTTATGAACCTACCAGATTTGGATATACTTTTCTAACTATAAAAGAAATTGTTATGGTCTCCCCCAAGTTTTGAGAAATGTGTCAAGCATTAAATAACTTATTAAAAAATTTTATGATGAGAAATACTCTTCTAAAATATCTGAATTGAGTAGCAATACTTAGCATTAATTTAAAGATGACAACAAGAGAAAAAGGACTTGGTCATCACACAGTTACTCCCATCTCTTATTCTTTAAACTTTATTGAGTACCACAAGTCATGAATTATAGCTCATAAAATAAAACACTATTAGTCCAACTTTTTCATTTACATGTTACGAAAAGACTAATTCAAATAGAAGATAGTGATAGAGTTTTTCTTCAAAGTTAACCTCTTTAGTAAGTGAACCCATTTTTATCACTAATAGTATTCTCCAAGATAGCCTTTCTTAACCAAAACTGGCCTGAGTTGAAAGCACATATTACATGTAAGAAGTCAGTGTCTTGATTTCACATCTCATAGGACTCTGGGTTTGTGCCATCCTTGACAGGCAATACATTATCTGTTCTGTGTTTGAGATGAAAATTGGTTGAGACAGCTTATGTGGGGTCAACATCATTGGCATCAACTGGAAACCTGATAAAATTAAGTCTCACACTGGACCCCATGTATCCAAATTAAAGGTTATATTTTAGCAGGATTTCCCAAAGTAACTTGCAGATACTTTAAATTTTTTAGAAAATTAAAAACAAGCAAACAAAAAACCAGCAGCAACAACAAAAGCTGGGCTCAATGGCCTGGCCCTGTAATTCCAGCTACTGAAGAGGCTGAGGTAGGAGGATCACCTGGGCCCAAAGGCTCAGTGCCAACACAAGGTAGTAAAACCTATCTAAAAATAATAAAGATAATAATCACTATATAGACAGAGAGTACACAACTTTAATCCCAGCACTAGGGAGGTAGCAGCAGGCAGATCTCTGAGTTCTAAACCAGTCTGATCTACAGAGTGAGTTCCAGGACAGCCAGGGATACACAGAGAAATCCTGTGTCGGAAAACCAAGAAAAAGAAAAAGAAAATGTCTGTCCTTGTGTTACATAGAAAATTCAAGGTGTTTGTTTTACTTTAGTTTCCAGGGTTTTATCGTATTCACTTCCATATGCTCAGATTTCCATTTTATATGTTAAAGACTCTTCCTGAAGGCAGTGAGCTAGCAGTGTCTCTGTTTGGTGGAAGACTGGACTAGCCATGTCAGAACTGATTGAGCTGGCTCCTTCTTTATACATATCTTTCTCCAAAAGTGAAGCTCGATTTCCTGATTTCGTATAGTATTGTACCTTAATTGCATAAAACAATGACTGACATTTTCATGCATTCATATAAGGTGCTTTGACCTTCATCCCCTATTACTCTCTCCTGCCCAAATTCCTTTCTCTTCTGTAATATTGACTTAGGTTTAAATCTATAATTATCATTAAAAGTCAACTTGGCTTCATACTATGGAATACAACAACTTCTATTGCTGTTGTAGAAACTATCAGCACATTTTTAAACTATCTTCAAGATTTATTACTAAAACTTATCGGCTATTAGGGTGGGGCAGTGGTTTATCCCTTGTTTTTGTTCACTTCCTTTTTTCCAAGACAAATTCTTGTTAGAAGACAAGTATATCTTTAACTCCTCCTGCTTCTCAGTAGCTTAACTTCCAGTTTCTCTTAAGCAGCATGGTTCAGGAGTTAGCTACCTTCAAAGCAATGCCCATGTGACCCTCTCCTCTTGTTCTAGGAACAAGAACAAGCTGAGAAATGTGAACAAGAAATAGCCAAGTCATCTGGGAGAGAAGAAACACCAGTTACTCCCTTCGTATGTAGTAGTTTTCATTTACTTTTGTATTCCTACACACAGTAGCATCACTGACCTTAAAGGTGTGCATAAAATATATATCAACAACATAGTTATGTTATTGAAATTAGCATTTTTCTTCTAGATAATTAATTAGATGTTAATCAGTGATAAACTGGAAGATTATTTTCAAAAACTTATTCTTCCCTTTAAAGATTTAGATCAGAAAATCTTTCCATGGGAAAGAGGCAGACAGATGAACTTGGAGGCTCCTCTCATCTCTTAGATTCGCATTCCACTTTGAGAATTTCTCCACTACCTATGTTACCACCACACAAAGGCAACGGTTGGAGATAACAAAAGGAAAACAATTACATACCACCAAATAAAATGGCTTTACACATGATGACTTGCTTGTGTTCCATGAAAAGTCTTCTATAGAAATGCTTGTCTGCCTTGATATTCTACATCAAAGCCACCCAGAAAGAGGGAAGTCCACCTCAAAGATACTACCTATCTCTATCCAGTGGTGTGATAAGGCTATCACTTGGAGATAATTGTGCACAATGCAACATCATTTGATAATTTAAAGTCAGCCACCCGAGAGTATTGAGACTAAGGTAACACTACAAACTAGAACTTTGGTGATATTTTAGGAGGGCAATGTTGTTTTATTCTGTTAGTTCTTTGTAGAAGCCAGTTAAACATTTACTAATACAGCACATTATGTTAAGACAAACAAGTAAGGCACATGATTGCCTGTATTTGTAAAGAATTCATTCTGTACAGTATCACAATTGAACCCTTTGAGTTCTTTTTCAGGTCCTAGTGTCTCAGTCAGCAACATTTGATACCTGGAGTGAACATGCCCGTCAAGGAGAGCTTTACCTCCCACCCACTGAGACACACTTTTTCTTACATTATTTAATTATTCTAGTAGAGTATGGATGCAGTCCAGTTACCACTGGCATCAGATGTAATAGGAATTCAGGAATATGAGTTTTTGTTAAAGTCTCATTGAATTTTAACTTCAGAGTAACTCACGTGATTGGAGATCAGCTCAAAGAATTTTATGCCAGTCTATTTGTATTTAAAAGTTTAAGAGCTAAATTAACCTCATTGTTTGTAATGAAGGGGATTGAACAGCTCCAAGGTCCATCAATAGGTGGCTTAGTGACTAAATCACTGGAGAGGGACATCAGTACAATGAAGCACAATGGCCATGTCCCTCCCATTCAAACAGCAAAATTACACACAAAGTAATAGCACAGAAAAGAGTGCACAGAACTGGTGTTCTGGGAAAAGTAGTCGAAGAGCATTGTGATTAGCATGGTCCTGTTTCCAAATGAAGACAATATATGTCTTAGTAAATGTACTCAAATATAGAGAAAATTTGGAAGGATTCATAAACATACACAAATATAGACACACACAACTACAATTAATGGCTATTTCTTAGGAGAAAGATTTGGGAAAGCAAAAATGTTTCAACTTTTCACAACAAGTGATAACTCAGGGATTCTTAAATGTGTGCTTAACATCTTTTTAGCTTAAAAAAGATATATTAAGGGCATATATGTTTTCAGTTCTACACTTAGGATCCATGAATTTTGCCATCTGTCAATTATACCTAAATTTAAAAGAAACTGTATGTCACTGTTCTGCCAACCTTAATGATAAACCCAATAGCAGTAGAGTAACTGACTTCCTGTTTGATGCTCAACCTCTAAATGCGTGGCTTTCATTGTCTAAACATCTAGAGAATGGAATTTATCATTTTAGTCTATCTTATTAATTATGATTATTTCAAAATAGCACATCTACTGATGTTAACACAGACGCTGTACTTCAAGGATTCTTTCTTGCTCCCCCATCCTAACACAATTTTTCAGAAAACTTACAGTGCTATCTGAGATCAACAAGAGAAAAGATGTAGACAATGATCTTGTAGTAAGACATATTGAGGAGTGGTAAGCTGAATCCCTGTTCCTTTGGCATTCAGCCTTTGGTACACATACAGTGTATCTCAAAATCGCCTTAGGAAGTGACAGATCTCAAACAGTTGCATCTGTAAGCTGGCATTTCTGTAGCATCAAAATACAGCATTCTGGAAAAGTCTCTCACTTTCTCTCCTTTCAATGAAGGAGGAGCCTACTGAGGAAGAAAGAGAACAGGAGGAGGCGGCTGCTCTCAAAATCCAGTCTGTCTTCCGGGGACACGTGGCTAGAGAAGAGGTAAAGAAGATGAAGTCAGATAAGAGTGAAAATGTGCAAGCGGACAATTGAGACCACAGGTTTTACCCCCAGGAAACATGAAAAGTAATCCAAATCCATCAGTGTTGTGATTGTCTTTTTTTCTACAGTAAGGGAGACGTGATGTTGTGGAATAACATTTGTTGCTCTTGTGAAAGTCTGTCATGAGCATTTGTTTAATAAACATGCCATTGAAGCACAGCCCTTGAAGATTTCCCTGGGAACAGGAGGATTGGCTAGGCTTGTCCCAAGCCTGTGCATAAATGCCTCAGAATTCAGCATCTGAACAGTGGTATCCAAGGCCTCAGAGACCTTGAGTCATGTGGTCTACTACCTAACAAGTAAAGCTTCTCTAAACCCACCCCTGGAAACTGAGCTTTAAGCCCATGTTTCTCTTCTGTGGTACCATTTGAAGCCTTTTCAGCATAGTCTTTTTTTTACTGGTGATGGTGGTAATGGTGAACCCCAGGGCTCTGACTGAGCTATATACTGTGTCCTAAGTTTTTAATAGTTTGAATTATTATAAAGATAAGTACAGATCCTGCCTTCCTGTAAATTGTACCCACCGGTGTTCACTTGTCAAAAACAAGCAATCATTCATCGAAAATGTACTGAAGAGCATTCATGGTCTGAATTAGTAGCAAGTAATTTGCTGCTTCGGTCACACAGCTTAGTGTTGTTGTTTTGTCTTCTTGAGACAGGCCTTGAATATGTAGCCCTTCTTAAAAGTCTCTTTTGCAGATTACTATTCTGCTCCAACCATTAGACACCTTTGAGGGCAATCAGGCCCTTGAAATCCAATCACTGGATTCCTTTTTAATATTTACCTGCCTGTGTCATCCAGTCTCATGACTTCATAAACCATCTCCACATTATTGCCAGACCTTGCTTCTCTCCAGCTGTAACCTCGCATAGCCAGCGGCCTACTTAGCATTCCCATTGGGATGTTTATAGCTTTCTCAAAATGAAATTGCCCTTGCAGTTCTCTTGGTGTTTCCCACCTCAGAAAATAAAATAGTGTTCTATGTGGTCCAGAGAATGATCTATAATAGCCGTACTTTCAGTTTTGAATGAGTGAGTTTATTGTGTATATAGTGTGCCTAAAGAAAAAAATAAATAGTAAGGCATGTGTGATGACGGATGGATGGGTGGATAGATGGGTCGATCGATCGTTAGATAGAATGAATTTGAATGCTTAAAACACTCAGCAGAAATCAACTGGTAAAGCCCATTGAGGCAGCCAGCTGCAGTTCCTGGTAGAGTCCTGGCAAGAGCAGTATCCCTTCTGGTGAGTCTTCTAAAGAAAAGAACAAATAGTACCATATATAGATGACGTCATCAAATCAGACATTCACACTATCCAGCAAAAACCGACTAGAGAAATTGAAGCTGTCAGTTGGAGTTTCCAGTTGAGGTCCCTGTCCATGTATGACATTCCCGTGGCTGAACCTCTGGCTTCTCCTTATATAGTGGGACAAACGTAAACAGTAGTAACATCTGTTGGAGACACTTGGCCTTCTAACTAGCTATCTCCAAGGGAAAGGTTTTACTCCTGCATGGTTTGGGGTTCTCTTCTCTCTGTGTCTCAGGGTTATGGAGCAGCCTGTCTTCAGACAAGTGGCCTAGGAGGGAAACTTATTTCTGTTCTGTTTTTTGTTTTGGGGGATCTTGCCATGGAACCCTAGCTGGTCTTGGAACTCACAGAATCTGCCTGCTTCTGCCTCTGGAGTGGAGGGAACAAAAGTGTGTGCCACTATACCCAGTTTGGAGGACACTTAAAAATCAAAAGTTTTGTTGATTCTGAATTTCCCATCATGCACCCAATCCCACTCATCTCCCTGTCCTTTGTATCTGCCCTCTGCCCTTGCAACCTCCATCCCCCCCAAAAAATTTTTTTAATTAAAAATTTAAAAAATAAAAATAAAAACACTTCTCCATGGAAAGTGCAGTAGGTCACAGTGTGTTACACGGCATATCCTTTTGCCCATACATCTTTAATTGTAAATGTTCATTGTAATGTGTCATTGGTCTGGTCGGAGGTCTCTTGCTTTTGCTACAGTATCAATACAGGATCCTCACCAGGCCTCCTCTCCATATCATGTTGTTGCTCTGTGCCATGGAGATTTCGCAGCTTTAGATTTGCAGGACTGGCCCTTCACAAGTTCCAGAAGTTCTTAGATGGGGTACATGTTAGGGTGGGTCAGTTTGAAGCCCTGGATCTGGACCTGAGTAGGGCCAACTCCCCAGCGCTGTCCCAGCTTACTTACCCAAGTGTCACAATCAGCAAGGGGCAGAGCCACTCTCCTGCTCTTGTGCCCTCAGGGCAGCTCATCATTCTCCCACCACTAAGGGCAGCTCTACATGTTGCCCAGATGAGGTGCGGAGATTGGGGAGGTGGCGGGGAGTGGGGGTGGGTGGGCTGCTCTCTGAATGTTGCAGCTGGTGAGGGACAGGGCCAGATCTCCTGCACTCATGACCCCAGGGCCAACTCTCCAGCCTGCCACAGGGAGTGGGGGGGGGGGGCATCTCTCCCATACCTATACCACTCATGACAGATAATGGGTGGGGACAGCTCTATACCTAGGACCTCAACATGATCCCAGGCAGTGGCCCTGACCAGGGATGTCTGCCTGGCCTTTGGTGGTAATATGAGCCATGGACATCAATGCAGACCCCTGTATCTAC
The DNA here is from genome assembly GCA_028551405.1 of Uromys caudimaculatus. NCBI lineage: Eukaryota > Metazoa > Chordata > Mammalia > Rodentia > Muridae > Uromys > Uromys caudimaculatus. The sequence continues at coordinate 78,965,175 of CM052706.1, forward strand.
ATGACCACGGACCCAGACATGGCTCCCAGCTGGCAGCACAGGCCAGGACTTTACCATGGCCTCAGATAGTAGGGTGGCTACTCACATCAGGCTATTCGTCTTCACCTCTCATCTTGGAGATCAAATTATAAGACAGATATGTCTGAAAATGAAGGGTGGGAAAATCAGCTTCCAGTGCCAGCTACTCAGCGACTTTAAACAACCCATGATAACTTACTAATGTAACCTACATTGCAAATGACCACTCCATTCTTCATTTCTCCAGGCCCAAATCTCCAGATTCATCCTTAACTCATTCATCACTTTCTCTCCCATCAAATATATCCTCTACTTATAAAGTCTACCCAGGAGCTCACAATCTCACCGTTTCCATGGTAGCACATTGATCCTAGTTCATCTTGAGAAGTACTGCAGGAACCTTAACATCGAGGCATACTGCGTGCTCTAATCTCAGAGTCACCTGCAGTGCCTCTGCTGAAAAACATAGCCCCACATACACCCTTCCCATGATGACCATAGAAGAAAAGCAGGAAGAGCGACAGGCATATATCTCAGGTGTTTGCAACTTGTTACCTCTGCTCATCCGTTGATCAAAAAAAAATTTGGCCAAATCTAAAGTCCAAAGGACTTGCCTATTTGCAAGCATAGCAAAGGATTCTGTATGCAAAATAAAACATTAGGATAGAGAGAAATGGGGACCAACTTATCCTACCATAGTCTAATCTCAGTTGTAATTACATCCTCCCCACATACGAAATACATTCACTCTTGATCTTAACCCCCTAAAAGTTCCACCAAGTCTTTGAAGTCTAAGACCTCATCTCTATCAGGTCCAGGTTCCTGATGTAGAAACCTTTGAATTCAAAGGGCAAATAACAGTCACAGTGATGAAATCCCACTGAGTAATCAGGTTTCTATGTAGGGTAAAAGGGGGAATGTTTCATGAACAGATGCCTGGTCTGTCCTCTGCCTGGATCTCAGGTTTTCCTCGGGCATTCGCAAAGGGCAGAGGGCTTTCTCAACCTGCTTCCTGTTGGACGGAAGTTGAGGGCCCAGGAGACTATTTACAACTCAGATGGGATTTTCTGTCATTTAATTGATGGTAATACTTATTTTAAATCTGAGACTTATTGTTTTTCTTTTGTATGTATGAGTGTTCTGCCTGCATGTATGTAAGTGTACCATGTCTGTGGCTAATTTCTTCAAAGGTCAGACAAGGGCATCAGATGCCCTGGAACTGGAAGTACAGGTGGATTGTGAGCTGCCGTGTAAGCCCTGGGAATAGAACCTGTGTCCTCTGAGGGCGCAGTGAGTTTCTTAACCATTGTGCCATTGCTCCAGCGCTGGTGGTAATACTCACTGCTAATAAAGTTATCTTTAAAATTAGTGAAGTTTCCATGTGTTTGACTATAGTCAACTCTATGTGCTAAAAACTAGAACATCTTTTTTTTTTCTTCCAAGATTTTCAAGAATGAAACCAAATCTGAAGAGAGTCCTTAGAGCCCTTAACTGTAATATCTAACTAATCTCTCTTCTTCTACTCTGTCTTAGAATGCTTCAAAAGAGAAGAAAAATATTCATACGCATACACATGCATACACACACACTCACACATGATTTAATTATGGAGGCCCAGAACAGTATGCCATCAGTAAGCAGGAGAATCAGGAAATCCAGTCATTTAATTCAGTCTGATTCTGAAGGCTCATGAGAGTCAGATGCCAAAAGGGGAAGGTGCTTGTGGTATAAGTCTTAGAGTTCAAGAGGTCTGAGCCCCAGAGTTATGGTATTTTAAGGCCAAAAGAAAGTGGCTCACCCCAGTTCCAAAGAGTATATACTCTTCCTCAGCATTTTCATTCTGTTGAAGCCCCCTGGTGAGGGGAAACCTACCTTCCTTAGTACACTGACTTAAACCCATAGTTACAGGAGAACTGAGTTTAGTTCCTAGCACCCACATCAAGCAGTTCACAACCAACTATAACTTCATCTAGCTCTAGCTCCAAGAGATCTCATGACTTCTTTTGGCCTTTGCAGGCATTTGTACTCATGTGTTGGGCCCCATTTTGGCCCTGGTTTGGGTCAAGTTTTGAGACCTGTCTCAGTCACTTCCGTGATTCAGCAAGACCTGTTTGGCCCTGCCTCTGCCCAGCCCTTTCTGATGTGTTTGGCCCTGTCAGTTACCCCTTGCCCTCTGTCACCCTTCCCCACCTCCTACGTCATCTCTCTCTTCCCATACCTAAGTGCCCACCTCCTTGCCTTATCTATGTAAGCAAATGCCTAGTTTAATAAAGTGAGTTCCTGCTTCGACAAGACTCCCAGCCTGGTGCATTTCTTTTGGGCCGTCGACACTTACCATCCTGCTCAGACTCGGACAGACCCAGCTGGACCGGGTTCTCTCCTCTCACCTGGACCTGCCGGCAAGGAGCTGACACTCATGGACCCATTCCTACACAAAGACATATCTAAGCATAATTTAAAAATAAACTTTAGCTGGGCAGTGGTGGCACACGCCTTTAATCTCAGCACTTGGGAGGCAGAGGCAGGCGGATTTCTGAGTTTGAGGCCAGCCTGGTCTACAGAGTGAGTTCCAGGACATCCAGGGCTACACAAAGAAACCCTGTCTCGAAAATAAATAAATAAATAAATAAATAAATAAATAAATAAATAAATAAATACTTTAAAATTTTCAAGAGTGCAGAAAGAACTGAGTAGGGAGTGCACACTCATGCGTGAGTGCGCACACACACACACACACACACACACACACACACACCCTGTGCTCTTGACTATGGTTGAGATGAGACAAGCTGTTTCTGACACCTTGACTTCCTGCTATGATGGACTGGAACCTGGAACTGGGAATCAAAACAAGCCCTCTCTTCCCTAAGTAGCTTTTTGTCAGTATTTCACCCTGGCAGCAGAAATGAAAGCAGGACACCTGCTACATAAGTTGTGCTGCTAGCTGTACTTGTCACAAACAGGAAAGAGGACCAACAATACTTGGAGTTAGAAGAAAATGAAAAATCGTAAAAGGGACCTAAACTATTTAGAAACACATTGTGGTGGTTTGCATGAAAATGGCCTCCACAGTCTCATAGAGAGTAGCATTATGTCAAAGGATTAAAACGTGACCTTCTTGGATTGGTGTGGCCTTGTTGGAGGAAGTGTGTCACTGGGAGTGGGCTTTGGGGTTTCAGAAGTCCAAGCCAGGCCCAGCATCACTCTCTGTCCCTGCTGCCCCCCTGATGCAGATGTAGAATTCTCTGCTACCTCTTCAGCACCATGTCTGCCTGCATGTTGTCATGCTTCCACTATGATGACAATGGACAAAGCCTCTAACCTAATTAAATGTTTTATAAGAGTTGCCATGGTCACGGTATCTCTTCATCGCAATAGAACCCTAGCTAAGACTTACACAAGTTTGCTCTGTAGAAAGAAAAGTTCAATGTTTGTCAACATGAATTTTTCATTAAATATTACTTCCAGTGTATCTAAACAAAAGGAGTTGCCTTTATGATCATGGATCAGTCCTTTCTTATAAATAAAACCAAGAATACCCTGGAGGCTCTCATTCGTCTGTAGTGTTTTATAGAGCTTAGTCAGTCAGTGTGTCTCTGACTCAGAAACGAACAAGGGTAAGGTCTAAACTGTTGCTACCATTCTGCGTCTGTACACATTATAGCATGCACTTTTTGTCTTAAAGAAAACTGAATAAGGATCTGCTGCTTCTCTAAGTTAATTTCTATCAAATCAACTTAAGTAGTAACATTTGATTTTAAGTTTTGATTTTTTTTTCTCCATGAAATTATTCCCCTGTTTGGGGTGAGAATGTGGGCTGTGGTTGGTTGGGTAGATGGATGGTTTGTTGATTAGTCATTAAAATTCCAAAATCCCAAATAGTGATGCTATAGAATGAATTACACCCAACCCCTATGGTTCCATTGAAACCTTAATGGTATTTGGACATGAAATCTTTGGGAAATAATTAGAATTAACAAGTCCATGAGGGCAGGGGCCTTCTTTTCTCCTTTGTTCCACTTGATGCCAGCTTCCAGACTGTGAGCTACATACACTCCTTTAGATGTTCTAAAAATAGTAAATGAACTAAGATAGTTGGTCTCAAACAGGGGTGATTTCCTACCTCAGGAGACATCTGTCAATGTCTGGAGACATTTTTTGTTAAAACAGCTCAGGGCAGGGAGGAAGAGGAATATAAATATCTGTAGCTAGGTGTACCACCACAACAAAAAATTATCCGGGCCAAATGTCTTTAGTATAAAGGTAGAAGACCCCTGAATTGTTAAAAATGTAGTTCCAAGGGAGAACAAAATGTAGGACAAAACTGACCGAGCAGAGAGTAGAGATAAAAGAAACATATCATCTCTGTTTAATGATTCTGTAAAAAACATACTGCAATAAAGCTAAAAATCTTTGGACTTTGCTTGTAGATGCAAATCTCTTTATCCTTTTCAGTAATTCATAACAGACCGAAAACACCTGTGCTGTAAGTCCTAGGCAAAGCCGAAGATAGGAAGGAAAGGGGGAAGGGGGAAAGATAGGAACTCTCAGCTAGACACAGCAGCTGGATCTGCATGTGCAAAGAAATGCAACCCGCCACAGCCCACGTAGATCTTTCGACTGGGAGACATTAGACTGATGGAGATGCATTCAGTCAGGACTTCTCCTCAAGGGAACATAGACATTCCCTAAAAGGTGGGACATACATTCACAAAATGAGCACAGAGAAAAGGGGCAGGGGCAAGGAAGACAGAAAAAAGCACAAGCCATACAAACATTTCATGCGATCACATTAAAATTTGGCTTTCATTTATTAAAAAAAGAAAACACCACCACAAGCAAGGTAAAAACAACAACAGAATGAGAAGAGGTATTTTCAATTCAAACTGCATAAAATAAACAAAGAGCTAGTGTACAAAATACAAACTCATACTCAGTATAAAGACTCCACAGGAAGAGTGAATACTAAACTCGGGGTACTGATTATGGTAGAAGAGCAGTAAGAGACAGCAGGATGGGGGCAGACCGCAGATGCGCGCATACACACACACACACACACACACACACACACACACACACAGTGTTTTGTTTCTCTTTTTAAAAGATTTTTTTTGTCTTTGTTTTTTTGTTTTTTGTTTTTTCGAGACAGGGTTTCTCTGTGTAGCCCTGGCTGTCCTGGAACTCATTCTGTAGACCAGGCTGGCCTCGAACTCAGAAATCCGCCTGCCTCTGCCTCCCGAGTGCTGGGATTAAAGGCGTGCGCCACCACCTCCCGACAAGATTTATTATTTTTAATTTTGGGTATGTATGAGTGAGGGGTCTGTGACCTTGAGTGTAGGTGGGTGCATAGAGAGGCGAGAGGCATCAGATCCTGAAGCATAGGAGCTTGTAAGCAACCCGAAGTGGGAGCTGGGAACGAACTCTGACCTTCAGCAAAAGCAGTACGAGCTCTTACAGACTGAGATACCTCTCTAGCCCCGGTTTTATTTCAAATAAATAAATAAATAAATAAATAAATAAATAAATAAATAAATAAATAAATCAAGAGAAGCCTGGTACAGTGGCGTACCCCTGGTACAGTGGCGTACCCCTAGTACAGTGGCATACCCCTGTAGTCCTCGCACTCACAATGGCCGCGGCAGGCAGATCGTGTATAAGCGGACAGTCTGATTAACTAAAATAGTGTTGGGAGAACTGTTATAATTGCCATTCTTATCTGTATACTGCAAATATGTTTTAGGAAGAAAAAAACCCTAAGAATTCTTACAAGTCAATAAGGAGAAAAAGTAGAAACCTGGGCAAAATGCAAGCACAGAAAAAGAAGACCTAAATCTAGTGAGCTAATGGGAAAATGATGTTAAGGCTCCCTAACCAAAAAAAATTATCAATTCAAGCCAGGTATAGTGGGCCATGCCACTAATCCAGAACTAGGGAGGCTAAGGCCCGATGATTAGAAGTTCAAAGTCATCCTTGGCAGTATAGTCAGGTCAATGTCAGTCTCCACTAAATGAAATTCGATCTTAGCCGGCAGTGGTGGTGCACTCCTTTAATCCCAGCACTTGGGAGGCAGAGGCAGGTGGATTTCTGAGTTTGAGGCCAGTCTGGTCTACAGAGTGAGTTCCAGGACAGCCAGGGCTACACAGAGAAACCCTGTCTCAGAAAGAGAGAGAGAGAGAGAGAGAGAGAGAGAAACTTGATCTTGAGGTTCTCGATGGTCAAGAGAACTTCCTGCTATTGCAAAGATTTGGTTCCAAGCACACCTATGGCAGCTCACAACCATCTATAACTACAGTTTGAGGGCCTCTGATAGTCTGTTCTGGCTTCTGCGGACACCAGGTACGAACGTGGTAGATATAAATGCAGAAAAGCAAAAGAGTCATAAACATAAAAACAAACCTTTTTGGTTTGCTTTGCTTTGTTTTTTCAAGACAGGGTTTCTCTGTGTATCCCTTGACTGTCCTGAAACTAACTCTGGAGACCAGGCTGGCTGCAAACTCAGAGATCTGCCTGCCTCTCCTCCTGAGTGCTTGGATTAAAGACATACAACAAAATTTTTCAAAAGAAACTCACTCTCAAAAAGAGGGAGAAGTAGCCACAGCTCCCGTGTAGTATACTTGATAAACCGTGCCTTCAAGGAGGGTAGAAAGGTAGGAAAGGGAAAGTGCTATACAACGTTTCATGTACTGTCTGGGAAATTTTTTAAATTTCCCATGCCAGAATGCACTTATCCTGCTCTTGGGAATGAGAATTGGCACACTTCTAATGACATTTATGACGAGCATCCTATGGGTGATTTAAGAACGCCAACTGCAACCAGCTGCATCTGGAGGAGGGATTTCAATGGGAATAGGCTTTGAGGTTTCAAAAGTCCATGGCATTCCCAGTTAACTCTTTCTACCTCACATTTGTGGATCAAGATGTAAGCTCTCAGCTACTGCTCCAAAACCATGCCTGCCTGCCTGCCTGCCTGTCTGCCAGCCTGCCTGCCTGCTGGCGTGCTCCCCACCATGATGGTCACAGATTCTAACTCTCTGGAACTGTGAACCCCAAGTTAAGTTGCCTTGGTCATGGCATTTTGTCATAGCAATAGAAGTGTGACTAAGACAAGCTCTCTCTCTTTTTTCCTTTCACTTTTTAAAAACCATGTGTGTGTGTGTGTGTGTGTGTGTGTGTGTGTGTGTGTGTGTGTGTGTGTGTGTTAAAAAGTCAGTTATGTCCCTCAGTTCCTTTTCCTGTGTTCATGCCTTGCCCTAACAGATAGCTAAGGTTTATAGTCTCAAGAGCAGCATTATCTCTGAACTGGGAGATGCAAAGTTTATAAGGGTGGAAAGGCCAAGCCCAGGGACACAGTTAAGTTCTCATTGCTGTGAAGAGACACCATGACCAGGGCAGCTCTTACAAAGGAAAACATTTAATTGGGGGCTGGCTTGCAGTTCAGAGCTTTAGTCCATTGTCATTATAGTGGCAAGCACTGCAACATGCAGGCAGACATGGTACTGGAGAGGCAGCTGAGAGTTCTACATCTGGATTGGCAGGCATCAGGAAGAGAGAGTGACACTGGATCTGGCTGTGGCTACACCCTGTGATACAGTTCCTCCAAGAAGGCCACACCTACTTCCAACAAGGGCTTATGTCCTAAACTTTTCAAATAATGCCACTCTCTATGAGCCTATGTGGGCCATCTTCATTCTAGCCACCAAACCCAGAATATTATGTCATGAGTCCAGAGGCTTTCCAACTCCTTTCTTCCCCAGAGGAGAAAACTGTCCCTGGGGCTGGAGAGATGGCACAGGGGTAGACGAGCACTCATTTACTCTTCTTGTAGAGGGCCAGAGTTTGGTTCCCAGCACCTATATTAAGTGACTCACAACCACCTGGAATTCCAGCTCCAGGGGATGCAATTCCTTTTCCTAGGCCCCATAGGTACTGATAGGCACACACACACACACACACACACACACACACACACACACACACACACAAGTGCACACTCACACACATATACATAAGTAAAAAATCAACATTACAAGGTGCTTTCCTGAAAAGCTGGCCTAGGGCTAAGTGATATTAGGAGATCTTGGCAAATACACCATCAAATCAGTTAGAAATTCATATGATCAAGACCATCATCCAGGTGGCTTTCGGGTTCTGCACTGTTCAATAAAATAACTAGTAAGCAGCCAAGGACTAGGAGGCATGTTAGGGTAGATGGGGGGGGGGGTGTTATAGTTACAACCCAAGGGTGGGGGAGGGTTGTTGTTGTTTTGATGATGGTGTTGTTCCTCCTCTTCCTCCTCCTCTTCTTTCCTCCTTTTTCTTCTTTTTCTTTTTCTTCTTTCTTATTCTTATTTTTCACCTCTTATGCCATGAACTCGGGGGATCCAGGAGCTTAGGCTCCTTCTCTGTGGTTCTCACACAGCACCTATGGGCCAAGCAGGCTGGCACCTTTCTTGAACCAAGGCCCTCCTCCTTGGCTTCTCTCCTTTGCTGACTCTATTCCTGAACACTTTTCCAGTGTACTCTCAGTGCACAGGCCAATCATCTTGAAAGAAGCATCCTCAGAGGATCATGTGAGCCCCCCCCAAAGTTTCACATTAGACTGGGTAACCCAAGACCCTATTTCCAATAGAGAGGAATGAGAAAGAGGAAGGGAGGAGAAAAAAGGGGGAAGAGAAAAAGAAAATAGAGGAGAAAAATCTGTTAAAATTTTTTTTTAAAGGATGGGAGCTGAGAGTTGGTTTAATGGCCAGGAGTGACCTGCTACTCTTCCAGGAGATTCTAGTTCAGTTCTCAACACCCATATCAGGTGGCTCATCATCACCTGTAACTCCAGCTGCAGGGGCATCCAAAGCTTCTGGCCTCCATGGGCACCTGCACTCAAGAGTACACACACACACACACACACACACACACACACACACACACTTAATAAAAGCAAATAATTAAGTATTTAACAATAGCAAAGACATTTTTAAAGAAAGAACAGAGAAACAGAAGGGCATGATTTATGAAGGTCTGGTGAGATGGCTCAGTGGGTAAAGGCACTTGCCACTAAACCCGACAACCTGAGTTCGATCTCTGTAACCCATATAGTGGAAGAAGAACTGACTCTCAAGTGCTGTTCTTTGACCTCCACACATATATCATGGAGTGCACATGCCATATTTAACACACACACACACACACACACACACACACACACACACACACACACACACACAAAGAGAAGTATAGTTTTTAAATTACTATTTTTAAATTATGAATAATTCAAGAAATAGTTGCAGAACTGAAATATTCTATAAATTATCTAGAATGGTAGATAAAAGCAGATCCACTCCAAGGAACATGCTATAAATTAGTGAGATCTGATTGAGGCAAAAAGAAAAATCCTACTCATTCTCAGGGATGGAGAGATATTAATGGCTCTCACACACACACAAAGGTGAAGACTGCTGAAGAATTGCCAACCTCTCACTAGTAAACTGGAAACTCCTTCACAGTTCTGCAGAGAATTGTCTCAAGCCAAGAATCTTGTTCCCCATCAAACCACCACAATCATGAGAGCAAAAGAGAGATGTTCTCAAGAAAGGCAACGTGTGTCAAATATTTTCTCTTTCCTCTTCCAAGCCTTCATCCTGCTTCAGTTGCCATGAGAAGATGAGCTGTTCTAATGGGATCCTTGGAGAGCAAGATGATACTGGTTATTCCTCTTGGGTACCACTCTGGTTTCCATGGATTCCTGCATCCACCACCAAAGGCCACAGCTCTAGCCAAGCATCCTTTCCTGCAGCTACTTTCCCTAGGTCTTAGTAACTCCTACCCTTCCATCCTTTAAGCTCAGTCTGTACCATGGGCCCCATCCCTTTGTTTACTCTGGAGCATGAGGTTACTGTGACACTAACTCTGCAAAGCTACTGTATATTTATATAATCTCCAGGTCCAGGTGCACTAGAGCTTGCTTGAGTCAGGATGAGCTCAGCTAGACACCACTTCTTCAAGTTTAGCTCCTAGAGTAACAGTGCTTTGCATTGTACATAGTGCAGCTACTCTCTTCCAACATCTTTCATCTTTCTTGGCAGCCATTTTTCTCTAATGGCTGCAATCAGAGGCTCATATATACAAACAAGAGTACAAATGTTCCTTTATTTAAAATGGCTTACATCCAATAGGTCCGTCAAAGTTGAAAGTACCATAAATGGAAAGGCCAGTCTAGTGAACATCATAGTTCAATCTTAAATGCTCTTAGAACATTATTATTATTAGCCTAAAGTTGGTCAAAATCATCAGCATGAAACCTATAATACAATCAAAGGTTAGATGTCTCACACAACTTAGTAAGTTGCTATTATTATAAAAAATTAAAATGCAGTCAAGTGGTAATAGTGCACACTTTTAATCCCAGCACTCTGGAAGCAGAGGCAGGAGGATCTCTGTAAGATGTAGGCCAGTCTGATCCAAAAAGCTAGTTCCAGGACAGCCAGGCCTACATAGAGAAACCCTGACAATAAGTAAATAAACAAACAAACAAATAATACAGGCAACCCAGTACACTACAATGATTCAGTTGCTGATCACCCTACCAGCGTGTGACCAACCAGGAGCTGCGCTGATTGCTGTATGTATCATATCACAGATGGCTAGCCTGGGGAAACAGGAATTCCTGCTGAATCTGTGTCCCTTTCATACCATCAAACACAGCAGAAAATTTGTAAGCCAACCCATCGTAAAGCAGGACTATGTTAGTTTACTTTCTCATTGCTGTGACCAGATGACTCGATAGAAGGGTTATTTTGGCTCACAGTTTCAGACTCCAGTGTTCCAGAGCATAGAAAGCATGGTAGAGCTCATGGCAGTGGTGTCACAGGTTGCTCATTTCATGCTAGACCAGGCAACAGAGCAGTCAGAATCAGGTCTTTGTCTATAATCTTCAGAGGCCTGCCCCTACTAACCTACCTCACCAGCTTGGCTCCACTTTATAAGGGTCCCACAGCCTCCCAAAGTAGGACCACAAGCTGAGAAACAAGGATTCAAGTAGGAGCCAGTGTAAGACATTCTGTCTTCAAATTTGAACAGGAATAGTTTACCTATGGCATCTCTTAGGCTTAAAGTTAGAAATGGCGTGATCTCACATCCCACCCCTTGCCATTGCCCTCAAAAAGTCCTACGGCCCATCCGCTGTGGACACAAAAGGGCATTCACACAGATAGAACTGAAGAATTAAAATCCATTGTCCTGGGGCTGGAGAGAGGTGGCTCAACAGTAACGAGAGCTTGCTGTTCTTCTAGAGGAACAGTTTGGTTCCCAGCGTCTACATGAGGTAGCTTACAATCATCTGTAACTTCAGCTCCAAGGGATCCAATGCCCTCTCCTGGCCTCCACAGGCACTCTCTCACACATGTGCATACATACATACATACATACATACATACATACATACATACATATGCAGAAATAAAAATAAAACACAAAAATATTTTCCAATTAAGTTGGGATTGGCGAGATGGCTTAGTTCTTGCAGCAGACCCAGATTTATTTCCCACATAGTGACTTATAACTATCTATAATTACTGTTAAAAGGAATATGGTGCCTTCTTCTGGCCTCCAAGGGCAACAGGCATACACACACACACACACACACACACACACACACACACCAGCAAAATACCTGTACACATAAATCTTAAAAAAAAAAAAAAGCCCACTATTCAACCTGACACCCCTGCTTATGTCTTTATAAATATTTCCTTTATTAAATCCATCTCAATTACCTTCATTTGAGTGTGGCATATGTTGCCTTCCTGGCTGCAGATAGATGCAGGAATAGGTACCAGGAGAGGCTCAAGAAAACACATTCCCAAAATAGTAGCCTGATATTTTGTGGCTCTCATGTAGTTGAGAAGCACACTACCACCCTCCCCATTAGAAGAAAGTAGAACGCTGGCAACCCAAGGTACTCAGCGAGATAACAGTGGCAACCTATCACTGGTGGCAGCACGAAGTGAATTCAGGTAGAGGGCAATAGATATAAAATGACTCTGGCACTTAGTTGCCATGGTAACAATAGTGATTGTAAAGACTGTAATCAGATGATGGCTGCTGAATACTCAAAGGATGATAAAAAAGGTGAAAAATATATCAAGTGCCTTAAATACCCAACTCAGAATCTGATGGGAAGTCAGAAGTCTCTATGACCATCTCTGTTGGTCATTGGACTGACATGAATAAGGACCAAGACTAAAAATTCTTTTAATGGTTGCAGGGTTAAAATCCTAATTAAACACTTAAATCTGGAAAGCTGGTGGTCTAACCAGTCTAACAGAAAGAATGTTTTAAAGAGACACTTGTGTCCGTTGTTTCGGTACTCAGACTACTAAAGCAATAGTCCCTGAAAACATTGCAGACTTCCCAAGAATCTCATGCCAAAAGAAGAAATAGTCACTTAGAATGGAAATTGCTTTTAAACAGGACATACTGTGCTGGAACTACTTAGCTATTCACACCTTGGCTCTGCTACTTAAACCTAAACCTCATGCCGGGACCCTGAAGACAGACATGGAGGGCTGCCAGCTTCTATATCCCTCTTCCTCATGTATAACTTATATAGGTCTCCTTTTTCTGTGTCTCTCTATTTCTTGGTTGCTTAATTGGCCTACTGAGGACAGAAGATGAAACCTGGCTTATTTATAAGATCTGAGAGACTCAGGCTTGAGCCTAATAACTCTGCTAACAGTATGACAACGAAGTGATCAGGCATCTGACTAGCATGCAGAAGGTTCTGGGGGGAAATACCTGAAAATCTCCAGCTTCAGCCTCCCACAATAAGCTAATTGTGCTAATGGGAAAGTAATGAGACCTTGAAGTGTTGAGAAAACATACAGATACAAGTAAGACCAGAATCTGAACTGAAACTCAGGGTTATAGCTGCTCATTTGCAGTAAATTAAAATATTTCAAGGACCATACCTTGGGAAGGTGCCACATAATGAAATGTGATTTTCCTAAATATCTGCTTCCATGGTCTTCAATTGCTTCCAGACACACAAGGAGAATCAAACGCCAACACAGTCCAGATGATAAAGTGTAAAATCTAGGCCTAAAAGGAGATAGAGCTTCTACCAAAAGAGTAGCGGAAGTTCAAAGCCTTAAATCAGGAGTCTGGGATTACATATTCAATGGGATTTTATGGTTGTTAGGCCAAGAAGAATATAACAAGATTTGATCCAGATGTGAGGTGGATACACTATGGGAAATTGGGGTTTACTGACGTGATCTGAAGAAGCAGTGCTGAGTCAGCCAAGCTGTCCAAAAGTAAGCTATAGGTAGCAAAGCTGAGACATCAGAAGTGCCTTGGAACATAGTAGATGTGGGTAAGTAGGTAAAATGCTAGAGGGCAGTAGAAAAGTAAACTTGATAAGCTATATGTGTTTTGATCCATGGCTGCTTGGCCATATTCTTCTCAGAGGACCAAAGGCATTAAGAAATTAACTGAAGCTCCTACAGCTGATAAACACTTTCAGAGAGAAGCTGGATACAAAATTAACTCACAAAAATCAGTGACCCTTCTATATACAAATGACAAATGGACTGAGAAAGAACCCAGGAAAACAACACCTTCTAGAATAGCCTCAAATAATGTAAGATATTTTGGTGTAACTCTAACCAAGCAAGTGAAAGTCTTGTATGATAAAAACTTCAAGTCGCTGAAGAAAGATATTGAAGAAGATATCACAAGATGAAAAGATCTCCCATGATCACTGAGCAGTAGGATTAGCATAGTAAAGATGACCATCTGCCCAAAAGCAGTCTACAGATCCAACACAATCCCCATCAAAATTCCAAAACAATTCTTCCTAAAATACATACAAATATAAAGGTGATCTAAACAAAATAAAACAAACAAAAACAGCAATAAAATGACCTCTAATGACATTCTGCTATACCCACAGATCAGTGCCTTGATCAGCCATCATCAGAGAAGCTTCTCCCTGCAGCAGATCAGAACAAATGCATAGACCCACAGCCAGACACTATGCATAGAGTGAGAGACCGAAGAATAGTCCGCCCTAAATGAGCTATGTCTCCATCATAGAGACTGAGTTAGCACACACAGAGCCTGCACTGGTCCATACCAGGTCCTTCATGATCTTCCAGTTTGGTGTTTTTATGGGATTCCTGAATTTGCAAATGAGTGGGTCTCTGCTTCGTTTGCCTTATCTTTGATTGTTTTGTTCAATTCCTATGTGTTAGTCTTTGTTTTATTCTATATACTTTATTTTATTATTATCCCTTAGAAGCCTGTTTGTTTTCTAATTAGAGACAAAAAGAGAGTGGATCTGGATAGGGGAAGTGGGGAAGAACTGGGAGGAGTAGAGGGAGAAGAAACCATGATCAGGATATGTTTTTGTTTTGTTTTGTTTTGCTTTTATTTTTTGATACTTTATTTACATTTCCAATGTTTCCCCCTTTCTAGATCTCCTCTTTGGAAACCACCTATCCCCTCCCCCTTTCCCATCTCTATGAGGGAATTCCATCTCCCACCCACCAGCCCACTCACTCCCATATTCCCACCTTGACATTCCCCTTTACTGGGGCCTCTCCTCCCCCTGATGGCCAACAAGGCCCTCCTCTGCCACATATGTGGTCTGAACCATGGGTCCCTCCATGTGTATTCTTTGGTTGGTGGTCCAGCCTCTAGGAAGACGGGGGGTGGGGAGGTCAGGCCAGTTGACACTGTTGCTCCCTCCATGGGGCTGCAGACTCCCTCAGCTCCTTCAGTCCCTTCTCCAACTCCTCCATCTGGGACCTCACTCTCAGTCCTGCGGTTACTGTAAAGTGAAACTTGGGCGTTCTGAACTTTGTGTTAATATCCGCTTATCAGTGAGTACATACCATGTTCATTCTTTTGTGACTATGTTACCTCACTCAGGATGATATTTTCCAGTTCCATCCATTTGCCTGTAAATTTCATTAAGTCATTTGTTTTTAATAGCTGAGTAGTACTCCATTGTGTAAATGTACCACATTTTCTGTATCCATTCCTCTGATGAGGGCAGGATATGTTATTTGAGGGAAAAAAATTTTTTTTTTGTAAAAGGAGAAAAAAGAAAGAAAAATTGAACTGACTCTAATAATAAAATCGGAAATGCCATCTTGGTTGACTAATGAAACTATCCTTATTACAAACAAGTCCAAACCAGGCATGGTGGCACATGCCTTTAACCCCAGTACTCAGGAGGCAGAGGCAGGTGGATTTCTAAGTTCAGGGCCAGCCTGGTCTACAGTGTGAGTTCCAGGATAGTTAGGACTACACAGAGAAACCTTGTCAAAAAAAAAAAAAAAGGCAAAACAAAACAAATAAACAAACAATGAAAAAAAAAAAAAAAAAACAGGTCCAAAATGGAGTTTTGGTCTAACATCAGTGGGATTTGTACTGATTTTCCTGACTCATAGAGTGGGATCTACTATGGCCAGAGAAGGGTACCAAGCAGCAAACAGAATTTCCTAGAATCGGCCTAGCCCAACCCAATCTCCCATAGTAACTAGTAACTAAGTATCTTAGTAACTAGGAACTCGTAACTAAGCAAGGCCACCGTCCTGAGACTTGATTCTACTCCATGATAATTATACACAGCAGAATTGTAATTCCAGCTGCATCCCTGACTAGTTTCCTTGGGGGTTGGTTCAGCCTCCACAGACTTTTGAAAAAATGACTGTACATTATCATGCACTTACTACTGGCACCATTCATGACAGCAAAACAGTGAAGCCCTTGGAAGCTGGTATATAGAAATGAGCTTAACAAAGTCTTTTCCCTACCATTTCTACCATCAAAGATAGTCAGAAGCAATCTGATCTCTTGTAGCAAAGAAAAGTATGATACCCTTCATACCTCAGCCTGCGCTAAGATAGTCTAGAGATGCCCTGGTTGAAGTGCTGTAGAACTTTATGTATTAGTAATGTGATAGAACACTCAAAGAATTACCAGATCCAAAAGGTCATAGTATGTCATGATACATTTTCTAAAGCATTACTCACCATATGGCTGCTTGTCCGTCATGGATCTGACCTTCATGATGGCTTAACTCAAACTGCATAGGTTTTTTTTCTTCTTCTTTCTCTTCTCCTCCAGGCAGCTGCTGGGATTTATAACTTGCCTGCCCTGGGGTCTCTCCTTTAAGCTCTAATAAAACTGTCCACACTGAATAAACTTTACTTTGCTGTGCACGGGAATGGGGGGACGTGTGGTCCCAGCTTTCAAAAAAAAAGATGTAAAAGCCAGATGAGTGGGCAGTCTCGCAGACTCTGGAAGGGATGTGGAGTGCCACATGTAACTATGCTGCTTTCACCCTTTGCTCTGGAAACTCCCATGGGACTGTCAGTTTCAAGTGGGGTCCAGAATAAGAAATTTCTTTGCTAAAGATCTAGGCACTGACTTCTGTCACCCTTAAGTGTGGCTGACAATACATCTAGGCAGTCAGAGAACAGGGCAGGTAGGGCATTCTCTTCCGTGGGTCTCTGCAATGTTTGTTTTGCACAGCTTTAGTGAAGGAAGAGATATAGGATCACATGCTGGAAGGAAATCATTGTCTAAAATGACATCAGACAATAGCCTGAAAAGGGACAAAATGTCCCTGTCGAAACATTTGCATAGTGTGGTGGCTGTGACCCATTTTACATGATGTATCTGAGGGTCATTTATTTTATTGTATGTTTTAAAAACTCGTTTTGGCTTTTTAAGACAGGGTCTCACTGTATATAGCACAGGCTAGCCTTGAACCCATAGCAAGTCTTCCAATTTTAAGTGTGAGCCCATCATCCAGCTATTTATTTTTAATTATTCCTAGAAACATAAAATTGTACATATTTATGGGCAATAGTGTAATTTTTCAATACATGCAAACATAGTATAATACTTTAACAAGTATAAACATTGACCTTGAACACTAAACATTTATGATTTAAAACAAAAGTATTTTGTAACAATTTCTATTCCAAAACAACTACAGTTCCCTGAAAGATGGACTCTTTTGTAGAATCAGAACTTTGCTGTCTAGAGCTGGCTTCTGAGAATCTTTTTCTTTTAATATTTATTTATTTGTTCATTCATTTATGTTCTGTAAATGTGTGTGTGCCTGGATATATGTGTGTCCACAGAGGCCAGCAGAGGGTAACAGATGCATCCCCTGGAACTGGAGTTACAGGTGGTTGTGTGTTGTGGATAGCCCTGGTCTTGTATTTTGATGCTAATTTCCCTCTCCCGGGAGGGGCTGCAGACGAGGAATGAATCATTCTACAGGTGATTTCTTGTGAACCTTTCCCCCCCAACATTAACTTGTAAAATAAAGGAGAGAGCCAGTGATTGGGCAGTAGAAGGGAAGGTGGAGCTAAAGAGTTTGGGGAAGAAGAGGGAGAAGAGGAGGGACATCGATGATGACGGAGGAGGAAGGAAAGTGGAGCAGAAGCACAGATAGGAAATATCGTAGTGTAGTGGTGGATCTGGCCAGTCTAGGCATGAAGCTTGTATTCCTATTAATTGAGTTGTGTTTTCTTCACCCGGGGTTATTTGGGTTGGAGATTTACCACAACAGTTGTGAGTCAGTGTCTGGGTTCTGAGGATCAAACCTGAGTCCTCTGGAAGAGCAGCCAGGTCTCTCAACCTCTGAGCCACCTCTCCAGGGCCCTGAGATTCTTTTTTATAGGTTTCCAAATCAGCACTGAGAGGCCAGAGAAAGCAGAAGACAGATGACCTATCACCTCCAACTATGGCCAGGTTAAAAACAAGTGGCGTCATTCACACACACTTCCTGACAAGTGTGAACAGATGGAAGTGCCTATGTTTGGCCTCACCATACTGAACCCTATTCTTTAAGGAGATGTTATTTTAAGATGGGGTCTTAGAGGCAGTTCAGCCCTGAGGGTGATTCCCTCTTGATGAGATCAGTGACCTTATAAGAAGAAAAGGCCTGGTAGCCCATGCTTGTAGTCCCAACACTGGGAAGCAGAAGCAGTCGCAGATCATTCACAACTTTTAGGCCAACCTGGGCTACATAGTGAGTTTCAAGCCAGTATGGGTTTTATAGTGAGACCTTGTCTCAAAAAAAAAAAAAAAAAAAAAAAAGCAAATAGAACTGGCTTCCCATACGTCTCCCCTCTGCATGGGAGGATACTGTTGTCTGTAGACCAGGAAGACAGCTCTCTCCAGGGATGCTGGATTAGCCAGCACCTGGATCTTGATCTTTCAACCTCCAGAACTAAGAGACATAAACATTTGTCATTAAAAAACAAAACAACAAAAACAAAGACAAAAAACAAAACAACAACAACAAAACCCACTTGTCATTTAAGCCATCTGTCTCCAATGAATCAGTTAGAGCCATGGGAAGCACTGGCTAATAGTCAGTGGATCGTGAATGTGCTTTCTTGGGCTGTGAATATACTTTTCCTTGTTTTTTAAATGATTTGTTTTTTATTTTTTATGTGCACAAGTGTTTCCTGTATGGACCATATGTGCGCAGTGCCCCTAGAAGCCAGACAAGGGAGTTGCATACACTGGAAATGGAGTTACAGGTGGCTGTAAACCATCATGTGGGTCCCGGGAATCAAAGTGAGGCCCTCTGCAAGATAAATAAATGCTCTTAACCACTGAGCCATCCTTCCACCCCCACTTCCCTGGTTTTTAAAGTAAATAAACCTTTTTTATTTTTCAAAACAATTTTAGAACATTTTCGAGACTTTCATACATGCATGCGGTGCATTTCGATCATATTCATCCTTTCCTGGATCCATCTCCTCTCCGGCACTCCTGCCTCCTGCCTCCTGCATGTCTTCTGGTTTTTTTGGGTTTTTGGGTTTTTTTGTTTGTTTGTTTTTTTATAGACTATCGATTGCAATTTGTGTTACTCATATACTCATGGATGTAGAGCCACACCCTGGTCCACAGTTGACCTACCAGAGACCACAGTATTGAGTAAAATATACCGTCCCTCATCCAGAAGCCATCAACTGTCAATAGCTTCCCAGCCAAGAGCAGAAGTTTGTCGGTCCTTAGCTCCTCCAGGCTGGAGTGTTGATTGGCTTGATTTTGAATGGGTCTTGTGCAGGTGACTACAGAGGCTATGAGTTCATGAGTGTCCCATCGTGTCCACAAGGCACCCTTTCACTCTATTACACTCTTTAATCTTTCTGCCTCCTTTTTCTCCATGGTCCCTGAGCCTTGGAAGGAAAGGGGGGTGAGTCAGAGGTCTCATCTGTGGCTGACCACTCCCTTATTCTCTGCATCTCAGTGAGTTGTGAATTTTTGCACTAAGAGCTATTCACTGCACAAAAAACCATCTCTGATAAGATTTGAGCTGCACTAGTCAATCTATTGACATAGAGATGCACGTAGAGAGGGTGGTTTGATACTATGTTCATTCAGCAAAATAATAGTAGTAGTTTTACCGCTCATTCCCAGACAGATTTACAGTGCTAGGCACACATTTCACCTGAAAAGCAGGCCGGAAATCCAATCAGTTGATATTCATGCATGGCTGTACTTACAAGCATATTTTGCCGGACTTGTCACTGTTGTCATTCACAACTGGGTACGACTTTTGATGACTTTTGTGCTCCAACAGCCTGCATCGCTGCTTCAGGTGCTAGCTGATAGGGAGAAAGTTTCCTGGTTAGTATCAACTTGATTTCTCATTGTCCTGTAGCCATATTGTGAGGTGTCCTCAGTGGCAAGGTCTTACCACATTGCTCAGGTGGCCAAACAAAAACAATAACAATAGCCTGTATTAGTCTGAGGGTCTCCAGGACACCCCTGACCAACACCGGAAGATGGGCTGATCTACATATGACACTGGCCTTTTCATTTGGCATCCTGTGAATTGACACAGAGGCTGAATTAAGTGCATGTACCCTGTGGCTTCAGCCATCATGTCCATCTCTTCAAGAAATGCATAAATGGTGATTCTGACCAGCTGAGCCTATGGTGGCTGAGGAGCAAAGAGCACAGAAAAACATCGGAACCGTTAGCAGCCTTTGGTGTAGGAAAGGAAGAAGGAGTTTGATCTGGGGGCAAATGTAGAGGACCAGACAGTAATTGCATGTGTTTATACCATTTCCCAAGGAAGAGAGAGCAGGCAACCATGCTCCTTCTGAAGTTGCTCCCAGTCCCTCCTGACAGAGCTGTTGCATAGACAGAATGGAGTGCAGAGTGCAGAGAGCAGCTGCAGCAGGGTCATCGTCAGTCAGGCAGTCCGGGAGCCAGGGTAGCAGAGGCGCCCACATGTGCATGCATGCCCTTCTGGGATCGTGATGACGCCCCAGGGAGTTCTAGGCGGCATAATGATTTGTTGCTCCCTAACCACACACTTGTCAGTGGTGGCGGCAGCGGTGATGCTGTTGTTGTGGTTTAGCACTTGGCAGCCTCCAGGCACTGTGCTAGCTGGCTCGCAACAGCAGTTTCTCAGCAGCTCTCTGCCAACCCCTGGGCACAGCCTCCTCAGCACCTAAGTCCTAGTCAGGTTGGCCTCCTCCTCTCCTTCCTCCTACTTTCCCTCCTCCAGGACCCAGGCAGTGTGCAGCTAGGGAGGGAGCAGACAAGATGCTGAGGTACTAATTGTATTAATGAAAATGGCAAACACACATCCTTTCCATCTGGCAGCACAAAGGAGAGGCTGTTGGGGATGCAATTACCCTCTACAGGAGAGAGTAAAATATTTGTCAGGTTTAGCAATAAAATTAATATCCCCCAATTACTAGAGCCTTGCTAATGAGATGAATATAAATTGCCTTCCTTAGTTGCAAGAGGAAGAACCTCTCACATGAAATCCAAAGTGCCATGTTTTGTTTTGTTTTCTTTTCTTTCTTTTTTTCCTAAACCTAGGCATCTCTGCCACCAAGACAAGCATTTTGCATGCCTGACTATTCAGAATAGAGAAGCTAGAAATGACGTTCTGATGCCTGCTAGAGTCCCCTGTCATCACAAACGGGGGTGTTGAAGTGGGTGTCTCCTGTGCCAGAGGGCCTAAAACTAACCTGAACCCACAAGACAAGATAGCTAAGGCTCCTGCACCCTGACCCACTAGCCACCCTTCTCACTCCATTTTCCAGGTCTCCTGCAGTCAGTGGTATAGTAGCCCACTTTCCATCAGATAATGCAATTTCCAACCTATTTTTCCTTTGTGAAATTTGTATATAGCAAAAGCTGGGTTTGCTTTGAGCAGAGCATATGCTTCGTATTTATTGGAATAAGTTTCCTAGTTCCTTAGCATTCTGTTCACTGATATTCCGTATGTTAAAAATATCTCTGCTTTCCCCCGATACTCAGTAGTAGGCAGCCACAGTTTTCCTCTATAGTTTTTCTGGGCAGAAACCAGAACATGCTCTCTACAGCCCGAGGG
The DNA here is from genome assembly GCA_028551405.1 of Uromys caudimaculatus. NCBI lineage: Eukaryota > Metazoa > Chordata > Mammalia > Rodentia > Muridae > Uromys > Uromys caudimaculatus. The sequence goes on from CM052706.1 coordinate 78,986,581, forward strand.
AGTTTGTTATACCTTGGCAGAGCCTGACCTGATTTCCCACCCATGAAGAGAAATGCGATTTTCTTACTTTCCACCAGTTTCACAGATAATGATATCAGGCAGCTTCATTCCTGGAGCCAGGACCTTTATTTCAGAAAGGAAAAGAAAAACTCCTTATTTTTCACTATGGAAGTCTGGAAGTATAATCCCTATTGCATGAGTGGAATGTGTTTGTGCAGAAGGTAAACAGAAAGGAATCTAAACTCTAGTGCTTTTGAGACTCCAGGAGTTGTGGTGATCTCAGTGGGTGCACACTTCTCGGGAGGGGTGGGCTGTGAATCTCTGGGGATGTCACTTGCTGAGTCATTGGTAGATTGTCTCTGGAATTTCCCAGAGGTCCAATGCTGAGCCCCTTTAGATGTGGGAGCTATCATCTCATCAATGGGACATTGATTTTTACAACTCCAGCAACTAGGAAACAATGGACAAGCAAGCAGTCTAATGGATCAGTACTATGCACAGTGATAGAAACGAGTTCAAATGGCAGGATCAAAATTCAAATGCACAGCTCTGTGTCCGAGAAGGAGAGACAGAGTTAGGCAAAGACAGAAGTGGAAGGAGTATGGAGTCATAACTAAGAGAAAAGAACAAATTCCTTGGAAAAGATCTCAGTGAAATGTGTCCATCTGTGCTGCTGGAAGACACAGACTCACACACACACACACACACACACACACACACACACATACATGCACACACTTGCACACACACACACAAATATACAGACACATGCACACATACTCATACACACGCATACACAAACGCTCTCACACGCATACACACACACACACACACACACACACACACACACACACACACACACACACACTCCTACCTACCTCACAAAATCTAATTACAACAATCCTTGCAGCCTATGGTCTTGAGTGAGTGAAGGAGCTGTCCAGAGTAGGGTTACAGCTTGATAGCTGTCTTCCTAGACCTAACCTCAAAGAGAACCCTGAAACAGTCCAAACATCCACTCACTGTTTTAGATATTCTTTTATTAGTTGACTATCAATAGCTTGATGTATCTTTTTACACACAAACAACATAGCAAATGTCTAGAGTGTGCTTGCTGCATCGGCGATACAATGATAAAAAACAAGACAGAGAAATGACATTCCCAGATCAACCATCAAAGCTGAGTTCATCAATTATAAATGCAAAGCCATTTTGTGTGAGAAAGAATTGCAGTCACAGCTCCATCTTGGGCTACCTGGAAAATAGCATTCCTTGCCTTTGCAATAGCAGTTGGATCTCCCACCTGGTCTCCGAGCAACTGCAACCACAAGTAAGAAGTGTAGAGAGCAATATTTATTGAGTGCCTATTGTAGGTCTGGCTATGCTAGGTTTTCATATAAATCGTTGAAACAAACATCACTGCTCTCATTTTTCCAGGTGAAGAAGCCAATATTTAGAAGCAAGGGAAGTTGTCTAAGGTCACATAGCCGATAACCTAAAAATTGAGTCAAACTACAGACACTAAAATTCCACATTCATTCTAACAATCAACTGATTATCTCCTCTTGCGGTTTTGGCCAGGAAGGGTGAGGCAGCATAGGAAAACAAGAACTGAAGACACTCTTGGGTGCTGTGGGGATGTCATGGTGAAGTGAAGCATGCAGACAGATACAGAGAGATCATGTGTAGGCCAGTACAGCTTGGTCTGAAATCAATCTCTCGATGCACCAGTTCTCCCGAGGTGTTTGTTTCATCTACCCTACCTACAACCCCTGGAACCTGTAAGAGCAACCATGTACCCAAGGCTCCAGTACTCAGCTGGGACTAACCCCTTTTCTCCCTGGTATTTTCTGGGTGAGATACTGCAGGAGTGTTGCAGAAGCAAGCCAGGGTGTGAGTCAGGAAGGAGCTGCTTGTGTAATAGGGATCCACACCATCTACGGTACATGGACCTTTCTGGGAACCGAGAAACCCGAATGTTTCCCAGGTTCTCTCTCAAGATCATTAACACTTGGGTCAGCCCTCTTGAGCAAATCACAGTCACTTTCTTCAGTGTCCCGACAAAGAAGTGTTCTTCCTCCCCTTTCTCCAGGAGAGACCCTCCCCCCCCCCCCAGGCATGCCAAGAATCATCACAGGAGTCTTGTTTCTACTCTCAGCCAACACCTTTGTCACTTTCGAGGCCTACGGCCTACGTGGCACCTCTCTGGGCTTGTGCCCACCCCCAGTTTGTCTCTCAATGCCTTCAGCCTTTTTGACAGTGCCTAAGATGACTGAAGTTTTTTCCCTCGGGGGCCCAGCAAGGTTATCATGGCTTCTAATTATCAAGCTGCGAGCAGAGGAGGGATGTCAGCAGCTTCTACTTAAGATGAAATGTCTCAGCCTGGAACCCTGGTTTCCAATTCCTCCTCCTCTGCTAATTACTTTTGTGTCCTGGGAAATTCACTTACCTCTCTTGACCTCAGTTTCTTCGTTCACAGCAGGGGGTTAAACCAGATGCCTGCGAGAGTCTTTGCAGTCAGTTTCCTATACTTACAAACCTAATCTACCTCACATCCTCTTTCATTCCATAACTTTGGAAATGACAAAGCTCCGTGAGTTGGTTGCAAGAGATCACATAAGCCATCCAAGGCCCTTCCCAGCAACCATCTAACCACTCATTGAGTTAGCCCTCTTACACCAAGTTCTCTGAGGGATGCAGCTGCAGCCACACTCCTAGGGAGGGGTGTCACACCAGAGTAGTGCTCTCTGACCCCTGTTCTTTGCCCTGCCCTTTCTTTCCACACTTGATCCTCTGCCAAGCCAGCTTACAGGGGGTTTCTTCTGCCCAGAAGGTATCTGCCCACTAACCAGTCCCTCCCAGAAGTTAGGGGAGGCCATCTGGAAAAGGAGACTTGCTCCTTACCCTAGCCACGTTCATCTCAGCCTCAGGACAGTTTTGCTCTGCTCCACACGCCCTGAGTGGGCTGGCTCCTGTTGCTAGGAGAACCTGACCATTTACATTTCCTGCTGTTTTTATTTTAGATTAGCAGCCACACTGCTGCAAGAACACAGGGTATTTTAAGAGAGACAGAAAAAGAAAGGGTGAGAGGAGAACCTAACGTGAGCCCTCCTTCCCAAGGTCTCCCCGGATTCACAGACCACAACGATAACCACTCCAAATCCCAACCCAGCCAGCTTCTCCCCTCCTCTTTTTACCCCACCCCCACCCCCCCAGCACCACAGACCAGTCCTGACACCCTCACCAGCACTTTCCAGCCACGTAGGAACATGATCACAGTTTTCTTCCAGGAAGAGCAAAGGTCAAAACCTAAAATCTACCTAACTCCCACGGCAACCGTTTCCTCTTGTTAAAACCTCAATCAAGGGCTGGAGAGATGGCTCAGTGGTTAAGAGCACTTGGCTGCTCTTCCAGAGATCCTGAGTTCAATTCCCAGATACCACATGGTGGTTCTCAACCACCTATAATGGGATCAGATGCCCTCTTCTGGTGTGTCTGAAGGCAGCTATAGTGTACTCACAAACATAAAATAAATAAATAAATCTTAAAAACAAACAAACAAACAAACAAACAAAAAGCCTTCAATCAAATAGAAACACTTTGAGATCCCAAACACCTGCTGTCCAGACATGTCCCAGCTCTCTCCTCTGCCCTGGTTCAATCTCTCCGAGCTCATCTCTCAGATACATGTGTGACTTTTCCTGCAAGCCTTCTCAGAAACCTGTATTACCTTTGTAGACTGCCTTCTATTATAAAAATCCCAGTCCCTCCTTCATACCACTGCCTTTTCATAAGATCGAGAATTTAGTCTTCTATCTCTGTGCTTCTGGAAGCTGATGCCGAAGTCATTTTTAATGCTAGCTCCTTTCTTGCTTTTGTAATGTCTTGCTCATAGTAGGCGTTCTTTAATACCCCTTAAACTTCAATGCAACAGTATTTATATTTTAATATTATCTCTTATAAGCCTGTTCTTTTCTAATGAGAGACAGAAAAGGAGTGGATCTGGATGGGAAAGGAGGTGGGGAGGAACTGGGAGGAGCAGAGGGAGGGGTAACTGTAATCAGAATATATTATGTGAGAAAAGACTATTACTAAAAAAGAAGGAAAAAAAACCCTTTGTCCATCCCCACCAAGCACATACTGAGCCCCACTAGAAGTGTATGCCATGAGACCTTCTCTACCACTAGAGAGACTTTCCCTGCTGGGGAAGAGATTGTAAACCATGAATATGATAATGAAGCTAGGAGACAGTCAGAGAGTTGGGATGAGGCTCCTAGGATAGGTCCAGGGTGGGGCGAGATGATAAGGGGGGGAGGGGAATAAAGAATAGTTTCTTAGAGAAGTTCCCTGGGGAAGAGTTGAGAATCTACTACCGATGCCCACTGGAACCAGACAGACCAGCTGTGCCAAGATGCAGAGACCTAGGAGAAACAGGTTGAACTGAGGCTACCCTATCCTGTGGTCCAAACCAGACAGACTTTCAACTCACCCCTCTCACGTCTTTCCCAGTTGTAGTCTTCTCAAGAGGGAAACATGTCTTCTCTTCCTTTGTCCATCTGTTCCAGATGTGGGGAGCAAACTGCTGCCAGGACAATGATAATTATCAGGGACCAAACGAAGTCTTTCCTAAATATACACCGAAATCCCCACCCCACCCCCACCACCAAGGTATGCTGCTCAGTGTAACAAGCATGTCTTTAAGTCTTACTGTTAGCATCACCATTATTATTTGAGGTTTTCATACAGGTATAATATATTCTAATCATTTCCCAGCTCCTATGTTATGCACCCATCCTTCACCCACTCCCACTGAACCCCTCTTCTTCCCAACAAGTCCCCCTCCTATCTCCATGGCCTTTTGTGGTTCCTTTTTGTGTGTGACCCACTGAGATTAATTAGGGCTACCATCACGAGCGTGGATGAGGGGTTATTTATTAAAACATGGGCAATTTACTATACCAGTGCAGAAAAAAACTCCTCCTCCCTTAGCGTCTACTTAAGGCTTTCAGATGGATGGAGGGCCTCGTGTGCCTCTCACATATCCATGATGGAATGTTGAAGGCTTCCACCTTGTACAGATCTTGCAAAGGTAATAAATCACAGCTGCTGTGAGTTCATGAGTACAGTGACTCTGTCATGTCCCGAAGACAATGCTCCTCCATACCCTCTAGCATCCTTTCTGTTCCCCTCATGATGCTCCCTGGGCCTTAACATTTGGGGTTATATAGATATCCACTTAGGACTGAGCACTCAACAGTCACTTATTCTCAGTACTTCAATCAGTTATGAGCCTTTACATTAACCCATGTTTACTTCAATCAGAAGGTTCTCTAGCCTAGGCAGACTGCGGTACTAATCTATAGGTATAAACAAAAATATTTGAAAAGTGACTTGACGTTGTGTGCGCTTAGCAAAACAACAGCAATGGGTTGCATGCTAAGGCTAGGGCCTCCTCAGCCCTGCACTTTTAAACAGATTTAAAGTAAAAAGTATGAGTTCCTTCCCACTGAGAAGGCCTCAGATCTAAGTTTTTACAAAAAAGGCAGTTGATTCCCCCCATAACAGCCATGCCGCTATTGCATGGGTGGGCGGTAGGCACATCTGCCCTGTAGTTTCCAGAGCTCATAGCTGAGTAAGACAAGAATCCTTTCAAGTAACTAGGCCCCAGTGAAACACTAGCTCCTCCAGCCTCCGTTAGGACAACGGACAACGAGCTTCAGAAGCCCAATTGTGAGCTTAGGGGAGGTTGATGGAACTCAAACCGAAGCAGCCATTCCAGGTCAGGAGCCTCCTTTCCGTCAGCTTTGTCTAGGGACTTGGACTTGGAATCTTCCTAACACCTCTCTCCCCAGGATCAGAGGCTCTTTCTCTTCTGAGACAGAGTATAGCAGAAACTCCTGGTCATCTACCATTCGTTCCTCTTCGCTCATTAGCAAAAACACTGGTTTTATGTGGGGCTACACGTAGTCAGCTAGAAGATTAAATTTTCCAGTCCCTCTTGCAGGTTTCTGGAGACAGTAGGTTGGAAGTGAATTTCTAGGGAAATTTAACCTGCTTCTCTGACTCCCTCTCTTTTTCCTCTTCCTGCCTAGAATACAGACTCTCAGCTAGAACTGTAGCAGTCATCTTAAGCATAGAGGGACTCTATCGATAAGTATCACATGCTCAGAATGACACTGGACATCTACCAGCTCCACTAGAAACTCACAGCTCTGTCTCCGATTACCTGCCTATGAACACACAAGCAGTTTCCAGAGTCTGATTAACCATCAAAGTGAAACGTAAAGTTCAGGTTCAGAGCCTCACCGTACTCCAGAACACACGGTTACAGGAATGTGTGCTGGACTTTGCCAAGATAGTCTCTTAGTCAGGGAACTCTATTGGGTAAACTGGGGTCTCTAGTCTACTGCAAAAGGAGACTCAGTTGCAAATAGTGACCATTTATAGAGCTGGTTACATTCTTGTTACTTTGTTAATTATTCTGTTGCTGTCTGTGGATTTTGCTATATTGGGTTTTTTTTTGTTGTTTTGTTTTGTTTTATTTTTTTGGTTTTTCGAGACAGGGTTTCTCTGTGTAGCCCTGGCTGTCCTGGAACTCACTCTGTAGACCAGGCTGGCCTGGAACTCAGGAATCCACCTGCCTCTGCCTCCCGAGTGCTGGGATTAAAGGTGTACGCCACCACTGCCCAGCCGCTGTATTGAGTTTTAACCCAGGGCCTCTTGCAGGCTAAGCAAGTACTTTGACACTGAGCTATAGCCACAGCCCTTTTTTGACTTTTCATTTTTATACAGAATCTCACAAAGCTAACCAAGGTGGACTTGAATTTATATAATCCCCCTGTCTCAGCCTCTCAAGTAGTTGGGATTATAGGCCTCAGACACTAAGCCTAGGTGTATGTTATAATTACTTTTTTCAATTATAAGAGCTTTGTATAGAGGGGGGGAAAGTCCCTGTCTTATAGAAGTGAAAGGAACCAGTGCTATTCTGACTTCTCCGATCTCTGTTGCTAGAATGGAGAGAGCCTAGGACTACATAAGAGTCTGTAAACAGCCAAGCCCTGCCCTGGCCTTTCTCTCAAATGCCAGCACCCAGACCTTCCCTGTCTCATGACCCTCTTACCAGTTCTGATGATGAACCCCACCACCACCAGCCATCTCCTGCTTCCTTTCCTTCTCCAGCTGTTCTCTCTGGGCTGCCAATCCCACCCCAGAGTTACTTTATACCTGTAAGGAAATTAGCATTTATGTTGGGACAGAAAGTGACACTGTTCAGTTCTCACTGTCATTCTGTTCTTAATTAATATTTAACCTCAGAGAGATTGTGTAGCAGACGGAAGTGGCTGATGGGAGAACAAAGCCCTGGCTGGCTCTCCTTGTCAACACTGCCTCCCCCACTTCCAACTCCTCTTCCTGCATGGAAGGGCTCCAAAGGACCCAGAGGCCCAGGGGAGGAATGCCAGGAGCACCCCCCGGGGACCCTCAACTGTACTTTTGATGGATGACTCCCCCAGATCTCACATATTGCCAATCCTTCTACCACTAAGTGAGAACAGCTGGTACCCAGAACCTGATTCTCAGTGCCCAGAGCTAGACCTGGGCCTGGCACACCAGTAAGGATGAAGAGATAGGCGGGGGTAAAGAAAAGCAATGCAAATGTGCCCCTCAACAGATTATATTTAATGCACTATTTTTAGATGCCTTCAATCCCTCGGGGCTGTCAGGGCGGTTGCAGCCCCACTCCCCCGGGAAAGGAAATGACAGGCATTATTACCCAGCCCAGGAACACTGGTGCAGTGCGTGGTGGGTGGGGGAGGTGCTGCCTTGCCAGCTCCAAAATTTGGGAACTTAACTTTCAACGGGAAATCGAGGACACAGAAAGAGGCAGCCACAGGACCTCCTCCTCCGTTTGCAGCCAGCCAGCCAGATCAGACCTGCGTACTGGTCCACTGGGCCCAGACCAGGAGTGTGGGAGTCTCTTCAGTCCTCAAGTTGTCTCAAAAAGTAGGTTATACAACATCCTTCACTGCCAAGTTCTTCCTGCTCTCTAATCTTAGCCCTGCCTCCGGTCTAAGCCCAGTTCCCCTTGCTCCGCATGCAGAGGCAACGGAGGACAGCTGGCCATCATCCCCCAGCCAGAGCCCTTCTTTGTCTTGAAGAAAATGATTCAGTTTCCTCTCAGCCTTCTCTTCTCCAACCTGAGTCATCCAAAGTCTTTAACCTTTCCGCGTGTCATTTTTTTTTTCCAACTCTTCTTGTCGTTCCTCTAACCCTGTCTTGAATATGACCCCAAGTTCCTCCTGGAAACCTAAAGAGACCCTAGACTTCCCCCACGGAGCACCAGAGCTCAAATGGAGAAACTTATTGCCTGTCGTCCTGGAGAGGTTCCCTAATTGCCATGGTTCTCATGCCACCCGACAAGATCAGAAGCTCCACATAGGCTGTGCCTGCACTCTCCTTCCTGCAGCCTCCCTCACCTCCTCTGCACCCAGCTGAGTGCAAGGCTTATAACATGTGGCACATAAATTTTCATGATGTCTGATTTGAAACGAGGTGCACACATAAAATTTTTGGCGAGGTACTTGTAATTTACCGATAAATTATACAGCAGCTTCTGAGTTCCAGTTTTTATTATTGTGGTACAAGCTAAGTAGACCTTTGGAGAATGCTTATATTTTTAATCATAGCATTGTAAACTATATAAATCATAGCAGTATATAGCGTTCATTCAATAAATATTTATTGAACTTCTACCGTATGTCAGGCACTATGGTAGATGCTGAGGTCTCAATATGAAAGGCCAAACTCTGGTTCTGGTGGCATTGACAGCCTCCATGGGGAAGAAAATAAGGCAAAATGAGCAGACAGTGTTACAACGGAAGTGCCAGGCAACACTGAGAAGCAAAGATATGGACACAGCTCTGTATCCTAATGATTTCATCTTCCTATAAATTGGTGGAAAATGGTTTTAACTGCCAGCATCCTTTCCTGGAGTTAGCCACCATCTCCCTGACTCCGTGTGGTGCTAGAATATTTGTCAATATGATGGGTGTTGTAGATTGGATCCTGAATGCTCTCCAAAGGCCCATGTGTGTTAAAGGTTTGATCTCCAGCCAGAGTCATTTTTGACAGATCAGTAGTTTCTTCCTAGTGGGAGGAAGTCAGGTCTCTGGATTCTGACCCTTTCCTCTCTCTGTCTCCATGCTCCCATGAGATGAAGAGTCTCCTCTACCACATATGCACTCCACGAGATACTGCCCCATCACAGACCCAAAGTAACAGGGCCAAGCACACAGACTGGAACCTCCTGAAGCTTTGAGCTGTTAAAAATCCTTCTTCCTTACAATTGATTGTTTCCAGAACTTTGTCACAGTAATGGAAAGTTGTCTAACACAATGGGCAAATTCCCTAGGCGTACTCAGAGCCCTCCCCAAAAATGTCTCATATGGATACATAGAAAGACAATCTCTTTTCTGTTAAAGGTTTAGAATGTCAGCAACTGGTTATCTTTCTTATGCCATTCCTATTGGAGGGTATAACCAGCAGAAAGCCTCTGAGGGAACCCTTACTGAGAGACAGGGAGAAAGATAAAAGACCCAACATCATTCTGAGCCCTGGGTCCAGTCATCCCATCCTTGTTAAGCATCCAGTAAGTGCCTGGTTTTGTTTAGGCTTGCTACTCTAGAAGGAAGTACACACTTCAAAGTGCCTTTGATGCTGAGGTGGCTTCTCCTAGAGGGGAACACAGCATTGAAGATGGTTTCCTGATGTGCACACAGATTTCTGACACGATGATGGATACAGATTGAGAAGATACCCATCAAGGCAGTGGGAAATGACCAAATAGTGCAAAGGCTGAAATTAAAGGCAACTCCCAGTTTGCTGCCTCTCCCTGTCTGCCCTTGCTCAAGCTCCGTAGCCATCGCTTCCCCTTGAGGTCCTTATCCATGAATGCATTTGCTTCATTGGATTGTCTTGAGCATGACATGACATGATATACTAAGATGCATATTATTATATATTACATAATAAGGCAGGCTTTCTTTAGTCACTGTCTAGCACGCCGTCCTTCCATTGTGGAGCACTGCTTTCCCTCCAGCTCCAAGCAAAAGGACACTGCAGGTAGAGAGCAATCCCTCAGACCACACGGGCTGGGTCACTTATAACATTTCATCTCCCTTACCACAAGGACTGATGCAGGCAAGGGCAAGGGTCCCCATCTAGAGCTGAGCAACCTCTCCAAGAATTTTTAAATTATTATCGATGAATTTAGGATTGAAGGATTGTATTTCCTCTTGGATCCTGCGTTTATTCTGGCTTAAGTTCAAGGTGGCCAATAGCCCAGGGTCAGTGCTGGCAGCAAAAAAAAGCAAAGCCAAGAGTCACACAGAAGGAGCTAGAGATACAATTCTGCACTGCTATGTTAGTTATTCCATATGGTGCAGCAAAGAAGACTGTTGGCATGCCAACCCCTGAAAAGGAAATGACACTGCCCTGGTGTGATGTTGACTCAGTAGGTAAAGGTGCTTGCCACCACGCCTGGTGAATTGTCCTGAATTAGATCCCTGGTTTCGATCTGAATTAGATCCTGATTGCTACCCACATAGTAGAAGGAGAGAACCTACTCCGGCAGGTTGTTCTCTGACCCATTCACATGTTCCATAAAATAAAATCCCTTTCTCCAGCTGGGAATGGTGGCACATGCCTTAATCCCAGCTCCCAGGATGCAGAAACAGGTAGATCTCTGAATTCAGGGCCAGCCTGGTCTACAAAGCAAATTTCAAGACAACCAGGACTACACAGAGGAATCCTCTGTCGAAACACAAAACGAAGTCCCTTTCTTAGGGCTGGAGAAGTAGCTCAGTGATTAAGAGCATTTGCTGTTCTTGCAGAGGACCTGGGTTTGATTCCCAAAACCCACATGACCACCTACATAGAGGCTCACAGTTCTAAGGGATCCATACCTTGTTCTTCATCAGGCATGCACGTGGTGCACATACATACATGCAAGCAAATTACTCATACACAAAAAAATTTAAATTTTTAAATCATTTTAAAAGATGTTTGTCTCTCTGTGTCTCTTTCTCTTTGTCTTTCTGTATCTCTCTGTGTCTCTGTCTCTTTCTCTCTTTCTCTCTGTCTCTCTGTCTGTCTGTCTGTCTGTCTCCCTGTCCCTCTGTCCCTCTGTCTGTCTGTCTGTCTGTCTCTCTCTCTCTCGGGATATTTTTGTCTCTGGCACCCTGTCATGGGCATTTACCCATTTTGTTAGTCAGCTTTCCATTACTATGACAAAACTCTTGAAACAGTTGATTATAAAGAAGATTATATAGCTCACAGTTTCAGAGGCCCCAGCTTCGGCTTGCTTAGTCCTGTTGCTTTAGGCTACTGGCAACACTATGCTTCATGGTGAGAATGTGTGGTAAACAGGATCAGTTTACCTCATGGTGGCTGAATTGCTCCTAAAACTCAACAATGGCCCTTTCAGTGAATCAACACTTATGCTAAGATAAATTGGGTTTCTATACCTTCTACCCAAAGGGATCTTGGTGGACACAACATGGATGTACTCAGCATAAAACAGATGGAATATAATAAATGCTCATAATAAATATTTGGCAAAGGAAATGCTCCCAAGAAAAACGTATTGAGCTTCCGCACTTACAGAATCTATGCTTTAACTCAAGATAAACTCAGAAGTCCCTGTGCAGGTGCATGCGTGTGTGCATGCTGGCTTATAATGTTGATAATGATATTGACAGTAATAGTAATAAACAATAAAGAAACAAAAAGAACCCCACTGTCCCAAAGGTCTCAGCTCACTGGTACAAGTCAGTCCTATCCAAAGGTAATGTCCATTTCAAAGGAAACAAGCATGCACTTGCTGAAAAATGGGCAGGGAATCTTTATCATTGGGGTGACAATTAATTACCCTTTCCAACCACTGGAATAGATAGATTGGCAGCTGTTTATGGATTATCAATTACTCTCATTGCCTGAGGAGCTGCAGAAGTTAGATGAGCAAGGGGCCCTTCACGAATATCCCTCTGCCTTTAATCCGTCTCCTTCCAGAACTAACCTTGAAAGCCTTTATTTTTATTTAAAGATGTAGCAGGCAGACCTGCGATCTGGCTAAAGATAAAATGTTCAAAGCCATTTAGTTTTCATCTTTGTCTTAAGGGACACCTCCTTAATTTCTAGTAATTCTAAGTGTAGCAAGCTTGTGCCTCCAGCTTGGAACAACATGGAGGGGTTATAGAGGCAATAAAAATAATGAGACACTGGGAGACAAGGTTTCCTGGGTGACTACGGAAACTCTGAGGGGTCACCTCAGATTCTATAATGGATCCTTCAACAAAGCGAAACTAAACTAGAACAACCAACTAGGAGAGTGAGGCTGCATGAGGCTACTTGAATTCCTGTCTGATTTGCTAGTTGTCCCTAGAGTTTTCAGAGACTGTCATCAGCAAATCCCTGGAAGTAACCAGCACATGTAGACCCCATCTTGTCAAAACAATGGGTGCGTTGTCATGACCTGATACCCACTGAGCATATTGTACTGTATCAGGGCTACACTCTTCTACCTAGTGCAACAGGATGTGTTATGTCTTCTTTAAGGGTTAAACTTGACATTCTTTCTTTTGAGAGCATATACTATATAAAACTGTGTAGACACCGTCTGTACACAGACTAAAGAACTGTTGAGATACTAATGGAATTTCCTGATGCTTCGGGGTCAGAAGGAGACATGGTTTTGCCTAGTTTCTAAGCAGCAGAAACATTCCCACTAACAATCCAACCCAGAAACAAGTCATGTTCAGCTCTCCTCCCACTCACCCCACTCGGACACACAACCCAATGAAGGCAACCCAAACAATATCAACGCACACACTTCACTGTTACACACAAACTGCCAAATAACAAAAGCTTAAGATTAGTAATCTGTTATTTTTCAGGGCTCTAGTCTGACCAAAACTTACTCAAAATAGAACTCAAGAAAATAAACTCACTTCCCAGTGTTGTGCAAGAAGGGCATGTTATCTGGATAAAAGTATTCTTATTTTTGCATATGGAAATACATTGGTCCAAATAAGCAAATTCCTACCATGATCCCATCCCAAAGCACTGTGAAATGCCTTTCATTCCGGGTAGGGCCCGTAAGAAAGCTACAATGACAGAGTTCTAATTGTTCACCTATGTCATGGCCACACTGCACAGCAGCTGGTGTGAATGATTCTATCAATGTCTCCTTCCTTCTGAAGTTCAAGGGTAGTAGACATTTCTATACCAACTTTTGCTGTGAGAAGCGCCTGTGAAATTTCAGCACAAGATAATTTTTGTAGGTTTAAAGATGTTGGTAGGGCTACACCCTAACTCCTTATAACCAGTAGTCACACCTTAGTCTTTATTCACCCAACAGATATCGGCTCGTCCTAGCAGACAGAAGCCATTGTACTGCTTAGGTTTTATCAGCTTCATACAAGCTAGAGGCCACCTAGGAAGAGGAAACATCCACTGCTTCCATCAGATTGACCTGTGGGCATGTCTCTGGGGAATTATCTTGATTAACTATTGATGCAGGCAGGTCAAGACCACTGTGGGTGGTGCCACCTCAAGTAGGTAGTTCTGGGTTCTATTAAAAAACAAAATAAAACAAAAAAACAAAACAAAAAAAAAACACTACAACAACAGCAAAAACCTGGGCAAGAGAGTCCACAGCACTCCTCCCAGATTCTACTTCAGTTCCTGCCTGTAGGTCCTCTCTTGAGCTCCTGCCCTGACTTCCCTAGATGATGGACAGTAAGCATGAGATGAAATAAGCTCTTTCCTTCCCAAATTGCTTTTTGGTCATGGTGTTTATCATAGCAACAGAAAGCAAACCAGAACACACATTAACATATGAAGTTATTCAAGCAATATGGGATCAATAACATCTCCAGAGCTCATGAAAGAAATATCCTGGGAGGTGGTGGCACAAGCTTTTAATCCCAGCACTCGGGAAGCAGAGACAGGCAGATCTCTGTGAGTTTGAGGCCAGTCTGGTCTACAGAGCACGTTTCAGGACAGCCAGGCCTACATGGAGAAACCATGTCTTGACAAACAAACAATAAATAAATAGACAAACAAACAAAATAAAGCTTTCTGAGATTATCACTAGATAGAGACTCTCTGAATGAGACGCTGTTAAGAATTCAAACTCTGAGGCAAGGTTCTCTTGTGGGACTTGCTCAGGCTCACTGCTACCAAACTGGCTGCCTACCTTGGCTTCTCTTGTCCAATACTATTGCTGAGCATAGGTGAGATGACGTTGAAATGCTTCACCAAGCCAAAGAAAGGAAATGTTAAAACCGAAATAAATAATAACATTAAACCAAGTCAAGGGTACAAACACAGCGTTTTCCTGGTCTTCAGGCCCTGGCATACTCTACATGCCATGTACCCATAAAGCAGCCTCCTCAATGAAGACATATGAAAAACACGTCTCTGTGTCTCAGCTCATAAGAATGGAAACCTAAGACCAGACTGCAGAACCATGAAAATATGTCTCCTTTAGGAAGGCTTGCCTTTTTAGTTCCTCTTTTCTTCCAATTCATTTAATTTATGTGTATGAGTGTTTTGCCTGTATGTCTGTCTATATGTGTAAAATATGTGTGCAGTGTCACCTGAAGCCAGAAAGGGGCATCAGATTCCTTAGAATTGGAGTTATAGATGGTGGTGAGCTGGCATCTGGGTACTGTGGACTGAATTTGAGTGCTCTGTAAGAACAGCAAGTGTTCTTCTTGTTGAAGAGGTAATGGGCCTCAAAAAAAAAACAAAACAAAAATACAAAAAACAAAACAAAAAACCAGAACAAACAAAAACAAAAACAAAAAATAACTGTCCCATTTCCATTTCCAGTAAGGTCATGCCTGATTACTGCAATTGGCACTTTGCACTCTAATAAATCTTGCTTCCTCTTGACATACTTTTACTAATTTTACCCTTTATTCATTCAATTATAAGAAAAAATACATACATTGTCTACTATATCCCATACAGTACCTTAAAGCTACAATGATTAAATAATTCTAATTTTTCCTTATTGTTTTACATTTTATGTTTCCCTTAATAAATATAAATGACAAATGAAAAGTGTATGCAATGTGATAATTTGGTATCTATGTACTGTGCTGGCTAGTTTGATGTCAGCTTAACACAAACTATAGTTATCTTTGAGGAGGGAACCTCAACTGAAAAAATGTCCCCATAATATTGGGCTGTAGACAAGCCTCTAGGGTATCTTTTTCATTAGTGACTGATGTGGAAGGTCTCAATACATTGTGGGTAGTGCCATCCCTAGGCTGGTGGTCCTGGGTTGAATAAGAAAGCAGGCTGAACAAGCTATAGAGAGCAAGGCAGCAAGCAGCATCCCTTCATGGTCTCTACATCAGCTCCTGCCTCCAGGTTTCTGCCCTGTTTGATTTCCTACCTCGACTTCCTTCAGTGATAGACTATGATGTTGAAGTATAAGCCAAATAAATCCTTTCCTCTCCAACTTGTTTTTGGTCATGGTGTTTTATCATAGCAATATTAACCCTAACTAAGATGTGTACATTATAAAATGATTACTACAATCAAATTAACTCAACCTATACACAACTATTGGTGTCTGTATGCTGTATACTTAAGTGTCACTCTCTTAGGAAATACTACCATTTTACACTGGGTCCTTAGAATTTCATCTCTTTCCCTACAGAACACATAGTATAATAATCATAAGTTTAAAAAATAAGTACTAAGGAAGCCTTATATTTCAGAGATACATATATAGGTATTTGTAAATAAAATAATAATGAAAAAACTATAAGAGATATAAAAGTTTGGTGATGAATTCAAAATTAATGATGATGAAGGATGGATACATTGTATCCATATATACTATGTGACTACCTTTTGTATTAGTAAAATAAAAAGGCATCTTAAAAGTATTAAAACAAGCTGATCAGTGAATAATTCATAGACCAAAGCATATGATCAGAACAACCACTCCAAACTTCCAGAGACCATCACATGAGGCACAGGGCTACAAAGCTGACCATATACACACAAGCCAAGAGATATTCATTCTGAGTGATTTCCAGAGACTCTTCATCTCCTGGATAAGTTATCCTCAGGCTTCTCTGAGATAGACAGAAACAGCAGAGTGGCCAGAACCGTCACTTCGATAAGGGCACTGATGTTGCTGCTTGAACAAGAATCAGCCGCATACGCATCAGAGGATGGCCTTGTTGGGCATCAACGGGAGGAGAGGCCCTTAGTCCTGTGAAGGCTCGATGCTCCAGTATATGGGGAATGCCAGGGCGGTGCGTGGGTTGGTGAGGGAGCACCCTTATAGAAACAGGGGGAAGGGGAATGGGATGGGGTTTCTGGAGGGAAAACCGGGAGGGGGATAACATTTGAAATGTAAATAAATAAAATATCCAATTAAAAAAAAGGAATTGTTTTTTCTTCACCTATCTAGCGAAGTGACAAAAGACACAAAGGTCCTTAGACTAAGGAATAATAGAAGAATTATAACTCACTAATTGGCTTTCTGTAAAAGCCGATTAAAATGCAGCTATGAATGTAGCCCTATTGATAGAATACTCTCCTAGCAAGCACCCACCCCTGGGCTCCATCCACAGCATCACACAAAGCAGGTGTGGTAGCATACGCCTGGAATCCCAGCACTTGGAAGATGAAGGCAGGGGAATCAGCAGTTCAAGATCCTTGGCTATTTATAGCAAGTTTGAAGCAAGCCAACGCTACATGAAACTGTCTTTATTAAAAAAAAAAAAAATCAGTTAAAACATACATGTGTCTGGACCTCTGACTAATGAGGTTATTTTCAGGTTGTTTCTGAAGTTTGCTATTCAAATGATATTAAATGCTTGCTGCCATGTTATTAAAATGTTCTTGTTGGGTAAATGTTCCAGGAAGATACGCTTGCCCAGAAGGTACTAGTCAGCCAGAAGAAGCTTTTTCTCGTGGGATAAGCAGGAAGCAAACTGAAGGAGGGTAAGAGGTAGGAGAAGCTGATGTTTGAGACAATACAGGAATGAGAGTAAAGCCATATCCAGGATTTTGAGCCACACTGAGTCTCAGCTAAGAAAAGTGGTGGATGGGAAGAAAGCAGACCTCCAACCTAGCTGCAGGATCAAGGGCCAGGCTGGGGAGATCTCTAAAGAGCAGCAAGGCTGAGCACTGTGGTAGTGAATACCATTTGGTATGCTTCTCGTGGTCTAGACATGCTCCAGTATGTCACCACAGATGGCAATGAGACACTGAACTTCAAACATTAAAAATCCCATGTATAAGGAAAGAGATCAAGACTTCAGTCCTCAGGGTTCCTCCAGTTACGGCAAAGGTTGCCTAAGTTCATTGACTTGAAATGAACATCGTGGCTCACGAAATTTGCGCCTACCTCCCATGTCCTCTGCTCACTCTCAGACCTCTTATGTGGGTCCAAACCTTGCTTCAGGCCAACTTTCTTCAGAAAGTCTTTGTCATCATCCAAATTCTCAGCCCCATAATAGTGACTATCTGTGTCATTCATTCAGTATGTACGGTTTATTGCTTGTATTTTATGCACAAGAACTAAGAGGGAAGTGGATAGAGCTAATTTTTAAACTAAACACAACCTACCGCACTGAGCCCGAAGGTCTGTGGGGGTTGGGGGGGACAGGTGTGCATGCACATGTGTGAGTTGAGTGCTTGTAGACACTTACTAATATTAAATGTCTTCCTCAGTGACTTTCAAGCTCAACTTTCAGAGAGGGTCTCACACCAAACCTGGAACTCACAGATTAGGTAGGCTACCTGGGAAATGAGCTCCAGGCATCTATCGTCTCTCCCCTCCCCAGCACCGAGCTCTTAACAGGAAGGCCGATGATCCAAACTGGTCCTCATGCTTGTGTGATCAGCACCACCTCCCCAGACCTGAGAGGTGCTTTTTAAAGGAAACTAAGCACTTCACAGCCCCAGTTCTGTATCGCACTGGAGACCTAGTACCACACAAATAACAGGGCATTTCACATATCTTGGCCCCAAGAAAAAGGGGTTAAAAGTGCTAATATGATCTAAAAAGTGCCCCGTTGGATGATGTCCCTGGAAGCCCTCTGTAACACACTGTTCGGATTTAGCTTAGTATTCACTCATTGTTGATGGTCCTTTCTTTCTGAGTTTGTCCCTGAATGTCCACCGGGAGATTCCCAGAAGCTCAAGTCTCTAATACAAAATGACATGTTTGGGGCTAAAAGATGCCTCAGCCATTAAGAGCTTTTACGGAGACCCTAAGTTTGGCTCCAGCACTCCAGTAGGTGTCTGTAACTCCAGCTGCAGGGGAATCTAACACCCTCTTCTGGTCTTCATGGGCACCTACGTTCATTTGCACATACCCACCCAGAGACGTATACAGACACATATAAAAAAATTTTAAAATAATTTAAAAGCTGTTTAAAACGACATGTTTGCGAGTAACCTATGCAGAGCCTTCTGTATATTTTAAACTTTCTCTAGCTTATGCATAATACTTTAATTCAATGTAAATGCTATGGAAATGATTCTTATACTGTATTATGGAATGATGTCAAGAAAGGAAGTCTGAACGGTTATAGATGAATTTATTTTCCTAGCATATTGGCAGCCTACAGTTAGCTTAGACCATAGATTCACACCCATAGACATGGAGGATGAACTACATATTATACAATTCTATATTGTGTCCCCATAGCATTCTTCATAGCACAAGTTCAGGAAATATTTACTCTTCTTGATGATATGAACGGTAAAGGTCCTGGTGATGAATAATGACAGTTAATAAGGATGACTTCATGGTCAGCAGGTCCAGCAACCATGAATTTTGAGTTTGAAAGCAACCCTTCTGCCATGTGCTCTTATTCCTCTCCCTCCTTCCTGACATGTGGGTTAGGGGTGGAAAGAGCCCTCCAGTCTGGCACAGGCCCCTTTAAAAATGTACCCAGGCTCCTTCTCTGCCAACCAGGTTGCTAAAAATACGACTACAGCAAAAGCTGAAATATTTGCAGAGAAAACTGAATTTCCTGCTACCCCCACTCCCTCCACTCAAATGGGTAAAACCTGACCTTAGAAGCCCCAGATCAGCTCTGCCAAAGGCACAAGCCTCCAGCGTTCCCACCCCTTCTTATTATGGAGTCTCTCTGTGGGCTTGAGCGGGGATGTTATGTTCAGAGAGGGCCCACTCCCAGGAGGGAAAGCCACAAGTATTGGCAAATAGATAGTCACGTGATGCCTCACCCTTCCCGCCCCCTCTGCTTGCTAGAACCAATCCTCTCCAACTCCCATATCCCAAGGACATGTACTGGACCACAGAGGCTTTACACTAAGTTATGTTTTCTCCTCACACTGGTCGCACCATCTCTTCTACCTGCCTTACCTTCTAGTCTTTGCTCCCACAATCCTTGCTGGCTCCAGCCCAGGGAGCCCTGGCTCCTAATTCCAGCCTCTTCCAGAACTCTTCTTCCCAGGTCTGCAATCCTTTCCTTTGATATTTGTGGGAGCTGGCAAATGGGCAGGGCTGTTGGGACTGGAGGCGTCAAAAAAGTATAAGGTCCAAGGTCTAAGCCAAGTTAGCTCTAAGACGTTCTCTAAAACTTAATCTCCTATTCCTGGACCCTAACGTGAAGCAGTCTGTGGTAGGAAGCATAACCTGACATCACATTGCCAAAGACCAGATTCATGCATTTACATACAAGGGCCCCAGGCTGCTCCTATCCCTTCCCCCAAGCTCACCTAGAAACCACAGCACAGACTCTAAGTCCCATCATCTCACCTTGCTGACAAAGTCCAGGCACCTTATCCAGAAGAGAGGCTTCCCACTAGCCTTAAGCTGTGCTCTGAGGCCGTGATGGAATCCAATAGGAAGAAGTGTTGGATGCCACAGTGTGACAGCCTGCTCAGGATGTTTCTGAAGATACATGAGCAGCCAGTGTTATGTGCCTTTGAGTCTAATGTGTGTGTGTCACTTGCTTCTGTGTATTTGAATTGTGAGTGTGTCTGTCTTCTCAGTCTGGGCTCTGCCTTCCTCTCTGTCTGTCTTTTCCTCACCTTGAAGCCTGCCCATCCCCCAGGCCAAGCACTGAGGCCAGTTCTGTGTGGGCACTTCAAGTGGGCTGTTGCTGAAATGGTTGTTTTGTGGTTGGAACTGACAGTTGCCGTATCTGGTATCCCATGGGTCTGCCAGTGTGCAGACACCCTCACCCCACACAAAGGTGTCTTACAGGAGGAAGGGAGGGAGGTGCTGTGTGGGAGTTGGAAGAGGGGGTAAAGATACCCCTCCTTTCAGTTCTGACCAGCAGGAAGAAGGGCCCAGAGGCAGCACAGTCTGCAGAGCAGTGTTGCCTAGCAACTCGAAGACTTTACTGCAGACTCACCAAATCCCGAATTCCTCAGCTCTAATTTGGGAAAAACAGAGTCCAGATCTGATATCTCTCTGCCCCTCTGTCCCCCTTCCATCTCCCCTCTGGGTCCTGGAGTAGAAGCAGAGGGGAAGTTGGCACAGTCAGAGGCTCCAGATGTGTTTGTCATTTAGGAAAGGACCTTAGTTCCTAGGACATCCTGCCATTTGGTGGAGGGGGGGGGGGACTAAAGATGTGCCAGAGACAGATTGGGGAACAGATTTGCTGTTACAGGGGTGGGTGGGTCCCAAACATGCTGGGAGAGACACCCCTACACCCCAACCCTGGAATCCCAGCCAGCCTCCAGCTCAGCTTGGAGCCCCAAGCTGGCTAATCATGTCCCCAACCTGAGTGGACACTGGTATCTCCTCCACTCATACTCCCATTAACAAGGAAAGCTTGACCCAGACAGTGAAATAGAAGCATTCAACAGTCCCACTGCGGTTGGCCTGGGACAGTGGATCCACTGCAGCTCAGCTGTTTGAGGTCCCCTCTCCTATTCAGAGACACCAAGCATTTCTTCCTCGCTACTCTAAGCAGTAGCTTTCCTTCCCTGTCCTCCTTGGAGAACTTAAGCTGAGGAGGACTTGAGTTTTCTCAAAGAGGTTTCATGTGACACAGTCAGCTATACTACCCTTGACAAGCTGGGAGGTTAAGAGACCACAAAAAGGTCAAGCTGCCTACTCCAGACGTTCCTTTCCATCTCTGCTTCCCAGCTTCTCTCTCCACACCACATCCTTCCCCAGCATGGGCCCAAGGGCCAAAACCAGAGATAGCCCCTACACTGCTTGAGTTGACAGCATCCTTTTTCTTCCAAAGAGCAAGTATGAGGGTGGCTAACTTTTGTCTTATTTTAAGGCAGTGAATCAAAAGGTTAGGAAGTCTAGTGTGAGGAGCGGGATGGATGGGTGTGCTAAGTCTGTACTAGCATATAAATACATTCAAAGTGGGTGCTGGGCACACATGATTTTATTTGATGCAAATGGGTGGAAGCATAGATAGCTGAGTAAACAGAGAGATCATGGGTCATGGATAGATACAAAATAGATACCTGGTCGGTGATGATGGATGACACTTAGAACTAATCAAAGTACTGAGAATAAGAGGCTATTGAATGCCAGCCATAGGGAGGACACGGGTACACCAATACTTCCCCAGCTCAGGAAACATCGTGCAAGAAGGCGTGGGAAGAATTTAAGATCCAGAAGAAGGGAGGTGAGGTATGGAATTATGACTTCCAGTCAGGACTTGGCTATTGAGTTCACAGCAGCTGGATCACCTGATTGGGCCCATCAACACTCTGTTATGGAAAGAGGAGGGGCTTATGAGGTCCCACCCCACCCTGAAGATTTATATACAGTTAATAGTTGGTGAGGTAGGGAGAGACATTTACTTCAGGGGTGTAGTCACTAGTATGGTGCCTACGAGGCTGTAAAGAAGCCCTTACCCAGGCTCCTATAAACAACACTAACAAAATTCAATGGGTTCCTTCCCTTCTCCTCCGCCCCCATCCCCCCCCCCAAAAAAGACTAGACAGTAAAAGGGATATTTGTGGAAAGAATGGAGGTTATCAGGAGTAGGAGGGGGCAAAAGAGGGTAACCACGTGAACGTGATTTAAAGGGCACGATTTGGTCACAATGAAAGCAATTATTATGTAGAATCAATGTGTACTAATACAGTATTTTAGGTAAAAAATTTAAAAAGAAAACACTTAATTCAGACATTGCCAGCGGTAAAAATGCAGGTATTTTTGTCGTTGTGCTAGCGAACAGGAAGTCTACAATTTACCTGTGCTTCACAGGGTGTGTGTACACGGCCTGGGTAGTTGTTTTTGCCTACTGTGTCTGCAGTGTCTGTATGTGGGAAGATAGCCACACCACTCAGCCCGAGAGTATATATGGATGCACGAGCTTGGAGCTTCTGTGTCACTATGTACCCATCATACAGGCTGTATATCATCAGCTTTCTCTGTAGCTAGAGTGAGGAGGGCACCTCTTTGCAGAGAGGGGAGATAGAGGGAGTAATGTTTGGAACTCTGGGTTGTGAAAGTATAAGGATGTGGGTGAGGTGCGTGGTTTTCTATCTATGGGTGGCAGGCAGGGCGTGCTGCACCCAGATGTGTATTTGTGCCCTGGATGTTGGGGGCCTTGTGCCTACTCCGACGTACATCTGCCTGGAAGTCTGCGGTTTAGAAAGCAGGAGGGTAGAATTTGGGAGATGGGGTGTGTGGGAGGAATGGATGGAAGTGTGTAGGCGGAGAGGTTGGGGCACCAAAGCGAGCGAGGCGGAGAAAGTCGAGAGAGGGAGTGGTCCTCGCTCCAGTTCTCCCCGCCCACCCTACAGAAAGTGTTCCTGATTGGCTTCGAGGCCGCAGGGCTCAGGTTACATTCGCAAGAGTTGCAGAGCGCGGGAGACCGGACCCAAGAGGAGAGAGGCTGGTTCTGCCCGGATTCTGTGTTGGTCGCGGAGTGCCCGACAGCCCCCGAGCTGCCACCCAGCATCGTACAAACTCATCCCCGCTCTGCACCAGGCTCCACCCCAGCCAAGGACCCTCAACACCGGCAATGGACTGCTGCACGGTGAGTCCGTACTTGAGCTCAGCTTGGTCTGGAGCAAGGGGCGCCCGAGAACCCCTTGGGGGAATGGTGAGTGAGGGATGGAAGTAGGTGCGGAAGACCTAGGAGCCATGGGGGGGGGGGGGGGGGGGAAGGATGATGCTGAGGTATTGTATTGGATGGTAGAAGGCGCCTGCCTGATCTGAGCCAAGCCCTAGGGAAAATGCTCCCCAGCTCGCGGGGGCGTCTGGGCGCCCAAGGGCCAGACAATCTAGGTTGGATCCGAATCTGGGCAGAGCTTTCGTGCAGGGAAGCTGCTGCTTAGACGAGAGATGGAACTTCCCCCATGGAGACACAGGAAAGTTGCTGGTGTGCTAGTCCTTTCCCTTGGTATTTTTGCCCCCCCCTCCCCACGATTTCCTATCCCACTGCTATCGTCGCTAACTGTGGCAAGATCTTCACGACCCTCAGATGATCGTCTAAGCCCTTATGTGGCGAAGGCGTGGAGAATCCACCCCGGTCTTGGTGGTGATGGGCAGCAAAGAGCCTAGTCAGTGTAGTTCTGAGAAGGAGCTGGTCCAGCCCCCAAGACCTTCTCCTTTGGAGGGTGCTGGGTGAGTGACCGTGAGAGGGCCCTGTGGGCAAGGGGAGGAAGTGTCTGTGTCAGCGCCTACACAGAAACTGGATGCTGCAAGTGCCTAACGCCAAAGCAGATCGTGTTAAGGGCTCTTGTAGGAAGGCACCCGGCACAGGACCCGGCTCCTAGCTAGCTAAAGGAGTTGAGTGACCCAGACCTATATAAAATGTGTTTGCTTATTCTTAGCCTCCGATCTACGCGATTCCAAACTCCTAGTGTTTTCTTTCTGTCAGTCTGGCTAAAGACGCCAGAGGGTACTTAAAGACAGCAGGATCCCCACCTTTCTACAACAATGTGCAAAATAAATAAATAAGTTTGGAAAGAAAGAATAGCCTATTTCTTTGAGAGGTGACACTTCCTGATGTCCAGGTGCCAAGAGGCAGTGAGAACTTAGGGGCAAGCTATCGCTGGCATTTTAACTCTTGTTAAATAAATAACAGCTGCCAGTATGCCTGATCGCCCCAGGTAGGTAGGTCTTTTACAGTTGTACAAACGGGGGTTTAGAAATGTGATTTTTTTTTCCCAAGTAGGCACCTTTGCAAGTGTGGAGCACTGTCCTCTCAAAAGATTGCCCTCCAATCCCTCTTTGAAGCATACTGATTTTCATTACCGTAAATGCTCATAGCAGTAAATGTATAGAAAAAAATACATAAAAAGAAGCATGCCAATCACAGACAGTCCCGCCCTTTGAAGAACACTGACCAGGGCTTCTTCTAAGGAAGCTGTTTGTTATTCTCCAGGGAACAATTTGTTTGCTTATTTGCTTATTTACTTACTTATTTTTTTGGTGCTGGAGATTGAACTCTGGACTTTATGCCTGCTAAATATGTACTCTGCTTCTGAGCTACACACTGAGCCCAAGAATCACTTTTTGGCTAGGAAAGGAGAGGTGCAGGTCTTCAGTTTCAATGGAGGAAGAGCCCCTCATCCCCAGCACTGTTCCATTAAGTAAAAAAAATAAATAAATAGATGGCAGATTATGAGATATGAGTCAACAGGGGAGGAGGGTAACTGCTAGGCAAGAAAGAAAAGGATGAGATGCCAAGAGCCAAGAAGGACAGGGAAAGGAATCGGGAGGCATGCCAGCAGGGAAGACTTGAATGGGAGAAGACTCTAGGAAGACTGAGAAGGATGAAGAGGGTGAGATGTGGGGCTCCAGCCTCCAACCCTGTCTCTCCTGGCTAGTGCTTATGAATACCCAGGAAGCCATTGGTGCATGGCAGGTAGATAGCTACAAAACAGATAGCTAATACTGATAGATAATAGCTGAAGGTGTGGTTGATGTGTTTGAAATCGGTGTCCCCTAGAGGAAGAGGGACTACCCACCCAGTAGGGCTACCAGAGGTCCAGGGTTACCTACTCCACTGGGCCCTGACACAGTCTTCTGTTTTCATGTCTACTGGACCAAAGGGCCAGACAATATTCAGCATCAGTCTCATCCTGTGGTATTGGAGGGAGGCAGAAAGAAGGGAAAGTGGAGGACTGGGAAAGGGCAGGGCTGCTACCAGGCAGCCCTGTGCTATAGGGAGAACGGTATGCCTCCTCGGCTTTTTACTCTGGGGTTCTCTTCCATGACCAACCTACCTGATGTTTAGGAAGAATCTAGTCTTGCCTTGTTCCCCCCCCCCCCCCAAGCAAGCTTAGAGAGAAGTGAGGAAGAAGACAGACCAGCATTCTTTTTTAAGGGAATGCTTTTAAAGGAGCTATTATTCGATGTTCCAGTGGCTGACTGACATTGCAAACATACATGACTTTCCTGCCTTCGTGTAATAGGAAAAGGAAAAGAAATCTGTTTGGATAGCCCACTCCTTTCTTCTTTGTAGTCTAGTTGACTGCATACCAGCTAACAGTGTAGAAGTAACCGCTTGCCCTGAGGCAGGGGTAAAAGTACAAATTCTGAAGCAGACCATTTCACTGTTTGTTTTCTGTGCAACATGGGGGAGTTATGAAATGCCTCTGAGGTTGTTTCTTGACTTCTAAAATGGGGGTTTCATAGCATAAAATGTCCCAAGTACTCAGCACAGGGCCTGATATATAACAGGCAGCTGACAGGTGTAGTTCTTAAAGCTGTTCAGATTTGGGGAGCTGAAGCATCCTATTCACCTGAGGTAAGTTCTGCTTGGCCCTGAAGAAAATGGGAGTCTCAGGGGTAAAGGAATGTGGCCATCCATGGCTCCTCCTTTTTTTGATGAGTACATTCTCCCACCCCCAGAGATCCCCAGTTCACTGAGAGCCCCTCAACAGACTACCATCAGTCTTGGCTTTAGGAGAGGCAGCTGCCCAAGCACCAAAACCAATGAGCTTCTCCCAGATTCCTATCCGATTTGCCTCCAGTTCTGCCTCTGGGCAGCCATGAGCAGCCCGTCCTAAGGAATCAGCCAGAGGGACAGGGAGAGACTCAAGGGAAGAGCAGTACAGCCTTATGCTAGGCTGAGTTGGGGGTGGCTTTACTTGTCTTACCAGGTTTCATATTCTGGATCATCTGTGGTGGGTGGTGACAAGGTCAGGTCTTAGGGTGGTTGGAGAAATATGCCAAGCACCCAAACCACTGCACCCTCTAACAGTGGGCAAGACCAAGGAGAGGGGATCTGGAATGGGTTTTTGTACCTGCTGTCCTCTTTCAAAAAGCCTACTTCCTGAGGATATCCCAAAGAGAAAATTGCACTCAGAGAATCAGAAAACCCAAAGTGGTTGATCTGAATTTTATGTAAAGTATAAGATGTCAGAGAGAACCACAGAGCTAACTAAGAAAGACAAGAAGACAAAGGATGTTTTAGGCCTATCCATCCGCACTTTCTTAGCAACTCCTTGAAATTGTGTTTAAATTGATTGAGAAGCATCTTGAGCACAAGAACTCTGAGGCCCAGGAAATGAGGGCAACTGGGGAAATAGGATGAGGGGTAGTCTTTTGTAAATCTTGCCTTGGGCTTCTGGAGTAGAAAGCTATGCTCACAGGCTGGGCATGGTAGGCCACACTTGTATTCCCAACACTCTGGAGGTAGAGGCAGGAGAACTGTGGGAAGTTCAAGCCCAGCCTAGCCTACACAGCAAATTGAATGTCACCCAGGGCATCACGATGAGTCCTTGACAGTGAAAGCAGTGACCATTCTTGGTCAAAAAACAAGGACAAAATCCCAGAGGCCGTAGGAGACATCTTCTGGCTTCATAGCAACATCCCCCTCCTAGTAAGCCTCTGAAACTGATACCATCAGCTTCCAAATTCTTTCTTTATTCTATTTGTAGTGGGGTGGTGGTGGGTGGTGGGGGTGGGGGTGTGTTTGAGAGAAGATCTCATGTAGCCCAGGGTGGACTCAAACCCCTGATCTTCCTTCCTCGGGCTCCAAAACTCCATAGGACTGAGAGCTCAGAAATCTACCACCCTACCTGGCCCCAATCCTTTCTGTGCTCACCTAGAGCAGGGTGACAGAGGAACAGAAGCTAGACATGACAATAGGCCTGCAGCGTGTCATAGGTAGAGGCAATAAGAACATGAGTTTAAGGCTGGCCTGGAGTACAAGTAGCCTTCTGTCTAGGGATGTAGCTCAATGGGAGACCATTTGCTAATCATGCACAAGGCCATAGATTTGATCCGCAGCTCAGAAAGTGCTGAATAGCAGGAGTCAGAGTAAATGAAAGAAAGGGAAAGGCAGGACCCCTGGGCCACAGGTGCTATCACACATTCCTTAATGATGGAAGGATGCTTTGAGAAATGTGTCTGTCATTAGCCAACTTCATAATGGTTCAACCCTTACAGGGCATATATGTAGACTAATATGGCTACAGCATCAATCATTAATATAATTGGAGACTGCTATCATGCATGTGATATATCATTGGCTAAACGTATCATGGCACATAACATATTAGGATGAGCTGTGTAAGATTGTTGTTATGGGACCACTTTCCGCTTCTAGAATTGATCATTTTACATCATCTTATTTACATCACAAGGCAATCATAGCATAGCTACTGTTTGCTGATCAACTAGAGATTCCAGAAACTTTCATGAAACCCTTCAATTTACTCTTCTCCAGAACCCATAGAGGCGAATATTATCATTGTGATTTTTTCTTTTCTTTTTTTTTCAACATTTTTTTGAGGATTTATTTATTTAATTTATGTATATGAGTACACTGTGGCTCTCTTCAGATGCACCAGAAGAGGGCATCAGATTCCATTGCAGATGATTGTAAGCTACTGTGTGGTTGCTGGGAATTGAACTCAGGGCCTCTGGAAGAACAGTCAGTGCTCTTAACCCCTGAGCCATCTCTCCAGCCCCCTGTGATTCTTTTCAAATGGAAGATCTAAGACTGGAAAAGTTCAGATAACCTCCCAAAATCACACAGTGCTCCCGAGAGTGCAGCTAAGCTGGTCAGCTGGTTGCATTTCCTTTCTTGGCATCAAAATAAACTCTAGAACTTGATATAACAAGGCTCAAATCTATCATCTATTGATAATGTCTGGGACCTCAGGTAGGGTGGTGGTGGTAGTGGTGTTTTGTTGTGGTGGGTTTTTTTACATTCTTAATTATCAGTTTTATCATGGTAAACTCAAGAAAGAATGAAAGAGTGCCCCATCTTTATTGTTGAGGAAGAATTAAAATGCTTGGGAAAACACAGCTCTTGCACCTGGGACAAGGGAAACGCTTAAATGGTAGCCATTGTCCTAATTCCTTTCTTCTCATGAGGACATGAGGAAAGGACTTCTCGACTTCTGTTTCCTTTTCAATTATTGTTGTTTTACCTCTTTGTGTTTGAGTCCAACCTGGGAAACAATAGAAACAAGCAAGCCCAATGGGAACACTGCGCCTGGGCCGCTGGCTGACTCCAGGATGGTGGCCCCATCTTCTCCTGAACTGAGCTCTGGTGCAGTTCGGCTCCGGAGAAAAGTGCTCGGTAGCAGATATGTGTGTCCATTCCCTGAGGAATCCTGTATAAAGAAAGGTCCTTCTGAGCTGCCGGGCATCTTCTGAGAGCAAAGAGTGGTCACTTCCAGGAGTGCCTGCTGCTTTTTCTCTGCTCTTCCAGACTCATCTTTCACTCAACTCAGCAGCCCCCTGAAACTAAAGGCTACTTTCAAATGGGGCTAGCTGGTCTCTTTTCTCCTTCCATGCACTTCTTCCTGTGTCCCCCTGGGCCAGAACTTTCTTGATGGCTGCTGCCTAAGAGGTGCGCTAGCCCCTCAGAGGTTTCCCTCTCCACTCCTACCGCCGTCATCGAGGTCTTCCCAATCCTACAGGGCGCTAGGCCTACCCTATCCCCTGAGAGTTTGGTCTTTATCATCCCATTCCCTCCGTGTCTGAGCCTTATCACCCCACCCCACCCCCATTTTTCTAAAAACCTGCCCCATCCTCAGGAGAGTGCCTGCTCCAAGCCAGATGACGATATTCTAGACATCCCACTGGATGATCCCGGAGCCAACGCCGCTGCAGCCAAAATCCAGGCGAGTTTCCGGGGCCACATGGCAAGGAAGAAGATAAAGAGCGGAGAGTGTGGCCGGAAGGGACCGGGCCCCGGGGGACCAGGCGGAGCTGGGGGCGCCCGGGGAGGCGCGGGCGGCGGCCCCAGCGGAGACTAGGCCAGGTGAGGCTGGCCGGCGGCAAGCTCTCAGCTTCCAGGCCTGCTTGGAAAAAGCTACGGAAGTCTAAGGTTGGGCTGGGAGTGGAGAAGATGGTGAAGGGCGTTAAGGGTGGGGACCTAGAACACTGAGACAAGTTGGTGGGAGAAGGCTAAGGATGCATGCGGAGAGCTAATCTGTTTCTCCCTCCCTCTCGTCTGCCTCACCCTGGACCGAAGAACTGAACGGTTTAGAAGGTAACCAAAGCCGCAGAGTTTGTAGGGGAGTATGCTGGGTGGGAGAAATGAGCCGGGTCCCTAGTCCTTCTCTCTGCTAATCCTCTACCCCTTCCTGCCAAGGAACATAACTTTGCAGGCCTGTGGTATGTCCAGTGCCTGAGGCTACAGCAGAGACACACCTGGACCAACACGTACACACAGTCACTCTCATTTGACTGCACATGCTCGGCCGACGGCCATTAGCACAGGGAGGTTCATTCACGTCGCTGCCCTGGGGCACACTTCAGCTCAGTGAGCCGGGGCGGGGTCTGGGTGACACTCCCCGAAGGGGGGGTGGGTAATGGTGCCAGCAGAAAGCAGATTCTCAGACCTTCTCTTTCCTCAGTTCCAGAGAAGAGTCGGATGCCGCGTCCCCTTCGCAGTGACAAGACTTCCCTACGGTGTTTGTGAGCCCCTCCTTCCCACCAACCAGCCAGCTTCAGGAGCCCTCCCCTCTCCCCGCCGCGTCCCAGAGACTCCCTCTCCCTGGCTGGCTTCGTCGTGGCGTAGCCAAGTCCGTGCCCTTTTTAGCTCTTCAGTCTAACATGGTCTCCTTTCGCCTTTTCTCCCCACCCTCGTCCCAAACCCCATATTCCCAAAAATGTCCTTTTGCTTCACGCCCACCTGTCCTTGCGCCCAGCATGCAGCTCTGCCTCCGCAGCTTCGGTGCGCTTCGCTGCGCGTACTGCAGAGGGCGCCCAATGCGTCGCCCAAGTACTGAGAGAGAGAGAGAGAGAGAGAGAGAGAGAGAGAGAGAGAGAGAGAGAGAGAGAGAGAGAGAGAGAGAGAGAGAGA
>CM052706.1:79016949-79108755 GCA_028551405.1 Uromys caudimaculatus
CCCTTGCTCTAATGGGAAGGAAGTGAAGTCCTATCCCACACCTGCCTGTCACCCCTTTTTTCTTGAGAACACACCCTGAGAGCAGCCCTTCCCGCCCTCCTTTGTTTATGCAAAAGCCTCCAGAGCGCTTGGAGGCTCCGGCAGGAGGAGTCTTCCGCTGCCCTGCCCCCTGATAGCCTCTCCCCCGTTGGGCTCCTGGGGTTGTGGCTGGAAGGTTTTTAATCTTTGCGTGTGCATGTTACCATACTGGGTTGGAATGTGAACAATAAAGAGGAATGTCTAAGTGTTCAGAGGGTGCAGGGTGGGGGGCGGGAGGGAATGGAAAGTGAGGGGAGCAGGGTTTGCATTAGGCCACTAATGGAAGCCAGAACAAATCTCATTTAATTAAACCAAAACTCAGAGACAGGGTGGGGGCGGGTGGGGGGTAAAAGGGTGGGAGCTATACTAAGACACCTGAGTTGAAGCCTATCCCTTTGACCCAGCCAAACTTCCCACTTGCAGCACCATCTCTGGGATTTCAAATTCATTCCCTCCCCTATTGATAGTACTCTTTGGGCTGCAAAGAGGAATTCACCACTAGAAAGGAGAACGAGATAGCATGGTACCTAAAGGCTTTAATTATTAACCCTCAGCCCCTCACCACCCTCAGCGATCAGAAATCAGACAACCATAGAGAGTTTGGGCTTGGTTGTGGTCTCGGTGCTGGCGGATGGAGTCTTCTCCAGGAGCCCTTTGCTATAATGGGCTCTCATAGAAGCTTGCTCAAAAACCCCAGGAGCGGTGGCATCCTCCCTGAAGGGTACAAGCAAAGTCATACAGAGGCTAGAAACTAGGCAACTGTCATCCTCTAACCCGGGGAAATTTAAATTTTGCTGTCCTGAGAATCGTCTGTGGAACTTTGTTTAAAATGAAGGGAATCCAGGCCGGTCTACACTAACACACACACACTTTGAAAATGGCATAAATCTGAGTGTTTAAACAAGTTCCTGATGGGTTTGTCTTGTCATCTGAAGACCACATTTTTAAGATATGTCCTGAGAGTTGAGGAGGTGGCTCAGTGGGTAAAGTGCTTTCATTTCTAAAGCAGAAAGACATTAAACCCAACCCCAAGAATTATCATAAAAGAAATGAGACACAAGACTGTGTAATCTCAGAGCTGGGATCTCCAGGGTTGTCGTGGCATCTAGCTTGCTTGGCCAGCTCCAGATCAGTGAAAATGACTCCAGGAAGTTGTCCTCTTACTTCCACATGGGTGAGAGAACACATATGCCCTTCACACAGTATGAACACACAATAAACTACAGTAAGTAAAAGTAAGAGAGATGGCCTTCCTCGAAAAGCCAGGTTATCCTCTGTCCACTTACTCGCACACTCAACCTGCACAAACATATACACGCATGTGTCCGTGCCTACACACACACAAAAAGAAATGATCAGGTATGCTGGTGCGTACCCTTAATCCTAGTACTTGGGGAGCAGAGACATAAGGATTTCCGTGAGTTTGAGACCACCCTAGTCTACACACAGAGTCCAGGCCAGCCGAGACTACCTAGTGAGACCCTGCCTAAGGAAAGAAAGAGAAATATTACACCAATCTCTACGTTGACACCAATCCTTGCAGCTCAAGTGTCAAGTATATAAGAAAGAGAGCTTTGGCCTTTTGTGTTTGCCCCACCCAGAATAACTAATCTCAAAATAAATGAAACTCCTGGCATCCACCCTCCACCTCCCCCGTTACTTCTATGTGAGATATATATACCTAAATGCATTAGGTAAGTGATATATAGTTCAATGCATTAAGTGATACATATTTAAATGCATTAAGGGAGATATCACAACACACACACACACACACACACACACACACGGCAGTCTGGCAAACTGAGCCATCCTTATCCTAGCTTATAAATCAATCCCTTCTCCCTGTGCCAGGGCTAAGCAGGAACTGCCTCCCCTTAAAGGCTTTTAATGACGTCAGCTTGAAGTCTGAAGACAGCCACTTGGAGCCCGATCTCTCTCATTCCCCTCTGCACCACCCCCAGCTCTCCTGCTCACCGAAGGTCACTACCCCCATATGTCTCCTTGGGCTCCTTTTTCCTCTCTTTCTGGAACCTGATCAAGCAGAATGCAGCGACTGACAGGAGCAATACACCCAGCAGCACCCCAATCAGAGTCCCAGCCACTCGGCCTTCAGATGAGTCTAGGGAGACACGACCCTCAGAGTTATAGGAGTTTTAGCCCACCTTCAGATAGTGTCATATGATCTCCCCCAAGCCAAGCACGGGGGAGGCCAGGCCTCTACCCAGCATCCCCTACCAGTCACGGAGAGGTTCAGCTCACAGGAGGCACTGCCCATCTGGTTGCTGGCCACACATCGGTAGATGCCAGAGGAGGTCAGGGAGAGATTGGTGAGAATGAGCTGGCCAGACACTTCATCTAGAGAGTGAGAAGGACATGTGCTACCATGTATTCAACTCACAAGTCCATACTACTACCACAAAAGCTCAATGCATTTCGTCCTTAAAACAATCTACCAAGAAAGGTTTAACCTCATCTAATTGGTTAGGTCCTGACTCAGAAAGGAAGTAATTTGAGAAAACCCAGAGAGGAACTCCAAAGTCACTGAAACTTGTGTGCCCTTGCCACCCCACACTGCGCCTTCTCGGAGGAGGAGGAACTGCGTATCCAGGAAGGTGATAATGGATGGTGGAGAACTTACTGGAGGAGCTCAGATTCTGGGTGGCAGCGAAAGTCTTAATAACTAAACATTCATCCTCTAGAATAGATCTAAGCTGAGCCAATTGCTTTTCTGAACTCTACTTCTGCCTTAGAAGGCAGAGAACACATCAGGATGTGATCTAGGAGAGGAGATTTGCTGGATAAAGCGGTTTACTGAGTGTAACTATACAGTGAAACGGGGCATCTGGGACCAACAAAGGGAAGCTAAGTCTTCTAGATATACATCTCTAGAGAAAGCCACCAAATGTTTGAACCAATCCAAGCTACTCTAGTTGGTTCTCTAGGAAGTTTGGAAGAAACTCGTGACCCTTAAAAAAACTAAAATAAGTAGACAGGTAGGAAGTGTAAAACTGCTCCCTGACCTTTACTCTCTTCCATGCTATCCAGGAAGACATTTGGCTTGAGAAGTGTTTCTCAAGCACCAGCAGGAAGACAGACACGAAGGCATCAATACAAGAAAAGAGGAGGGAAAGGTCCTTAGTCATAACAAATATGGCCAATGGGGTATAGAGACCTGTTCTTAAGTCTCCAATCCTGTCTTCTCAATGCTCCAGACTCTTACCTTGAACCATGCTACCAGGAGGAGGTGTAGGAGAAGATCCAAGACGTACCCAGTTGTACACTGGCTTGGGTGCTCCCTCAGAGGAGCGGCATCTCAGGGCAGCAGAACCTCCTACCGAAGTTTGCCCACTCTGGCTGCATAGGGGGTGACTGGGAGGCACTGCGAAAACCACAGAGGGACCACAGTAATCCTCTAGCCCCAGACCTACCGAGTTCAACATTTCCTTTTCCAATACCTCTGCCAAATAGTGGTCTATACCACTCAAGTGATTTCCACTACTGGAAATTCTGAGTCCTAGAAAGGTCTTCCTCATGCTGAGCACAAGCACATTGTTAATATAATGTCAATGGGTTGGTTTCACTTCTTTGCATCTGGGCCCATAAAGAGAAATTATAATTTCTCCTCCACGTGAAGGTCCTTCAGATAATTGAATGCACAGGTCATGTACCACATCTTGGGCCCTTTGTTTTTCGTATAAACATCCCTGCCCAAATGTCTTGCTCAGCTTTGAGCAGGCTCTGATTTACGGTGAGGTAGGAGCTCTGAGCACAACGTGGTATTCAATTGTCGAGGCTTTGTCCTTCTAATGGCCACTTCCCTTCTCTGTCACTGACATTAGGAGGGACAGAATCCAAATCTGAGCTCCCTGTGGGAGGTTCCTGAATGACGGAGCTAGTGAACTATGTTATGACTCAACATCCCCATATATGGTTAGTGCGCCTCTCTCCCTCCCTCCCCCCTCCCCCTCCCCCCTCTCTGTCGCTTCACTTAGGCCCCAAGGGAGATGCTGTGGGGTGGAGTGGAGTGTAATCATCTAGGATAGGATAATTTTTTTTTTCTTGAGGCTCCCAATGCAGCTGTGTGCTTGGCCTGCATATCAAGACTAGAGGTGGGGGTGGGGGTGGGGGTGGGGGGGTCAGGGTCAGGGTGGGAGAGTGGCTAGTGCATCCCCAGCATGCCTTACCCAGCACAGTAAGGTTGATTAACCCCAACCCGTTGGTGTAGAAATCTGGTGGGTTGTTAACGTTGCAGAGGTAGGTTCCAGTGTCTGAGGGGCGGAGGTCAGTCAGTTTCAGGGTAGCCAGTCCTCCTGTGGGTGGGTCCTGGAGAAGGCTGGCCCTATCTGCTTTAGAGCCAGTGGGATACAGGTGCCCATGTGTGAAGTACAGAATCTAAAAAGAGGCCCAAGGCATATAAGTCCCCTTTGCTGCCAAGCGGCGAAAGCCAGAACAGTATACGCTCAATCACACCACCGGGTTCAGTCAATTTAGGGGCTGAACCAGGCTACATTTGCGCAGGGGAGTTGGGACTCATGAGCTGTGTGGAAGAGGAAGAGAGAACGTAGGGACAAAATGGCTGAAGTCTTCCTCAGCCTGGGTGAGCCGTCTGTCCCTGGCCAACCCCAGCAGGCACCCTGCCCTCCACTTACGGGCACAGATGCAGAGATCGGCTTCCCAAGCTCCACAAAGCTCCACTCCAAGGCAAAGTTGTCGCCCACTGATGTGCTGTACCTGCAGCTCAGCTCAGCCGTCTTGCCCATTGGCATACTCAGTGGCTCAGTGGGCACAGTCACCTCCACAGCTAGGCCTGGGACCAAAGACCCCAACAACACAGATCCGGAGGGTCTGTCCCACACTACTGTGGCTGTTTAGAGGCTGGGGTCTCCTTTGCCTCAGCACAAACCCCTTCTTCAGTTCAACCCCTTCCCTCCTGAAACTTGAGGTTTCCGGAAGGGAGGAGCCCACAGCCCAACCCTGTTTTTTGTGGGTGGGTAAAAGGTTCAAGATTAGACCAGGTATGAGGATGTATTGACAGAAAAGGAAACAAGAAAAGGTACTGCAGTGGTAAATCCTCAGATGAGAGAGGCCAAACGCATTAGCTTGCCTCTCGCTTCCCCTCCCGGCCTTCAATGCTCCCTTCCCAGCCTTGCACAGTGGCTCCCTGCTGCAGGAACTGAGCAGGCCTGGGAAGCCCTGCCCTGTCCCGGCTCTTGCCTTGATCCCGCCCACCCAGCCTCTCCTCACCTCTCAGGCACATGAAACCCAGCAAGTGCCCGCAAAGAAAAGCCCCCACCAGGGGCCAGGCCATAGCCACTGCTGTCTCTGAGTCCTGTCCTCTATCGGTCTGAAGGATGTAAGGGGTTGGATCTAGGAAAACCCGAAGGGCAGCCGCCTTGTGTTGAGCTGGAGAGAGACTGGCTATCTCAGAGCAAACAGGGCAGAGGCGGGCACCCTCAGGTAAGAAAAATTGCTCCTCCCTCCTCCAGGCCTGATTCTGGGATAAGTTTTTCCTCCTCCACAACCAACCTCTGAAGCTTTCAGGCCCGAGGGAAGGTGCTGGGCTTGGAGTGGGCACCTTAAAGACAAGGGTTCAGAACTGGCACTTAGCAAGGAAAGTGTCTTTAGCAGAAGAGAAGGCATTCTGACGCCGATTGGTTGATGATGATGGCACCTTGGAGGCCACAGGCAACAAGCATGTCTCCCAGGAGCTGTCGTAGACTCTCTTCCCACCACTTGCCTGGAATATGAGTCTCTCCAGGGAAACTACACCCAATTCTCCATTCCCAGAGGCACCAGGGACAGAGAAACTGAGATCTGAAGCCCCCACACTTGGTAGGAAAGAACAGGGTAGGATTAGGATATCAATCCATACTGCATCTTACGACTTTCTTCAAATGAAAAAGGGGCCTGTTACCCAAAGGGTAGGAAGGTTTGCTTGGTAAGGATCCAGTGGCATAGGTAAGGAAACACGGGTGAGGTTCCACTCCTCCATCCTGGAGAAGAAGATGCAATGAAGTATATGGAGACTCAAACCCAGGGTCCCAGAGTTCCAGCAGCAAGTGCCCCGTTCACCATCACCCTCTTGCTGTTCAGAATAGGTTAGGGGCTCCTTAGGCTCGGGCTATGACAGACTCTACAGACTCTAGAAGAACTATAAACTAGGAAGCTCTGTGGTTGTGCAAAGCCTCCTGGATGCACAACCTGAGTAGGTAGTATCTACTTCGTAGCCTCCTGCAACTCAACTTCGGAGAGGTCCTAGTTGGCAAAAAAAAAAAAAAAAAGTGATTTGATTACGTGTCCGTGCAAATTCAATGTATCTTTATTGAAATTTGCAAAATAAAAACAAAAACATCGATTTCAAGTCAGGTTTTAAAATGTCTCTCCTATCCCCTGCTCCAACTAAACCCAGCCAAGCCAGCAGGACAGGTTATATTAATACAGGGAGAAGGATCGAATAGTAAAGAACAGCGTTAGATAAGGGTATTGTACAGATCACAGAGCCAGGGGCATCACTGACAGGCCGTCTCCTCCAGAGCCCTAGGAGGGTAGCCGATCTCCACAGCATTCATCTGGCTTCATAGAGAGAAGCAGGGAGGAAGTGAAGCCTCCTCACTCCCAACCCCCAACCTCAGGTCCACTTCCTTCTTTTGTCCTTTGACCCAGATTTTGGTCTTACTGAGGCCCAGTATTCCAACAATAGAAGGGAGGTAGGGGCAAAAGACTGGAGGTCTCGAATGTGGGCTTTCTTCCAAGATTCAGTCTTGTGCCGCAAGAGACCTTTACAGAAAGGTGAGATGCCAAATTTAGCTAGTGAGTGCCTGGGCTATCACACAAGAGACCCGGCCTGACTCTGTGCAGGTACCATCACAGGCACAGCACCCATGCGGCTCAGAGCAGAAGAAGAAACCCCACCTGGGGTCAGGGATACTGCCTGAGGTGGGGGCCCATCTGTCCTGGGCAGTCCTGGTGAGGACAGGGCCTGGCTAGAGACACTGGGTGTGGGAGTAAACGCGCCAGGTCTTGGAAGAGTAGCCTTGGGTGGCCGCAGAGCTCGTGCTGAGGTGACCGAGGAAAGTGTCCCATTCTTGGAGATTGTGTCTGAGCCTTTGGTCCAAGGCAAGGTCCGGGGAGCAATGGCATCTTCCCTGGTCATCAAACAAGTAACACATCAGAAGCCAAAGGGAGAAAAGGGAGAAGAGTTTCTACACACTTGTCTAACTGTTCCTCCACACACATACATCCTCTCCCCCCCTTTAAATCTTCCTGTAGGAATATCATTACACCCACTGCCCACCTCTCTATTAAAAATGGGAGAGGCCTGAATTCCCAGATGCCAGAGAAAAGTCAGAAGAGTTGTCACCTCCTCGAAGATCAGGGACACCTACTTGATATCATTGGCCAGCTCTTCCAGGGTCTTGCTCCGGCGCTGATACAACAGAACCAGCCCAGCTATCAGCACCAACCCAATGAAAGTGCCCACAACTGCCCCAGCGACCACTGCAGCCTTGGACCCTGAAAAAGCCTTAGTGTCAGAAAGGGGACATGTATCTCTTCCCTATTCACTCAAGTTCCACTACTCAGCTATCACCATGACATTCTGCCCATCTCTCTGTTAAGATGGCTGCCAAGGAGAAAATGGCCAGACACTGACCAAACAGCTGTACCTGCCTTTGACCAAGTCCAATTCCCAGTCATGAATCAATGAGAAGCTGCAGCAGACAGGCCTCTTCTTCCCTGCAAAGCCACCCACTGACCATACTTCTTCACCACACTTACTCCTTACTAACCTGTCATCACGTCCAAGGTCATGTTGCACCGGGCAACGCCCACTCTATTTTGGGCCTTGCAGACATAGACTCCAGACATGGCATTGGAAAGGTTGGTGAGCTTTAAAGATCCACGGACAGCATCTATGAACCCAATTTAGCTGTCAGTCCAAGGGCTAACTTTTCCATTAAAAACATAAACCACCATATATATCATGCCCTAGTTCTAGAATGGCCTCTTTGAGTCTCTGAGAGTCACTGCTTATCTCTGGCCTTATGAGCAGGAAGACTGTGCCAGCACTCTGGGCTCTGCAGACAGGCTAGCTCAATGCCTGTCCATTTCTATTCCTCAACGAGCCCAACTGATCTCTGAACAAAAATGCTACATAGAAAAACCAAATTATCATTTTGGCATTTGTTTCTGAAAGGCAATGTGTGTGTGTGTGGGGGGGGGGGGGTGATCAGACAGAAAGAACATTTGACTAGAAACTAGAAGAGCTGGTATCCCAAATGCCCATGTGACCCTTGTGGGTCACCACTTCTTCATCTGCAAAATGGGGATAAGAAGCCATTGGGGTTGAGAAGCGTGGACAGACATGCTGAGCATTTGGCTGTTGACTCTGTGCCGAGCTTGGCTTAAGCTCTGTACCTGCTTATCCTTCACAAGAGCCCTTTAAAAAATTATTATGTAATTATTAAAATGCTCAGATGAGGGGCTGGGGAGATAGTTCAGTAAATGTTGGCCAGCCACCCTAGCCAAATCAATAAGCATAGATCCCAGTGAGAGACCCTTTCTCAAAAGCTAAGGTAGACAGCTCCTGTCCCAAGGGTGACACCTGGCCTCCATACCTGCTCAGGCATGCTCACTCAACTTATATCTGAGGGGAAAAGTCAAATGGGTCCCAGGGGTTTAGTTCAGTGGTAAAATTGATGTTTAGTGTGCGCGAGACCCTGTGTTCTATCCATAGCACCAACAAAATAAAATGGTTCAGTGAAAAGTACAAAGGGGAAAAATAAAAATATTTATGCCCACCACTGACACCCAGTAGTGGTTAACACTTTGCTATACTTCTGTTATTACTTCCTCCACTGAACATTTTAAAGTAATACTCTGGGGCCAGTGAGATGCTCCAGTGAGTAAGGCACTTGCCACAGGAGCCTGGCTACATGAGTTTAGTCCCCTGAAGCCCACACAGAAGTGGAAGGAGAGAACCAACTCCACAAAGATGTCCTCAAGTATATGCCATGGCGGGCACACGCACACAATAACAACAACAACAAGAATAATAATAAATAACTTGCTTAAAATATTTAAGGTAATACTTCAAAATGTATCTTCAAAAGCAGTATCCATGAAGCTGGGTGTAGTGTTGTGTACATTTAATCCAGGACTTGGGAGACAAAAGCAGCCAGATTTCTGTGAGTTTAAAGTAAGTCTGAGCCGGGCAGTGGTGGTGCACGTCTTTAATCCCAGCACTTGGGAGGCAGAGGCAGGCGGATTTCTGAGTTCGAGGTCAGCCTGGTCTACAGAGTGAGTTCCAGGACAGCCAGGGCTACACAGAAAAATCCTGTCTCGAAAAACCAAAAAAAAAAAAAAAAAAAAAAAAAGTAAGTCTGGTCTACATTTTGAGTTCTAGAACAGTCATAGATAGATACATGAGACCCTGCCTCAAAAACAAAACAATACAACAACAACAAAAACTCTTATTATTTTATACAATCAAAATGCCATTGCAAAGCCTTAGCAATTAATAATGACCTTTTAAACGTCATCTAATGACTCATATTTCAAATATTCCAGTTGCTGATTATAGTGTATAATCAGGAGGCTGAGGCAGAAGGATCATTAGTTTGAGGCCAGTATTAGCTAAATATAAGACTCTGTCTCAAAAATCAAAGAAGCTAAGGGTGTGATTCAGTGGTAGAGTTCCCACCTTTCATGTACAAGGTCCTGAGTTAAATTTGCCAGTATCACACAGACAGACAGACAGACACACACACACACACACACACAATATCACCAAATATTTCTTATAGCTGGTGTGTATAAATCTCATTTTACAAACAAGAGAATTGGAAAAGAGTCACCAAGTCACTGAGTTGCAGGACTGGGACTTGAACCAGGCTGTTTTAGTTCCAGACCTCAGTGAGAGTATACATGGTTCTTAGATGCTTTGAGCTAGCACCTGCTAATGTATCATCTTTCCATGTCCCTTCTCCACAACCTCATTTCTCCAGCCCGGGAGCTACCTCTCATCTTTCCTCATCTTCAACCACCATCTCAGAGACCTCCAGGAACTTCCTTACCTAAGGCTGGTCCAAAGAAGACCTGGGAGGATGGGGCCAGCCTCTCCCACTGGTATTGAGCAGTAGGTTTACTCCTTGGGGACTTGCAGTTCAGGGTCACATTGGTCCCCACATAGGGTACACCCTGTAAACTACAGGATGGAGGAGCTGGAGGAACTAGAGAAGGGAAGATAGGTTAAAATCCATACTCTAAGGGCCCATGGTGTCTGATCCCCCAATCTCTTTAGTCATTCTACCTTCCATCCCCAGGTCTTAAGCTCAATCACTTGAGAGGGAGACCTGCTTCACCTGCCTGTGCTGGGATGGGAAAGGATCCAGAGATGTGCCCTTCTTACTCACCCAGCACTTTGAGCTCTATGCTTTTGATGCTGTGGCCCATACTTGTGCCTTTCCCGTCAAATACATTGACAGAACAGCGGTAGGTCCCAGAATCTCCCTCCTGGAGGGCCTCCAGGCGCAGGGACACATTCCGTGTGGAGATGGAGTGGACCAGGGCTACTCCAGGTTTATTTGACATGACACCATTGATATACGACAACACCTAGTAGGGACAGGACATCTGTTAGTGGTCTCCAATGCATCCGTTGGCATGTGTTGGCTCAGCATGTCTTCCTCCTCCAAACTGGACTTCTTCACTGCTTCCTCACTTGAACTTTCTGGCCTGAACCACCTTTCATTAACCTGTCTTCTCATCTACTCGCTCACAACTCCAGGAATTTCTCACTTCCCATGTGGACTATCATCTCT
Organism: Uromys caudimaculatus; assembly: GCA_028551405.1. Lineage (NCBI taxonomy): Eukaryota > Metazoa > Chordata > Mammalia > Rodentia > Muridae > Uromys > Uromys caudimaculatus. Next base: position 79,027,851 of record CM052706.1, read on the forward strand.
TCAGCTTTTATAGTGGCTTTTTAGGGAAGTACCATACTGAGCAAAGAAAGAGCAATGCAAGAGGAAGCATGTATGAAAAAAAATTAGATTGTACATTACAACTTTGTAAGACTTAAAGGTTCTACCTTTTAAAGCCACAGATTAAAAAACAAACAAACAAAAAACGAAACAAGCAAACAAAAAAAAACCCAGATTTTTTTTTTTTTTTTTTTTTTTGTTTCTCCTTAATTGAAAAAGATATGACTGGGAAGATAGCTCAGTCTCTGACATGCTTGTCCTGCCCACATGAAGATCTGAGTTCAGCCACCAGAACTCGTGTTTTAAAAATCAAAACAAACAAAATCTCAGCATGGTGAAGCATTTTTTTTTTTAAACAGTGCAGTCTCCTAACCAATCAAGTACATTATGCCTGATATGATTGGGATGGAAATGGATGGCAAAGGGAACTGATACTCAACATTTAACAGGTTGGAAGAACCACCCCACGCTCCTCACAAATGTCTTCCACAGAGTCAAAACAGTACCAGCCATTAACCTAGCATACAAAGTGTGTTGCAATGGAAAAGATGCGATGAGAAAAATAGCTGCGTTAGAAACCCAACCCTTGTAAAAAGACTAAAACACTTCCCAGTTTCTCCCCGTTGAGCCCCTAGAACATCTCACCTTCAAGACTGTCCACCTTGTTCCAAGAACTGACTTTCTCCCCAGTCCCTTCCTAAATATCCAAAGACTGTACTGGCCAGTGTCATTGTACTTTTTCCCTCCTGACAAATATTCTAGAAGCTGATATAGGATCATATAGGTGGAGCACATACGACTCTGAAGCTGGAAAGCCACAGACAGGTGGTCTCTGGGACTTGCTGGCGAGCCAGCATAGCCCAATGGGTGAACTTCAGGGCTGCTAATGTGAGACTGTCTTAAAAACAAGATAGATAACCCCTGAAGAATGACACCTAAAGGTTAACTTCTGGCCTGCACATGAGCATACACACACACACACACACACACACACACACACACACACCCCAATATGCATACATATCCAAACATGCACATACACACAAAACATTTAAATGGGGGGTTGAACAAGACTGTCTGCCTTGCCCTAGTGTATTCAGGAATTCTTAGGCTCCATACCCAGCACTGCATAATCCCAGCACTTGGGAGGCAGAAGCAGAGGCAGGCAGATCTCTGAGAGTTCAAGGCCAGTCTGGTCTACATAATGAATTCCAAGACAACCAGGACTACATAGAGAGACACTGACAAAGAAAGGAAGAAAGAAAGAAAGAAAGAAAGAAAGAAAGAAAGAAAGAAAGAAAGAAAGAAGGGAGGGAGGGAGGGAGGGAGGGAGGGAGGGAGGGAGGGAGGGAGGGAGGGAAGGAAGGAAGGAAGGAAGGAAGGAAGGAAGGAAGGAAGGAAGGAAGGAAGGAAGGAAGGAGAAATAAAAGAAAGAGAAAAACAAACACAAAACTCAAGATAATTAGATCAAATGATTTCCTTGAATACATTTTCCAAGACCATGCAAGGAATATGTACAGTGAAGAAATCTGAAAGTGGTTTCATTTAGCTTCTGGATAAAAGAACACTGAGTGCCAATCCTGTGTAGTGGAGGAAGAGAGATGCCAAGTACTGGCAGGGAGCCATTCTGTCTTTTACAGATATAAAGAATTTAGGGGTTTGGGGCTCACAAGATGGCTCACTGTTGGGGGGGGAGCATTGCCACCAAGGCTAATGATTTGAGTTCAATCCCTGGAAGTCACATAAAGATAGAAGGAAAGAACTGACTCCTGAAAGTTTATCTCTGACCTCCATATTAGCACCGTGGCCTGTACAAACCCACTCCACACAAACATCATGAGATCATGAGGAGGAGGAGGAGGAGGAGGAGGAGGAGGAGGAGGAGGAGGAGGAGGAGGATTAATAATTGGCGGATTATTAATAATTAATAAATGGCAGATGGATCCAGGAAGAGATGTGGCCTGTACTTGACAATCTCAAGCCCAGAAAATGTCAACACACAGCATGTGGAGCTGTGTGAAATTGGTGATGCAGAGATAGTGCCCCCTGCCTCTAATGTCAGCACTCAGGAAGCAGAGGCAGACAGATCTCTGAGTTTTGAGGCCAGCTGGGTACACAGGATGAGACCAAAAAAGAAAAAGGTTGTGTTTTACTCACACCGTGATTCTTCTATCCTCAGCCCCACCCACCCACCCACCTACCCTGCCCCACCCCCACCCCTGCCTCTGTGCTTTTCCTTCAGGCACTTTTACCACAGTTTTGTGTACTGGGTTTCACAACGAGAAACAACACTGATATTGTGGAGGCTGTCTTCTCTTCCCTATAACATTGTCCTCTATCCTCATTCTCTGCCAGCTCATTCCTACACTCCTAGGCTGTCATTGGCTAAGATTTTCCCCTCACCTGGTTTGGTTCCTTCCCTTCTTGTTCCAAGAACCAAATCAGGAGGGGCACCTCCCAGGGGTGGGATGACGGCTCCTCCTGTGCCATCGTGTACCAGGCGGGGAGCACCACTTCTTCTCCCTCTACCGCCTCCAATTTGTTGAGGCCCGGGGGCACGTGCAGCTCCATCTGAGCCAGTGAAAAGGCAGCTGAAACACAGAGCAAGGAGGTTGTGAGCTCTTACGGTGGGCTTCCCGGTCAGTCAAGGAGCCCGCCTGCCTAACTTCCCTCGCTTGAGGAGAAAATATGTCCCTCAAGGACAAAGCCTGGAGACGTGCCCGGAGACCTCTTTCCCAGGGTCCTGCTCCTCCTCACTCCGACGTCTTGAGTCTAGAGGAGGGATGGGACCACATTTCTATGTATTCATTCTAATCCTGAGGTACAGAGTCTGAGCAGATTTCACCTCCAGAAGGGTGATTCCAGAAGGGAAAGCATACCTGCTTTTGACCCACACCCCCACGGCACACATTTGATCCTCCAGTCTCCTTGATGAAAGGTGAGGGAGAATGGAGATGCCAGCTCAGGTCACCCAGACACCTCAAGCCCGAGCTCACAACCGGATGGCAGGTCGCAACGCAGTTACTCATTAACCTCGCGGCTTCCTCTGAACTCTGAGAGCCCGCCGGAGCCCTGCGCTCCCCAACTCCCGCGCCTGCCGGGGACTACGGGAATCCCAGGCCTCCGCTCAGCCCCACTGAGTCAGCTGCCCTAGGAAAACGCGCGCCTGAGACCCAGCCAAACCCTCGAGAACACTCTTGGGGGTCCTGGCTATCAAAGCGAAATGCAACTGAGTTATAGGAAGTTTCAGGATGAGAGGTGAGGACAATCTTCCCACAAGTACAAAGCTTCCCGAGCGTGTGTTTGGGGAGGGGGGGGCACGGGGCGGGGAGGGGAGGAGAGGGTGTCTCCTTCGGTTATGGGGACATTGATGACACTCCGGAGCCCAGAACACCTACTTTCTGCACTTCGGAGAGGCGAGAGGGCGTGGAGAAATAACTTTGGGTTAGTACAGAACCGAGCCTGGGGACACCGGCTGCTCTCGTCCTGGGCCCTGCTCTTCCCGGATCATAGCACGCAGGACAGACTGCCACCTTGGGGAAGGTGAGCGGGGAGTCGAGGCTCGGAAGCCCTACACTATCTGCGCCGGCAAAGTCAGGCGGAAGGCTGGGGAGACTTAGAACCTTACGGAGCCAGGATGCGCGCCTCCCCCATCGCTTCCTGGCCGCGTCTTAACCGAGGCCCCCACCCCTATTCCTTGTCCTTCGTGGCATCTCCCACCTCTGACATTTCCTGGCGGGTCCCTGTAGTCGGAGCAGGAAACTTGCGCCTGCCGATAAGGCAGAAGACAATGAAACCCGGCCCGCTAGACCGGAGGCTCTGCCGGCGAAAACAACCCCGCCTTGAGAAGGTCCACCTCCCCCCAGGGACTCCGCCTGCAGGTTGTTCTGCTACCGCCAGGCTCACCAGGAGCCTCCAGGGCGGCCGCCGCGCTTCCCAGCCTTCTCCCTGTAAGGCCAGTAAGGAGGGGAAAGTGTCTACCATCAGACAGACTCGAGCTTCCCTCCGCAAGAGCTCCCTAGCTGCCTCTTCCAGGTTTTGCACTTGCAGTTTGCAAAGTGAGGGGCAGGTGGCTGGGAGTAGGAGGTGAGATGTAGCGGTGAACACACTTGCCTCGAGGTGAGCCAGGGGCTCTGCTCTAGCGTCACTTGGAAGGGAAGAACACCCTAACTGATCAGACCTTTTTGTGACTTGGTGCCGCAAGGGGAAAAATGGGGAGTTTCTGGGTTCCAATGAAGAACTCCGGAGCTACTCAAGAATAGCATCATTTGGCCCAATCTGAGACCAGAGAGAGAGAGAGCGAGCAGGCCAAGGGCCTAAGCAGAGCGAATGGGCCCTGCTCCCCAGGGCTACTATTTTTAGTTTCCCTCTTTCTCTGAGAAACTCCCCTTGTGGGCTTCTCACGCTCCAGGGGCAGTTCTGAGCCATGAAAGAGCACATGGAGCAGGAGGGCCTTGTTGCCTTGTGCCTTCCCCAGGAGCAGGAGCACATTTAACCCTCCAGAGGCCAAGAAGGGCAACCTTCATGGCATCAGTGGCAACTCAGACTCTGGATCTTTGATATGACAAAATCAAACCCACAGCTAAAAGAGAAAAAGGGGGGCCACGGGTGACCTACAGAGGATGCCTGTGATGCTCAAGGAGCCAATACAGGTGTTTCCTTCCTGGCTTGGAGGCTGATACTGCCCTCTCCAACACAGTAAGGACCAAGTTGAGGCAGAATGCAGAAAAAAACCAGAAGCTTAGGTTGATGTTGAAGTTACAAAAGCAGAGCTGAGAAGTTGAAGGAGCAGGAAACACTCCAAGCTTTGGATCGAAGGGCTTGCAAGCTCATGAGACTCATATCTGGGAACCTTAAGATCTCATGCCCTCAAGACCGCTAGGACACAGACCAGGCTGAAAGAGACTGGGCGGGAACAAGGAGATCCCGGTCAATGTCACTGAATTTACTCTACACTCTTCCAGGTCTTACTTGCTCTGACATCCTCTAGTCCAAGGAAGGCGTTAAAGCAGAGGTTTCCAAACCCAGATAGCAAAACAGCCTGGGAACTAGCTTATAATGGACTCAGTTCCTCCTGAGTCATTTCTCTCTAGATATAGTACTGGGCCACCTTCAGCTCCTGCTTCAGCTAGTAGTCCTGGGAAGCTCGCCCAAGCACTTGCTTCAGGAGGTTTCCCTCCCTTGGACCCTTTGGCACCCTCTCCCTATTTTTCTTGTTCCTTTGGATCTGAGAAAAGATAAGGATGATGGTAGACCTGCAAATGCGCTGTGTGACGAATCTGAGCAACTGACCTCTTCCCGAATTTCCTGTGTCCAAATGACCTCATGGTCAGGCTTTGGGGGCATCTCCTTTGATTTCCAGGGCAGGAAGCAGGAGGGAAGGGAAGGAACTTGGTGGGGGAAATGCTGGGACGTGAAGTACTGCTTGAAGTACTTTCGTCAAGGCTGAGGACCAGGCATTCCCCCCGGGGATCTTTCCCATCGGCTTGAATGTGGGGTGAGGGGGACTGGAACTAAGTCCTTAAGCTCTTTAGTCACTGTCTCATCCCGTGCCTCAGCTTATCCAGCTGTGATGAGTGGGGGTGGATAGCAGACAGAAATAGCTGCCATCATTCATTCCAGAGGTCTTCCTTAGAGATGCCTTTATCCCCCTCCCCAGCACCACACATCACACCAAAGCTGGAAGCCGTTCTAGCCATAGAAGGGAGAAAGTGTACCACCAACCAGTGATGCCCAGAAGTGGAGAGTAATGAGAAAAGACAAGAATGTCAAACAAAAGTCCCTTCAGACCCATTCCCTAAAGTCCTCTCTAGGATCGGATTGACCTGATCAAAGCCCCTCCAGACCCGGTGTTTGACTCACCAAGAGTACTCAGTCCCAGGAACAAAACCCGCAGCAAGCTGGTCTCCGGGGTTCCAGCCGGAAGAATCATGGCCCTCCTTGGCCCGGAGTACTCAGGGACAGTTGGGCACACAGTGTCTACAGGTGCTATGGGTGAGCGGCGGCAACCCGAATGTGCACAGAAACCAGGCTACGACAAGGGTGGCTCCAACCCAAGTCAGCGGGTGTGCGGATGGGGAGGTGGGGTGGAGACCGACTGGACAGGGGGCGGGGCATTCGAAGGGGTGGAGAGGTCATCGTCCTGCCGGGCGCGGCGCGCCAGTGACCCGCAGCGGGGGAGGAGAGCTCTCTTCGGGCTCGAACAGCCGGATCCGGCGGCCTCTACCCGGTTAGTCTTCAGACTGGGATCGGAGAAGTCGTGAACCAGCCGTGGGAGTAAGAAGGAACCACTATCCTGAGTCATACCTCCAGCGCAGGTGTCGGGCATTGAGGATGAAAAGGGAGGAATGAGGAACAAACCTAAATCTAAGGAGCCACCCTCACCCAACAATCAAAGCCCTGTATCTGCGGCCCGGTTCAAGCCTGGCTTGCGGCGTCCTGAATCTAAGCAGGGCGGCCTTCTCGGAGGAAGAGGGGAGCCCCCCCCCCCGTTGTGTGCTGTGGGTTAGGGTGGGTTGGGCGCAGCCGCTGAGATGTGGATTCGAACATTAGCCCAGACCCCTCTCCGCCCGGCTCAGGCCCGAGGCTTCTGGGGAGGATATCCAACATAGCCCCGACGCCACAGGCCTTCCGTCTCCTAGGGCGAGAGAGGAGCCGGTTCTCCAGAGTTCCTGAAACTGAGGCCCGAGGGGGAGTCTCGGACCTTTGCCTCACTGCTGCGAACACGGAAGATCTGGTACAAGGTAGAAACTGAGGCAACAGTCCTCAGTTCTTCATTCGTGAACTGTTCACAGGCTTGATGCTGACCAGGGAGGAGGAAGCAGCTGCAGGAGGTCGGGATATAAATAATTTCCTTTCCTTCTGTACAACCGCTGGTGTCTTCGCAGCCGCCCATCCTTGCAGTGAACGGCTTAGGCCAGTTCTGATCCTTTAATTCCCAGGACTAGATCTTTCCGCCGTGAATTTAATTTCAACCCTACCCCCCTCCCATGCCATTCGGTGGGGGCACCTCTGCACCCCCTAATAACCAAGGCTGCTTCAGCAGGGAACGCACCGGTTCTAGTCTAAGAGCCAATAAATAAAAATAAGCTTCAAGCAGGGCTTCGCTGCGCAGGGCAGAAGGCATAGCCACGGATGTCTGGCGTGGCCTGTTCGGAGGGAGCAGAAATGTCAGGTAGTAGAGGCAGCCGGGCCTCCTCATCTGTACACATCCTATCAGCTCCAGCATTGTGCAACGGCTTCTCCTACCTGTAGAGCCCCTGCCCTAGTGCAGCCAGCCTGGCTCCTCTTCAAATACCAGTCATGCAGTGGCTCTACGAAATGCCTATACAAACACTAGACTACTGCTCCTGACATCTATGGAATCCACCTCTTGGCAGCTCAGCCAAAAGGCAAAGACCTTCAAACTTTGGACTGCCAATAGGTGGTGTTGGGGACGGGCTGTCTTGGTTTTCCTTGCCTACCAGATTTTTCTAGATTTGAGAATACTAAAAAACATTTTTTTTTTTTTTTAAACGTGTATGGCCACTGTGCCTTCATGTGTCTGCACCACACTCGTGCAGTGCCTGTAGAATCCAGAAGAGGGTGTCGGATCCCCTGGAGCTGGAGTTGACAGATTTTGAGCAGCTATGTAAACAGATGCAATCAAACCCTAGTGCTCCTTACTCTTAACCACAAAGCCATGTCTCCAGTCCCTTGTGTACCTCTTCAAACACCCCTCATTTGTTGCCTGGACCACGGTCACTCCAAATGAATAACTCCTCCCAGGAAAAGGTAGTACAAAGCTTTGGCTCTAGCCCAGTGACACTGAAGCAGCTGATGACCCAGGTATGTCCAACCCTGCCCAGGAGCTGCTTCCCAAAATCTCGGGGAAAGCACAGCCACAAGGATCTGAGGAGAGTGACTGTCTACACGTGGCACAGAAGCATTCTCCGGCTTTTACCAGAAAGAATTTTCCTCATTGTCTCCTATTCTAACCACTTCTGACCCCGAGGAAGTCAAAACCTCAACATTTGATGAGTGCAAGCTAAATTCATAATTTCATAGGTTTCTCATCCGACATCTTACAAAGAATTTATAATTTGGACTGGAACGATGTCTCACCAGTTAAGAGTACTTGTTGGTCTTGCAAAGGTCAAAGGTTCAATCCACAGCATCCACATGGTGGTTTAAAAACATCCATAACTCCAATCCTAGGGAACCTAATGCTTCTGACCTCCACACATGTGGTAGGTACACATACTTACATGGAGGCAAAACACTCATACACATAAAAACAATTTAAATTAAAAACCAAAAAAAAAAAGCTTGACTAAAGGGCCTCTATCCCTCCAGGATCAGGCAAAAGGCTCACTTAAGGTCTTAATTAGCCCCATCGTTTAGCAATGCTCAGTTACCTGACAGCCTGGCCAGACCGGATACTCCTATCAACAAGCCACTGTCCTCTCAAGCCTCCATTTCCCAAAGCTGTTTTGTCCTCTGCCCTGACCTTCAACCCATTTCAAGCCACAAGGAAACTCAGGAAACTCAGGCTTGATCTTATCTTTGCCTTCCATCTTGGTCACAGGAGTCTAAGAAGGCCACGTTCCCAGGAATAGTATGCAGGTATATTGAGTTCTCACCAACTGTACCTAAAATGTTCTGCCCCATCTAGTAACTACTAGCCAAGGAGAGAGACAGAGGTAGATACGTTCAGCAACGATTAATGATAGTTCTGGATTAGTCAGTGGTCACATTGGAGGGGCCATGCAGTGTTCCTGGTAATGTTTGTTCCAACTGTTCAAGCACTGGTGACTGAAATTGCTGCTGTATGACCATCAGTGCACCCTCACCTGAGAACCAAAGCGTAAACCCACAAGAATCTCCCAAGGCCCCTACACACAAATGCTGCCCATACTGAGAACAGGTGCTGCGCCAACAGTCCCAGGGTATTTACACTCTCCCTGAAGGGGCACCTATTTTTAGCAGCTTACATTAGAAAAAAAACATAACGCCAGGCAGTGGTGGCGCACACCTTTAATCCCAGCACTTGGGAGGCAGAGGCAGATAGATTTCTGAGTTCGAGGCTAGCCTGGTCTACAGAGTGAGTTCCAGGACAGCCAGGGCTACACAGAGAGACCCTGTCTTAAAAAACCAAAAAAAAAGAAAAGAAAAGAAAAAGAAAAAGAAAAAACTGTAACTCCTTAAGCCCAGATTCAAATAACACAGACCATCCCAGTGGTTAAAATCACTAGAAAAACATATAAGCATCAGTTAGCCAAATGGTATCAAATTAAGAAGGGGGAGAGGAATCACTGATTTGATATCATTTTGAGGGTTGTAAGAAAGAAATTTTTTTTTTTTTTTTTTTTTTTTGGTTTTTCGAGACAGGGTTTCTCTGTGCAGCCCTGGCTGTCCTGGAACTCACTCTGTAGACCAGGCTGGTCTCGAACTCAGAAATCCACCTGCCCCTGCCTCCCAAGCACAGAAAGAATTTTTTAAAATATGCAATTTTATGTTTAGTTTTTTTGAGACAAGGTCTCTCTGTGTAGCCCTGGCTGTCCTGGAACTTGCTCTGTAGACCAGGCTGGCCTCAAACTCAAGAGATCCGCCTGCCTCTGTCTCCCGAGTGCTGGGACTAAAGGACCACCACCACCTTCTGGCATGTGATTTTATTTTCAACAGTACAGAAAATCAGGACTTAAGGGTTCTCGGGTCCTCATCTGGACCTGTTGCCCATTTAAAGCAGAACACTGGAGCAATGTTGAGGAACCCCTGAAGATAAAAAACCCAAGTTCCTGCGATCCTTGACTACCAGGGACTATTCTTAGCCAAGGGTACTAACCTCAAAGTGGAGTGGCACCTGACGCGCTGGAGTCTCAGAAAGGGGCTCTATGCATGAGTCACTGCCTAGTGGACTGGCACCTTCCAATTTCTTCTCTCAAGGGTCTCTCTTCAAAGGCATTAGTTCTGTATTTCTATTGGATCCTCATTTTCTTTTTCAGACACAGCAAGAGGGCGTCAAGTTTGTCCTCTCACTGCCTAGGAGACTCACCCCAATTAGTAAGTGAAAAAGATGAGGAATCAAAGTGTCTTACAAATCTATACTGCTAAAGTTAGAAGAAATAGCACGACATTTTCTAGAAAGAAATATAATGTGACTTCTAATAACCTCTGGAACTGACAAAAAACTATTTTCATTATTAATATAGAGAGAAAATAGTACATGGCTGAGGGGTCTGGTCCTTCCTAGGACCCCAGGCCTTGTACATCTAGGCGAGCACCCAGGACTGGCCACACGCAGCCTCAGCCTGTTCATCCTTACAGCAAAGCAGGACATAGCCCCATACACAGTGCAGTCACACTCACTACAAAGGCTCGGCTAGCACACCCAAGAGGTCAGGAATCCCTTTAATTTTTTTTTTTTTTTTTTAAGTTTAAATGTCAACACAACCATAAAAGTTGGTACATCACATAAACAAAAGTCTTTGCAGGCAACACTGATTGGAAATAGTAAAACACTTGGTTGGTGAAAAAATGAACTCTAAATTATATACAATAGTAGCTAAAGGTAAAATTTAAAAACAGTTTTATTTACTGTGACTCGATTTACTTGCCATTATCTATTGCTTATTTATTCAAGGTTGTAAATAATACTTATAGAGATGTGTAAAAATGAAAGTGAAAAAAATACAATTTTCAATTTCATATGAAACTCAAAGTATAAGTTTTGTCCAATATGGAATGTACTACATTTGTTTATATCAAGGCTCTAAAATCAGTTTTAAAATCGATGTTTTCTTTTTGTAAAAAAGAACTGACCCACCATGCAAGACCTGCTTGCTCAAAATGAGCATTTCAGGTGAGGTCTGCTTTCTCTGCCCAGAGTTGTCTATGATTTCTTAGAGGTTGTATTGGTCTCATCGTGGAAGGAGCTCCCATGAAGAGTCCGACGGCAGCATCTGGATGTGGGGTAGTCTGGGGAATGGGAAGAAGGGACAAGAATGCACAAGCCCAAATCCTTATGAAGGATGACACTCAGTTGTTAAATTTTAAGGGGTATCCGATGGCTTTTTCCAGACACTCAACTAATGAGCCGGCAGAAAGAAAATCCCTCTCTACTTCTACAAATTTGATATAGATGGATTTGGGGGAGACTCCAGGATCCACAAGACAGTTCTGAGACAAAAAACCATTAATACCAACCCAATCTTTACTGAAGGTTTTGGTATTTGCTTGGAAATGTAAAAACAGGCACTGCTGCAGAGTCCTGACTTCAGCAATACCGAGGTAGCAGTAGATGATCCGGGTGGGCTCAACTTCCACCTGTAAGGAGGCTTGTGCTGAGAGGGTGTCCAGGTCAACACGGCCCTCTTTCCCTGGGTCCAGAGCATGGCGCTCCACATCTGGTGAGAGAGGCCTCTCGATACATTCTTCATAGCCAATGGCATAAAGGCCTGGGCTTTTAGGAATCCCTCCTGGCAATAAATACTGAACAACATTGCCCCCAGTTGGCTTGGAGTGGGCAATGGGGATCCAGTCAATCTCCATGTGCAGCTCTAGGCACCTCGCTTCACTGATAGTGATCTCTAAAAATTTGTAGTAAACATTTTTCCAGTTCATTTTTTGCACCCGGGTCATAATGATCCGTCCCTCCGGCTTCTCAGAGTTGAAGTACTCCCGAAGACGCTTGCCAAGGGGCACCTGTGAGCTGATCTCAGCATAATGGTAACGGATATCCTCTTTCCAGCGGGTGTTATAGCCAATTCCAAAAATGGCCAATTTATTGGAAAGATGGAGCCTTGAAAAGTCTGTCCAGCTCTGAAACAGCTCCCATTTCAACTGCACCGACTCCAAAATCTGTACAATATTCTGCATGGTGTCTCGCTTCCTAGAAAGAGAGGTTGACAGTTAAATTCTTCAGGAGACCAGAGCAGCAACATCTAACAGAATTGCCTATGATGGTGGAAATGGTAACACCTAACTGCCCGAGATAGGAGCCACTAGAACGTAAACTACAGTCAACAGGAACGAAATGTTACATTTAAACACCCACACCTCAGAAAGGCTTCCGTGCTGGAAGGTCACCGCATTAAATGTCAGAAATACCTCCAAAAGTTCCTAGAATTACAAACAGCTTTTCATGGTCTCAGATCAATTTTAATAAATATAATACTTATGCTTCTAGGATTTCACGGACCGTGAATGTTTGGGAAATCATTGTGTGTCTACACGTGCTGTGTCGTTTGTGTGGAAGTCAGAGGAAAGCTTCGGATTTGTTTTCTCCTTCCACTTTCCCATGCATTCTGGGACTGAACTCAGGCTTTCCGGCTTGAACAAGCACTTCACCCACTAACCCTTGCCACTGACCCACACCAGGATCATGACTTGTTTGTTTGTTTGTTTATTTGTTTTTTCATGACAGAGTCTCTCTCTCTGTGTAGTCATGGCTCTCCTGGAACTTGCTCTGTAGACCAGGCTAGTCTTGAACTCAAGAGATCCACCTGCCTCTGCCTCTCCAGCACTAGAATTAAAGGTGTGCGCTATCATAGCCCTTTATAGTGCTCTTCAGAACCAAGTTCCAAAAGGCAAAGAACACTTTAACACGAAACGCCAGTGCTGCATCAGAAATACCTTAATTTTTAACACAGCATTTATGAGAGCCAGTAATTTTTTTACACGCTTTGGAGGAAAATAAGTACATGGTTGTCACTAAGGACCTCATACAAGAACTATATGCCACTGTAATGAACAATAAAGGTGATATTCCAGAAATGCTTCAGTTATGAATTGCATAATCAGCAGATTAAGATAAAACATGCTATGGAATTCCTGTTCCAAGGGCTACTTAAATAATGTACTGACCGATACCTCACGTAATTTACATAAATGCAATTATAAGTTGGTTCTTGCTGGAAATGATGATGTACAGCTTTAATCCCAGCACTTACAAGGCTGAGGCAAGTAGATCTTTGAGTTCAAGGCCAGCCTGGTCTACATGGTGAGTTCCAGGACAACCAGGGCTATACAGAGAGGGGGGAGAGGGGGAAGAGAGGGGGGAGGAGGGGGAGGGAGGGAGAGAAGAAAGAAGAAGAAGGAGGAGGAGGAGGAGGAGGAAGAGGGAGGGGGAAGGAGGGGGAAGGAGGGGAAAGGAAAGGAAAGGAAAGGAAAGGAAAGGAAAGGAAAGGAAAGGAAAGGAAAGGAAAGGAAAGGAAAGGAAAGGAAAGGAAAGGAAAGGAAAGGAAAGGAAAGGAAAAAATTGTTCCTCAAATATGGCCAAACTTTGATATGGTGAGACTAGCTTATTAGATATTAACTTGGAAATCAAGTTGTTACATTTTTAAAAAATTAACTGTAAGTTTAACTACAAAAGTGCTTACTTGCTTACTCACACTCAAGAAAGGCAGATTTGCTAAGAGTGCTGGGGTTTTGTTTGTTTTTGTTTTAGTTACTATTTATGAGTAGGGGCAGTGTGTGCTGGAGCCGCTGGAGCCTAGGAAGTCAGTCTCTGGACACTAATGCTGGGATCTCAACTTGAGGCCTCTGCAAGAGCACCAAGCCCATTCTCAATCTCTGAGCTTTGTCCCCAGCCCTCTGCTAAGAGCATCTTCAAAAGAGGCAATGGTCCTTCAGACTTTCCCTGTAAAATCTTCTGTCTTCCAGGAGAGGAGCTTTGAAACATTCTGGAGAGGCCTCATACAGCTACTGCCTTTTCTCTTATTACCCTGGTCTATCTGTGCTTCTTAGGACCCTAGGAGTGCCCTAGGTTTGACCTTCACCCACGGGTCTGACTTACGATCTTCTCAAGTAAGCACCTAGAAGGGAAAGCACTAGATTCCGGGGAACCATTTCTCTGCTAAGGAAGGTGAAGGTGCTCACTCAGTCACAATATCCGACTGTGATGCTTTGGGAGGCGATGTGTTTCTGAGTGGGACAAGAGTTCAAAGGGACACTCTTTTATAACCACCAAATTGGTTTATAAACGTCCTTTTCTTAAAGTCTTATATGTGTGTATGTGTTTGGTATATGAACACCTGTGTGTGTACGCATGTACACAAGCCAGAAGAGGATGGAGCACCCTCCTCTACCACTCCCAGCTGTGTTCGTTTCAGGCAGTGTCTCTCACTGAACCTGCAGCTTTCATGTTTTGAGTGGGTAGGCAGCCACTAACCCAAAGACCCTCCTGGTTCCATGTCCGTAAGCGGCTAGCTTTACAGTGTGAATGGACCATGGCCAACCTTTTACAGAGGTACTGGATCTGAACTCAGATCCGCATGCTTCTACAGGAGGTGCTCTTAACCATTAAGACATCCCTCCATGTTTTATTAATCTCAAGGAGGAGTACACTAAGAAGATGGAGGAGAGCACAGACTTCTGTTCATCTTGCTCACTGATGTTATTTTAATACCTTGCATGCAGCATTCACTTAGAAAACAAAAGTTAACAAAACGAGACTAGGGAATAATCTTCGTGAAGCATGGATTAGTCAGTAAACTAACCACACAGATGCTGAGGAGAGGGGGAGAAGAGAAAGAAGAAAAACAAACAAAACTCAACCCACTATCCAGATCAAGATATCTGTATTTTGTTCAATACTTCATGTTCTGAGCAAGCAAGTCAGACACTGCAGAGAATCTCAGAAGTGCCAGACTGAGAAGCAAATGGCCGACTGGAAGCTCTTCAGAGCCTTACTCCTTAGTGAGCTGGCACCACAGAAAGAGCACACCAGAGTCCTGCTGGACTCAGCAGGACAGTGTTTCAGGAGCTTGGATCAATTTGGCACCACACTTATTTGAGTAGTTCCTGAGAACTGCCCACTTCCTGAGTTCTGAAGATCCAATGCCAAAAAAGTGCCAGGGTTTAAGGCTAGTGGCAACTCTGTGATGGGTCTATACCTAGTTACATCAAAGACCATGTCCTGAAGGCCCCAAGCGGCTATTTGGGAGACATAGGGCATTTTAGTTACAAAGCAGAAGCATTTGGAGAGTAAGGGATTTAAAAGTATGGACTTATAACTCACTTTAAAGGTTATTTGCCAGGGCCAGTGAGATGGCTCCAAGGGTAAAGCCCTTGCTCTGTAAGCCAGATGACTTGAGTTCAAGCCTTGGCCCCATGGAAAGGTGAGAGAGCCTTTGAGACCCACAAATGAACTGTAGCCATCATGTGCCCAAACACATCATACGTGCATATACAATGAGAATCAATAAGTTAAACACCGGCTTTCTTTCCTTTCTACTTTGATGTCACCATCTCAAAAGGGAACTACTCCTCAGTGAGAGGTGGCTTTGGGTTTACTGATTGTGTCACATCCTGCTGTTGAAGAGGATTGGGGGAACCTTTCATAGTCCTGACCGGTCACTCACCCTTTCCCCTGATACAGGATTAATCAGACATCACTGGGGATTCTTTCATTCTAAAGACACCCTGCAAAGAAAGATTTGTAGCGGTAGCTCGCTGAACTACACACTTGCCTTTCTGCAGTCATTAGCTCTCTGCAGCTTGCCTTTTCCTCTGTCTACCAAATTTCAAGATCACAAATGTGGAATGTATCACACACAGCATGGGTGCTAGGAATCCAATGTTACCAGGAAGAAAAATGAGTGGTGCTCTTCAGTTAGCCCCGAGCTTAATTTTTTCGTCTTTTTAATGGCGTTGATAGGGAACTCATTTAAAGCCACTAAAAAGAACTGTGAATCTAACAGATGGTGCTAACTCTTAGGGGGCGGAACAACAGGTGGGCCAATGTCAGGCTCAATCCTAAACCTTCTCAGTCTGTCCTCCAGGAGCTGTTTTCTACCTGCATAAGTAGGTCACCTAAGAGCTTTCTTTGAGTCTCAAACTGTAATACAAGAATTTAAATGTCCCCTTGGCCCCCTACCATTTCACCCAGCCCCATTTAAAGTCGAGTGCTTGTGGCTCATCTTATCCCTCAGTAAGCATATAGAAACAAGGAAACACACATTTCTGTGTAACAGTTGTTTCTTCTTCTTGTAATGAAAATTTGGCAGGTTGGGTCCCTAGTGGTAGACTGAAGAATGAGCAGAAATGCCTTCAAGGTCTGTATCATGCCTAGGTACCCATGATCCTCCCAAGTCACTAAACTTAGACACACTGGTAAAAAAAAATGAAGCAGCTACTTACTGTGCCTCCTCAGAAGACTCTTGTTTTATTTTTAACGTTCTCTTTGAAACTGGCATTTCATCTGAAAAACAAAGAATTTTAAAACAAATTATATTTTTCTGAGTGGTGGTACACATTTATGTGAATAAGTAGCTCTATTCACTGCCTGCTCTGTACTTTCTTTTTCCTGGTGTCTAACACTGTCCCATACCAGATTTAAAAATGTAACTTTATATAATGAGATGCGAACATTTATATGCAAGATCAGAAACCAGGTTTCACAAGCATAAAATTCTTCAAGGTCACCAGTGGATTTCAAGCAAGGAGCTTAAAGCTTAATTTCGCTGCAAACATGATTTTAAAATAACAAGAATGGAAATTATTCTGCTCTATTTAGGTTTTCTGTGTAAGTTTTACAGGGTAAGTAATTACTCCCCCGAGTACAAGGACCAGCTAATCCTGCATCTCTCAAGGCCTGGTGACTCAACTCTTCACAGCAAACAGGGTTGACATGTTGCAGTTGTTCAGGCCTTATTATTCTTGTGAGATTAAAAGACAAGGTCATTTAGCATCTAGTCTTATTCTTCAAATCTTCATATTTTTTTACATATGGCTAATAATCTTAACAATTTGAGAGTCTCTTTCCTTTTCCCTTCCAACATTTGGGGGAAATTAAAACAGCATTAATAGACAATATGACAACAGTTCACTCTTTTTTTTTTTTTTATTTCTCTGTCATCGGCAGGAATTCTGTATTTTTTTTCCTTAAGTAAGGGAAACACATTTATACTGCCAACCCTGCCTGCACTTTCTCAGAGTCACCTGAGCACTTCACTAGGCGGAAGGGCATTTCCTACTAACATGCTCAATACACAACTTGCTGCTGATGTACACAGTCTAAAACCTCATCAATACTTCCCAACAAATAAGAAAGTCAAAACTGGAGCACTTGACATATAGTGATATAAGCAAACAAAAACTACATGTAGCCTCTTAATCAGACCACTTAAATATAGATTTAAAGTAGTTAGGCCAAGAGTCAGTGCTCTTAGCAGGAAATCTTAGTGCTACAAAGAGAGAGCAGGGGGATTTTGAATTGCATACGGTTCTGTCAGTAACCTCCTTGTATGACTCGGGTTAGGAAGTCTTCTATCTTCAGGGAACTTAACAGTATCCAAGTCACCAAGTAGCCAATAGCAAGCACGGCTTGGCAGTTTGATGCTAAGCCAAGAATGCCCATGTTGACTCAAACAGTTTCGCAATATGCCTTGTGCTGACAGCACAAGGAGCCATTACAGATGGTAAATACCATGGTAGACAGACAGACAGACAGACAGACAGACACACACACACATTGTTTTCTTACCCAATTCCTGATCTGTTGGATAGCCATGGAGATCCTGACTGTGGTTTCCCCAGTCCTCCTGTGAATAGTCCTCCACAGTGCTGCCGTCTGCCTCCAGCTCCTGGTACAAGCCACTACTGTTAATAAGGACAGGCTGGCAGGGCTGAGCATCCCATCCTCCCTGACCAAACACCTGTTCCAACTGCTCAAATGTGTAACTGCTCTTTCTTTTCCCAACACCATGCTCCTTCACCCGACTGTAACACCTGCGGAGGGTCTAAGACACAAAGTCTCTTGTTACTCCTTTAAAGCTGCACCTCCTCCTCCAGACACGGACCACAGATATTAACTACTGTCAGACAGACACAGACAGACAAACACACACATTGTTACAGGAATGCTATTTCAAATTCATTATTATATTAGAAAAATACTAATTTAGCATTTACTCAAACATGTTATAATTCAAACAATTATTTTTCAATTATCAATTAAAACAACAAGAAACATTACAACATTTTTGCATGTACCCAATACACATATTTTATGCCCCCTCCCCCATTTAAAAAGGATAAGGGGAGGAAAAAAAGAAATACCAGCCAGCCAATAGGATGCACACCTGCCACAGGAGAGAGAGCTGCTGTGGTGCCCAGAATTTGGAAAACGTGAGGGAAAGAGGACAGAAAGAAGAATTTCCCCAAGTGGAAAACATCTTCCTTACTCTCAGGTAAGAACAGGGGGAAACAGCTGTGTAGACAAAGCGGCTAACAAAACAGATCACTTACAGACTCTGTTCCTTCCTAACTCACTCTGTCATGGTAAAAATGTCTACAGCTGAAGCAGCAATCAAATCAATAATGTCTGTCATAAGTCCCTAGTCTCAGACACAATGACCAAGAAATAGTACATTAATACCTACATTTTACTGCTCTACCAACTCACACTGCCAGCTAAACAAACCGACAAACTGACAAACAAGGCTGACCGTCCTTCTCAGGGAGGTGAGGAAGGGAGTCATCTCACGTCTTTCTCGTCACTTGGCACAGCAAGTAAATGCAGTATGTAAGCTCCTAAACCAAACCTTTCGCCTTGTTCAACTCTTTCCCTTTTTACGGTCTTTATTTCTACTATGTATTTCAGACTGGCTCAGTTCCTGAAATCAATAGTACACCTCATGCTATCTTATCAGACACATCAAAAGCTACACCCAGGACTTAGTCTCAACTTGAACCCAGCCATTTAGGCTGTGTGCTGTCTCTGCCTTCCTTGTTTTCCTTCTCGCTCTTCTCCATCGCAGGGTTTCATTCAGAACTTTCTTGAGACAAAACCCCCTTGCCCTAATGGCTCCTAAATATTTTCTAGCTTAACTGCCAAAACTAGTTTATCTCTAACCTAGTGTATAAGCACTGTCAAGACTATAAGACCCTCCTAAAGGAGATTACCTTCCATCAGCCAATATATGACCTATTCTCACCAAACTAAAACAAGTCTGGAACTTTACAGATCTCCATGAAGTGCAGGATCTTTACATCACAGCTGAAAATCGACAAGACACTTCCTCACAGACTCTTTAAAAATCTGCTCCCTGAGGCCAGAAATCCAAATAGGCAAAAAGAATAATAAAAGCATAAGCCACGAGATCTCCCTCAGACACAGTTGCCCGCCTGCAGCTTGGACCCCCAAATCTACCCCCTCTCCCTTTCACAGAATCTCTCCCACCACCTCAAACGATCCTTACAGAAAACTGAGGCTTTGCATAAACTCTTTATAACAGAGAATTTTGATCTCATAGGGCAAAACTTTCTTAAGCAATCTAGAAACAAAACCTTGGAAAATGTGTGTCATGGTCAAATCTCCCCATGGAAAGGGCAATGCTGCAGATACCGTCTGACTCCGCACAACTCCCCTTTCCCAGCACCCTTCACCCTCCTCAGAGATGGAATTTGAATCGCAAACAGCCTCTGACAATTTATTTTTATCTTACAATGTCTAGTTTCTGCCTCCAAGAACACCCCAACCACTCCTGACTCGTCCAAGGACTGTAAATAGAGAGTCCCAACCCTGTCCATTTCCCTCTAAGACCATAAATGGAGATGGAAACCGTTACCCTTCTCACCACTTACTGGCTCCCTACAACAGCAAAGTCCACTCAGTTCGGTCACTGAGGGTTACCCCAGAAGCCAAGGCAGCAAACTAACATTCCCTTCCCAGAAGGATGCCATACTTAGCAGGAAGCGACAAGGCACAGAGGCTACCATTTTCTTCCTATATTTGCAAACAGTTATTCTCATCAAAAATAGAGTCACCAAGTTTTTATACTGTGCATGGGGAGAAACCAGAGAAAAGACATTTTCTCAAAGCCACCAAATTGAGCTTACAATTTTCTTTGGTTATGTAACTGTGAATACTGAAACCAGCAATCTCTGACAGCTATAAATACCTTTTACTTGTAGTATACACCTGTAACACGTTTAAAATTAGTACAGTGTGCTGACATCTACCAGGTGTGTGATGATGTCTGACTCGATATACTGAAATTGCATTAAAAAGATTTCCAAACCAACTTCCTCTCCTTCAAGATATAAATACACATAAGCAGTACTTTGCAGGTCTAATAAATCCCACATATTCAAGGGCAGCCTGCTTAAACAGGCATATCCACTAAGATGGGAGGTGGGGGGACTCAAACATCGGTGCAACTGCTATCCTTAGACCCACTAGGATTCACTTGAGAGCTTACACATAGATAAAAGGACATTTGGAGACCTTCCAATTCTTACCACCCACAGAAAAGATTATACAATACATTAGCCTCTAAATGTTTAATCAAAGCATATCATTAAAAGACTGGGTGGCTGTATCAACAATCCTAAACAAACCTACTAAGAACCTTCTCTAAATCAGAGATCATGATGCTCCAGAGTCTAGGAAAGATGAGGCTGCAGCTCCCATTTGAGTCAGCTACCAAATCCACCAAGATCCACCAGCTGGCTTGCTTGGTGAAGCACAGTCCACTTGACACTGAGGGACCTTGCTTCACTCACCTCATCCATCTCAGAAATGTACAGCAAGTTCACCTCCAACTGGAGAAATCCAAGACTTCTAAAGGCTATTCTACTAAAAGATAACAGTGAACTTCCTTACTGTGAGAAATCTCTCTGGTCCGTTGATGTTGATAGCACGTCATCTCCCTGGAGGAGGGGCTGTGAGACTATACTGTCCACCAAGACAGAGGTCATAAAGAATGAAGGAAATTTAGACAGAACTAAACAAGGTAACAACTTCAAGGGGCCAAACCAGAGTCGTTGCCATTCAGAAATGCCAGGTGAGTCAATCCACCATACCAAATGCTTAGGTTTCAGGGCTACAAAAGAACCTGAGAAAAGGCTTGAGGGACGTCCCATTACCGAAGCAGGGGGAGGAGGGTTGGCTGACCGCTGAAAATGTATAGGACAGAGTGAAAGTCTTGCCAGAGTTTAAGATTAAAGTAAAAGGGAATCAGAGAATAAAAAAGATGACATTCATTGTGTATGAATGTATGGGGAGTCTAAGGGAGGAGGGCAGGTAAACAAAGGCAGGAGGTTTAGATTGGCAGGATTAAGGGTGTGACGGCAGCAATGCAGAGAGAGACCCAGGGTTACAGTACACGGAACATTAAATACAGTGCACAATGCAGCTATCTTGCCAAAGTAAGTAAATCCAGTATTGGGTTGTATAAGCAGAGGAATCACATGTAAGCTATGAAGGTGGCTCTTCCTCTCTATTCAGCACCGGTGAGGCCACAGCTGGAGCACAGCATTCAGGTCTGGGCATCGAACCAGCTACAAGAGAGGGAAATTGTAGAGTTCAGAAAAGGGCAAATAAAATAATGAAAGGCTTGGGAAATAAGATCTATGAGCAGGCCCAGTGGTCTCAAAGTCCTTCCTGACATTATTAGGTTGCTCTAAGGGTGAAATTCAGGCTTTCCACTTCCTCTAATCCCTGCTCTTGCATTCAGAAGGTGGGAAGAGCTAGTTAGTTCTTCCCTGGTTTGGGAATACAGGAGGCAAACCAAATAGCTCATATAGGCAGAGGCCAAGGAAACTGCTACTGGCAACTTACCCACTTCATATAACACAATAGTCACCAGGACAAAACTGCTGCTTTAAAAGAATTGGCAGCAAGTGGAACAGAGCATACAATGAGGAGCAGAAAAAAGCCATAGCAGCTACATAAACGTGCTGTTTAGAAAACACTGGCTTCACTGGTCTAGGACGTCAGATGAGAAGTAATATCCTGAGGGAAGGACAGCTTAGTTATATAGTAGAAAACAATGTTATCAGGAAAACAGTAACTCGGCTTTTCAATTGGAGCTGTCAAACTGGCCGCACTAAGCATGGCCTGTATGTTTACCCACAGCCAACTGAATGTGACAAACCCAAAATTCCTCTCACTCAAATGATTAAGTAAGACAAGTCTTCAAAATCATATACTCCACCAAAAAATGGGGAAGTTAGACAGGGTGTAAATCCCCAGTAACTATTTTTCTTATAGAAGTGTCAAAGTAACACCTCAAGCTGGACATGGCAGTTCACTTCTGTAACATCCGCACACAGTGCAGAAAAATGGCTGCAAGTTTAAGGCCAGTACAGAGACCTTGTCTCTAGAAAACAAATTCCCCACCAAACAAATACCTCTGACTAAGACAAACGAGTGTCTCTGTAAAACAGATCCTTTTCCTTTAAATTCCTATTACAGTTATTATGAGTGGCTCTTAATTGAGGCAACAAAACAATAAAACAAATAAAAACTGAAAAGGTCTGAGGACACAGCTCAGTGGAATGCTTGCCTAGTATGTTTTAGGCCCTGGGTTCAATCTTAAGCAACACATCACATGCACACACACACACTTAAGCAACACATCACATGCACACATGCACGCGCGCGCGCACGCGCGCGCGCGCGCGCACACACACACACACACACACACACACACACACACACACACACACACACACACACACACAGCCTGAGGACACAGCTCAGTTGGCAGAGTGCTTTCCTAGGATACTAACAGTAGGTGGCGTATGTCTATAATTCCAACACTGGGTGGCAGAGATAGGAGGATCTCTGTGAGCTCCAAACCAGCATGATCTACTAGAGCTCCAAGACAGCCACAGCTAAATAAAGAGGTCTGACTCAAAAAAGAAAAAACAAACAAAACAAAACAGCATAAATTTACACTCACATCTTTTGACATATAACTGCAACTTTGGGGTAGAAAGTACCTAAAACAAAACCATTTGGGCAAAACTCTTAGAATTATCATACAGAGTTTTCTTGCAAATGGACTAAATCCTTTAAAACCAACTACAAGGAAAAAAGAAAGAAAAAGAAAAATGACAAAGAGAAAAATACAGGAACTTATTTCTTGCTCCCCTGGTTCTGCATGTTAGAGAAGAGTACAAACCTCCTAATTCTTTCTAAACATTTTGCTTTTTCTTTTCTTATGCAGAGGAGGTTCTAAGTCTGTGATGACCAAGGATCCCCTCCAGAGAAAAATGCACACACCATAAACTCCCCAGTCTCCCAGATGAGCCAGCCCACCGGCTTTAAAGCCTGCTCTATGGTACAGAGGCTTT
This sequence comes from Uromys caudimaculatus, assembly GCA_028551405.1. Classification (NCBI taxonomy): domain Eukaryota; kingdom Metazoa; phylum Chordata; class Mammalia; order Rodentia; family Muridae; genus Uromys; species Uromys caudimaculatus. The sequence goes on from CM052706.1 coordinate 79,050,933, forward strand.
TCTTCCATGCAGGAATGAAAGATGTGCTAGGGAGTCTACGATAAGTAAATTTAATTTGTATGACAGCCTTCAGACGAGGTTCTAAAGTCTGGAGCAATGAGGGCCAGAAAGATGGTTTAGCAGGTAAAGGCATCATGGCCATACTGATGACCTGAGTATAATCCTCTCATAAACTCTCCCTATGTTGCCCAGGCTAAACCCAAAACTCCCTTCACCTCAGCCTCTCATAAGATGGTATCACATGCATGATACAGAACACTGGTTTTTTTTTTTTCCCTGTTTTTTTTTTTTTTCCCCAACAGAATTTCAGTAAAGCTCACAATAAATAAATACTTTTATTTGTTTATTTATATATTTATTTTGTTATGGACAGGGTTTCTCTGTGTAGCCCTGGCCATCCTGGAATTCACCCTGTAGACCAGGTTGGCCTCAAACTCAGAGATCTACCTGCCTCTATCTCCTCAGTGCTGGGATTAAAGGTGTGCACTACCACAAACATAGCATTTTTTTTCTATGTGATAAACAATTGTCTTTTCTGAAGTGACAGTAGCAATATTTAAAAATTCATTCTGGGCTACCTGAGACCCCATCTCAAAACAAAACAACTCCAACGAAAGCGGCAGGTACCATGGAATGTTTGGCAAGTGATGCATATGCCAGACTGCGAATGGACCCTAGGCGTGCTGGGGAAGCACTTCTGCCGGAGCCCAACATGGGCGGGAATGTTAAACATGTATGCTAACCATACAGCATAGTACTGCAGAAAAGCAATCCTTTCGAGTTGCTACATCAGCATCTTTTTACAGGGGGAGGGGCGGGAGGGTGGTGGTGGGGTGGGAGGGAGTGGATGTGTCTCGTTTTGGTTTTGTTTTCTCAGTATTTCACTCTTAGGGCTCTGACTCCAAGTGTGATTCAGATAACATTAACATTGTCATTAATTTATTAATAGGTGATAATGGGGGAAGAAGCACAGTCACAAATATACTTCTGGCATGGCAGAGGGAGCCATTCCTCCCCTTTTAAAGTCCCCGTATGGGACTGAAGAGATGGCTCCACAGTTAAGAGCATGTGTTGGTTGTTTTTGAAGGGGACCTGAGTTCAAATCTCAGCACTCACATCAGAAAGCTGTGACTCCTCCAGCTCCAATGAATCAGACACCCATCTGACTTCATCAACCATGCAGACGGACAGACACACACACATGTAAATAATAGCAAGTATTTAAAAAAATAAGTCCCCATACAAACTATCGACTAATTATCCCACAACCAATCATGCCCCCAAAATTAAGACCACTCACCACTCCCCTAACTACAACAAAAATCCTGACAGGCTTTTATAGTAATAACATTACCCCACTGCTGAAATACAGAAGTGGCTTCCGCTCATTCAAAGTTTAAAAGTGAAACAAATGGGTCAGAAAGAAGGCTCAGCATGTAAAGGGGCTTGCTGAATTGGCCTGACTTCCTGAGTTCAATCCCCAAAACCCTTACAAAGACAGAAAGAGAGAACCAACTGCACAAAGTTGTCCTCAGGCAAGCACATGCACACTGTGGGGCACATCTCCAAGAGTGATTTTTAAAAATGAACCTAAATAGCAGGTCACTTTATCCCTTTCATACGCTGGCCATATGATTACCTTAGTTTGTGCTGGTTTTCTTACTTGTAAACTACCATCTAGCACATTTAAGTGTTTCCATTACTAAGTTTACGCATTTATGAGATCAATCCTGACATCCACAATAGCTCATCTAAAAACTAAAGCCACTAGAAATCCTCTATCAAGTCATCTATCTGGCCTATGGCTGGAGGGATGGCTCAGCAGTGAAGGGCACTGGATGATCTTGTAGAAGACCCTAGTTCAATTCCCAGCACCCACATGGCAGTTTACCAGTCTATAATTCTAGTCCCAGAAGATCTGATATCTTCTTCTGACCTCTGAAGGCAACCAGCACATACATGGTACAGACATACATGCAGGCAAAACATTCATACACAATTTAAAGGGAAAAAAAATATTTCTAGGCCCAAACATTAAATCAAGATTTAGCCAGTTTTGCATTTACATGGTATAAAGTATAAGCCACAACTGCCTAAGATCTCTTACCATTTTTATGAAAAATTAAGCGATAAGAAAGTTTAAATTTACTCTAAGTTTGTGCCTTAAAGGAACCTAGACTTGTTAGGATGTTGGAAGACAATGTAGATGATCAGGATAGGATATAGTGGGTACACCCCTATAGTTGTAGCCCTGGGAGGTAGAGGCAGGAACACCATTCATTCACGGTCATCCTCAGTTACACAGTTGTTTCAAGGCAGCCTGAGGTACATGAGATCCCATCTTAGGGGCAAAATGTGTTAAGAGTTTTGTCATGAGCAGAAATCATACTGTCCTTAGCCCAACCCCAATGAGCCTGAGACTATTATTGCACATGCATGGCCTCTTAGCCAGTGTCAGAGGGGCAGCCAGAGCAGCCAGGCATCCCACTTATAGTAGTGACCTAAGTTAACGCACTACATACTAATGTCAGGTAAGCACCTAAACCACCAGCAGTGACTCACTGTCATCTTCAAGTGTTATGTATGCACTGCCCACACTGACATGTGCCACTGTGTGACTTTTGTCTATTGCTGCTTTGTGTTTTATAAGACAGTCTCACTCTGTAACTCAGGCTACCCTGAAACTCAAGGAAATCCTCCTGTATCAGCTTTCCCTATTTGTTACTTTTTGCCAACTTGCCACAAGCTAGAGTCATTTGGCAAGAGAGAACCTAAACTGGAAAAAAAAAAAAAAAAAAAAAAGCCTGTATCAAATGGTCTGTGGGCATGTCTATGGGGCATTTTCCTGATTAATGACTGATGTGGGACAGCCAGCCCACGATAGTCAGCACCACAACTGGACAGGTGGTCCTGGGCGGCATAATAAAGCAGGCTGAGCAAGCCATGGTCTTTGTTCAGGCCTTGCCTTCAGGTTCCTGAATGAGTCTAGGCCCTGACTTCTCTTCATGGACTGTAAGCTGTAAAACTGAAGTAAACCCTCTCCTCCTCGAATTGCTTTTGGCCATATTTACTAAAGAAAGAGAGAAAGCAAACTAACATAGCCTTCCAAGGAGCCTTCACGCTCGGCTGCACCTTACTTTTACTGACTGGCAACAGAGTAGGTTTGTTTACCAGCATCACAACATGTCGAGTAATGCTTTGCCACAGGACGTAAGGATAGCTACAATGACTTGATCATATGACAAAAAAGCTTTGGCTCCATTATAATGGAAATTATAGGACTGCCTTTGTACACATCCATTATTCACAAAAATTCCGTTGTGTGCAACACAACTTGTATTCATTACAGCTCAGCTCCTGTCTGTTATTATCCCTAAGGAGGCAAGTCCCCAATCATTTACTCATGCAGTAAATAACAGAAAGCTGAGGGAATGGCCATAATCTATAGCGTCTTCTGGCCAGTAAGCCCCATACTCACCTGTTTTACTGTCAGAAAGTAACTGTACCTTGCAGATGTTTCTTCTGCTTTAATTCAAGCTCGCCCTCTTTAAGAGGAGTTGACAGCCTAAGAACCACCATCATCCACTGAAGATGTCAACGGATGGCAATCAATCTTGTACAATAAAGACTTTAATCTTATTTTCACACGTGCTTTACATTCTTCCTTAAAACTTTCCAAAGCAGAACTGGTGTTTTTTGTTAGGTTCTCTTTTATAACCCAAAACTCAATATTCACCACAAGTTTTGATACATATAAGAAAAGGAATATGATACTGATAATAAAGATGGATCTAAAAATAAAAAGTTTATGGAGGCCTGGGAAGATGGCCTAGCAGTTAAGAGCACTGGCTCCTCTTCCAGAGGATCCAGGTTCAATTCCCAGCATACATATGGCAACTCACGATAGTCTTCAAGTTCCAGGGGCTCTGATGCCACCTTCTGGTCTCCTCTAGTACTGCATACATATGATGCACATAAACATAAGTAAGTTGTGATTTAAAAGCATGGGTGATGAGATGGAATGGTTTGGCATTCCACTTTTCATGTGATAGATGAAATGTGCCCTTGGGTTGGACATACCTGTAGTTGATATGTCTCTCTATAGATGGATGTTCAATACAGCAGGCAGTGTATTGTCACATTAAATCTTTATAGTTTCATTGTAAAAGTTTTGTGACTTTAATGTCCAACTCTGACAGCTTTCCAAAATGCAGTCTTAGATTCAAACATTCCCTAGCAATGTGGTGCCAGTTTTGTAAGAGTTTTTGAGGGATTCAAAATCAAATGAGTCTAGAACAGTAACCGTAACTGCATTTCTCTGTTCAAGCACACAACATTTGCTATCAATAGATAATTTCAACTGAGATAGATGATTTAACATCAGAATATAAGAATACAGCTGGCTGTTAGATCCCATAAGGATGAAAATTAACTCTGAGAAAAATATGCATTTGTCCAGTATATAAAAGGACCTGAGCTTAATCTTACACACACACACAAACACACCACACACACACACACACACAGAGAGAGAGAGAGAGAGAGAGAGAATATACTAAGGACACATATCTCAGTTTGTAGAACGCTTGCTTAGCGGTCCTGGGTTTGGTCCCTCGCACTACTTAAATGAGGGGCATGGTGGCAAATACCTATAAGCCCAACACTAAAGAGACAGAAGATCAGTGGTTCAAAGCCACCCTCCTCAGCCTCATAATGAGTGTGAAGCCAGCCTGGGCTAGATGAGACCCTATGTAAGGGGACAGGGGAACGGACAGAAATGAAAAGACAGAAGAAAAAAAAATTTAAGTATAGTGGTGGGTCCATCTGGATCCTACTATATGGTTTTGGTATTACATTTATGCTTTATGATCTAAAAACATTATTGCAGTTGTCAAAATTTAAAGAAAGTAGGCTGGTGATCTGTAGGAGGAAATAAACCAAGTTGTTATAAACACAGGATCTGGAACAAGAATGCTTTTCTATTGTCACCACCTGCTAGCTTTGTGACATTATCCAAATTAATCTCTCTGTGCCTTAATTTTTCCATCTGTAAAGCAGAGTTAAGGACAGTGCTCCTGTCACAGATTTGTTGTGAGCATTAAATGAGAAGTAGAGCATTTAAACGGATATACCTAATTGCTTTCATTCAATAAATGTTAGCTATTATAATGATCACAAAGTGATGCACCCACAACGTATGTATACTGAAAGGCTTATGAATAAAGGTAAACTCATGTGGAGCAAAGCAGGAAATCAAAGTGTTACATCAAAAGCACACAGGAAGCATAAAGCGTGAGTGACACCTTCAAATAAACCTGTCAGGACTACATAAAAAGACTCAACTTCAACACGCCTTCATCTCTATAAAAAGGACCTTACTGCAGCAATCAACATTAAGAGTCACTGGGCCGTGGTAGTGACTTTAACTCTAGCACTAGGAGGCAGGGAAGCAGAGGCAGGCAGATCTCTGAGTTTGAGGCTAGCCTGTTCACAAGAAGCAAGAGCGAGAGAACTCAACATGAATAGTGAAATGAGCTGCATGAATGACCCATAAATTCTCTTGGAGTTTGATAAATTTAAAGCCATCTCATTTCTGGTTTTGTTGCATGAAATTACAAGCAGGTTTCCCAGCCTTGTTGAAATATAAACGTTTTGGGGATGTGTGGTTATGCTAGAGTAAAGAACGTAAAACTTCTTCCATTTTCTGAGTGTAGTCGTATGAATACATTACTTAAATAAAGGAAATGAGCACAGCACTGACCTCAGTGAGCCCAAGCATTGTTTCTTAATTTCAGCAAGAGAAGAAAATTAAGTGCTTTGGCTCACGACTGGACACCGCATAACCTGCATAAAGAGGAAAGGAGCACTCTGAGCTAAGCACTGACTGAACAGTAACAGCTCTTTGCTGCTAGTGAGGCAAATCTCAGCATCACTTGGATGTGTGCACAATGTAGAAGAATTTTTAGAAAGCATGAAAAACATACTCAACAAAAACAAAAGCCAATCAGTCTATTCCTTATGCAAAAGTGCAGGGTATGGTTTTCAAACTGAGGCCAATAAGGCTCTATCAGAGATATCATATCTGAGGTGCTTTTGTCCTGAGCTAATTGTTCTTACTTATTTTGAAGCAAGATCCCACAATGTAGCCAAGCTGGGCTCAAACTCTTCTGCCTCCTACTGTCAGGTGCTGGAATTACAGGAGTAAAACACTTGGTTTGAATTAGCTATTTAATATACCTATTTCTCGGACTGGGATATGTGGGAACATGATAGGGTGGGTGCCTACCTAGCATATGCAAGCCTCTGGGCTCAATCCCCAGCATTATATGAACACACATATCATCTTCTATTAGAATATTGGATCTACAGTTTTGTTTTTTAAATCAGTTGTGTAAGCAGGTGTGGTAATACAGAACTGTCATCCTAGAATTTGAGAAACAAAGGTAGGCCGTTTAGAAGTTCATAGCCATCAGTTACATAGTGACTTACATGATGAGGTCAGCCTGAGCTAGAGATGCTGTCTTTAAAAAAAAAAAAAACCAAACTTTTTTTTCATTGATAATCCCCGAGTGCCTTCAATACCTGGCGTATGAAAATGGCTCCACAAATTTTTTATGAAAGAGTGAATAAAAATTCCTTAAGATTATGTCTAGGCAGTTCAGATATCACATAAAGGTTGACTTGCTCTCTCTCCTAACACCTTCTTCTTTATAAATTACAACACAATCTTTCCATGTAGAGAAAAATAGTTATAAATTAAATAAATAATAAAAGCAGTTTTGATTGATAAGAACTTTTATTTTTAATTAGTATCACTTACAAACATAATTGGCTTATTCAAATAAATGAAGTAATCTAAAGAGAACAAGTACTGTAAGTTTCAAAAGTTTGAGCTATTACAATGAAGCAGTCTCACAGAGAACTGCAACTAGCAAACACAGAAGTAAACAGCTTCCTATCTACTCTATCAATTACACTGAATCAATAATATTTGCTAACGCAAAATCCGTTTTTCATGAAAACCACTGAGAACACATATAGAAAACCAAGTGATGACTGCTGTCCTAGAATACCTGAGAACAGACACAGGTTATTATCTCACTAAGGCTCAACAGCACATCCTAAGTGAAGAATAACACTTGATTAGTGCCAAGAAAAACAAAAGATTTCCACAGGCTCTCAAGAACTCTAAACTGCAAATACATGATAATTACAAAGATTTAAATACATGTCTTTTTCTGAGTGCAAACATTGTTCCTTTCATACTCAGAACAGTGGAGAAGCTCAGCACAGACAGAACAAACTCCAGATAACTGTGGCATATGCATAAAAGGCACTGATTCATTAAGCACCCATTTTAAAAACATACATAAGTTTCTGCAATGCCAAAAGTAGGCAGAATAAGAGCATGGTTCATAAAGCCCTCCTACAATGAGAAAATTAAGTATGTCCAGGCTTGTTGGTGCATGTCTTTAATCTCAACACTTGGGAAGCAGAGCTAGGTGGATATCTTGGAGTTTGAGGCCAAGCTCGTCTACAAAGTGAGCTGCAGGACAGCCAGAGCTACACAGTGAGATACTGCCTCAGAATTGTTCATAAATGAATGAATGGATGAATGAATAGCATTAATAGTACTTGTTAGTTGTTTTTGAAACACTGAGCTCTTTCCCATTTTATTTCATTTTCTTTTCTTTTTTAAAAATATTTATTTATTTTATTTATATGAGTACACTGTTGCTCTCTTCAGATATACCAGAAGAGGACATCGGATCCCATTACAGATGGTTGTGAGCCACCATGTGGTTGCTGGGAATTGAATTCAGGACCTCTGGAAGAGCAGCCAGTTCTCTTAACCGCTGAGCCATCTCTCCAGCCCTTTATTTCATTTTCTAAACATTATTTTCCATAGTGGCGGGGGGGGGGGGGTCTTTTCCTACAAAGGGAAAATACTGCTAATGTAGTGGTTCTCAATCTTCCTAATACTGTGACCCTTTAATACAGCTCATGTTGGGATAACCCCACCATAAAATTACTTTATTAGTTGCTACTTCATAACTAATTTTGTTACTGTTAGGAATTGTGATGTATATATCTGATATGTGATCCCTGAGACACCGTCATTCGACACCCCCCCCAAAGGGGTTCTGACCAGTGGGTTGAGATCTACTGTGCTAATAATGTATCTTAGCCTAGTAATAAAAGCATACTCGTATAACATGAAATCTGGCCCAACATGGCGACATACTCTTATGAGCATTCCATAGGTGGAGAAAGGAGGACTGCTCCAACTTCACAGCTAACCTAATCTACCTAGTGAGGGCTAGATCCGCCAAAACTATCTTGTCTCAAAATACTTTAAATTTTTTAAAACTGAAATCTTAGATCTGAATTTTAGTTCTTATCCTCTGGCAAAGAAAAAGAGCTAGAAAAGAAGGTAGGATAATCAATTCTGTCTACATTTGTCCAAATTGGACAGACTAGAGCTAAGAGAATGTAACTTCCAGGCCATAGGGCAGGGCTGTCCTAACATGGTGTTCTATTTCTATCTCACTGTGCTGTGAATAATGAAGCCTAACACTTAGCTATGGAGTCTCATACAGGTCATCTGTTCCACAGCAAAGAACTGGCAAAGTAGATAGGCAGTTCCAGAACAAGTTAAGATCCGACAAGTAAATCCCTTAAGAACCGTGCCAGGTATGTATGAATTGCTCTCCTTTCTCAAGCTTCCACTGCCGCTGCTCTCACCGTCTGCCTAACCCACTGCAAGAATGATTTCAAAATGACCTCCGTGCCTCCACTCTTACTCTTTCTATTCATTCACACTACTGCCAGTGACTGCTATAAAATGAAGAGTAACCATGCCACTAGGTGGCTTAAATGCTTTGCTAGATTAAGGGTAAGTAAGCCCCACTCCCCGGACACATCGCTTGTTTCCAGATTGTCACTAGTCTCCTTTCTCCTTACTACTACTTACTTCTCTTGACCTTTCACTCAACCAGGTGTTCCACTGGAGAATCTGGGGCTTCAGGCCATTGTTGGAAGAACTCTATGAGAGCATAGAGTGGGCAGGCGATGGCTCGTTTCATGGGTCAGCTGACCTAAGTTTGATCCCTGAAACACATCATCTTCTTCTGGCCTTTACAGCCACCAGGCAGACATGTGATGCACAGACATAGGCAGACAAGATGCCCATACACAGAAAATAAAAAATGTTAAATATAAAATAAAAACTTTTAACAAGAGTACAAGGCTGTGTAAATGGCTCAGAGTGTAAGGGTGTCTGCCACCAAGCCTGACAGACCTGAGTTCAATCTGAGATCCACATCAGTAAAAGGAAAAAGAACAACTTCCAAAAGCTGTTGTGCTGACTCACACTTGAATGCCCAAAAACCAAACACATACACACCATACACACACTAAATAAATAAAATTTTCAAAAAGCAGAATGAAAAATGCTGATCTCAAGGGCTGAAGAGATGGCTCAGTGGTTAAGAACATTGGCTGCTCTTCCAGAGGTCCTGAGTTCAATTCCCAGCAACCACATGATGGCTCACAACCATCTGTCATGGGACCCAATGCCCTCTTCTGGTGTGTCTGAAGACAGCTACACTGCACTTATATACATAAATAAACCTTTAAAAAAAAAAAAAAAAGCTGACCTCACCTCTGTATCTTCTAGGTCGTCGTTTTCTTGGGGGGCGGGGATTGAGATGGGGTCTCATGTCATGTAGCCCAGGGTGACCTTCCTGCCTCTATTCCCAAGTGCTGGGATGCAGCTCAGCTCAGTCATCTTGTATCTAACTAAGGATAGGTTCAGAAGCCAATTTCAGCACTGTAACAATTGCCCACATAGGAACTAAAGAGACAATGCACACTGAAAAACAAAAACTGCTCTAGTAAAGACGGCACTGGTAGCAGGCTGTAGTCTCAGCATTACAGGAAGCTGAGGTAGGAGGATCATGAGTTCAAGACCAACGCGAGTGACACAGTTCTAGGCCAGTCTAAGCTACAAAGCAAAATCTTGCCTCCCTGCCTGAGAGACAGGAGCAACAAAGAGAGGGAATAGAAGAGGAACATGGGGGCGGGGGGGTTCTAGTGCTGCAAGAGGGTGCCTAGTAAGATGGTTGGATGGGGGCTATAGGGTTAGGTCACAGGACGGATGCCAAGTAAGGGACATATGAAGAAGGCCAAGTCTGAGAAGAAGGGGTGGGCTGAGCCTATGGACACTGAGTAACAGGTGGTATCTTGGTCCCTACAGCCTACCCTATAGCAAACCTTATTGAGAGGGCCTCAAGTATCTCTGGGCTACTTCATGACCCTGGGAATAGCTCCCTGCTACTACAGACTCTCCAAGGCAAAGACTACCAGCTACTGCTGCTCTAGCAAAGTGCAAAAGAGCAAAGAACCACAGCCACAAAACTCTTAGTTAAAAGCACTCAGAGACAGGGAAGTCAGGCAAGCGTCTCTTCCAAATGTAAAGCTTGGGGAGTGGTGGATCATGGAGGATGGATTCCTTTGGTGAATTTTAAGTTGTCTTCCCTTCCCCCGTTCCTCCAGCTCTTCTTTATTCTGCCATCTCCCGAGTAGACCCTATGTGAGGACAATGTGACCCTGAGCTGTAAGTGTCCTCTTTCTTCTCATTTTCCTCATACCAGTTTTAGGTGCAAAATATCTGGGGACCACTCAGACTATGCCTCGGGTGGGGTTACCGGGGAAGCAACACTGGCAAAGACTGGGAAGGAGGAAAATAGGTGTGACACCACGGGCGAAGAAGGTATAGCACAGTCAGGTGTTTCCACATCCATAGCTTTAAAGGGGCTCCAAGGCTGGCCTGCCCGTGTTCAAACAGGGCAGAACCTACCGGAGGAAATAATGCCAGCCAGTCAGTGTTTGTAAAGCACGGAGACAGTCTGTGTATGTGCTCTGCTACGCTATTGCAGCACCATACAGTAGAAGCTGCCATTAGGATTACTTGGTAAAATTCATTTCTAATGCCATCCTGAAATAACCAGTTTACTCTCAGATGGTTCTTTATGACACTACCACACAAACACTCACTGATTCTAAACCACACCTTCACCATATACTACACGGCAAATTGTTCAATTAAAAGGCACTGCTTTTTAAATCACTTGAACCTTTTGGAAGAATGTCACTATTTAGAAGAGTCTAGGATACACTGCTCCTGAGCTCCACGCCAACAACTCACCTGCTCTACTGCCTTCTGTCCACCTACACGTCACATCAGCCTCAGGTAAAGCCTGGAAGCCTAGGGTAACATGCTCCCAGGGAACTTAGTATCAATACCAACACAACCACACAAACTCCACTACACAGCAACTAGGTCTTCAGTGTCTACCTTCTTTGGGTAAAGGCTCACCACTGTACTTCTCAAATACTGTAAGTAATGAAACTTTAAGGTCTTAACTTCAGACCTTATTACTTAAAGAAACCCTGGATCTCAAGGATTGAGTCCTACTGTATTAGGTAAGAAAGATATCTAAAAGATACCCAGGGCTTCATATTTCCTCTGCTGACTGATCAGGGACCTAAAAACCTTGAAGATTGGGGTCATCCCACCATACTTTTTAGGAATAAATTTTGACCTCTGAATTTAGAATGACCAAATCAACGATGGGTCTGAGACACTGCTTCCTTCAATGTAATGAGAATTATCTCCTACTCCATAAACCTGCTAACACTTACCAACAATGATATTACAAGGAGTTCTCAGATTCAGAGTACATTATTCATAAATTTTACACCCATCTTTGTCTCACTCAACCCAAACCAGGGTATTTTATATATCCTAGTAATTCCTATAAAACTTTAAATGTTTTTAGACTCTATCTTTTTACGCATGAGAGTGCTGCCCGCATGTATGTATGTGCACCACATTCTTACCCGGTGCCCATGGAGGTCAGAGAAGGTATCAAATCCCCTGGAACTGGAGCTACGAATAGCTGTGAGCTACTACGTGGTTACTGGAAACTAAACCAAGGTCCTTTGTAAGTGCAACAAATGCTCCTAACTGCTGAGCCATTTCTCCAGCACCTAATCTACATTTTTACTATTTGCCTAAAACTGTTTTAGAGGGGACATGGATTTCAAGGTCCCTGGGGACTAGGCAGCAGAAAAGCTTGAACACCACTAATTCCAGAGTTGCCCTGGCCAATATAGCAGCACTGCGACATGTGGCTAGTCACATTTAAGCCAAATTAAAACAAAATTCTGCTGTAGTCACTCTGGTATCATTTCAGTTATTCACAGCAGCTGTGGTTACGCAGCTGTAAAGCCTTTCTATTATATCACAGAAAGGCCTCCTGGACTTTGTGTGCCAAAAAACCAAGAACTTAGTACTTGCCCCAGTCAACTTAGCTTAGAATACTTTTAGTTCTTACCCTAAAATCTCCACCACTTCGAACAGGGAACACTTCAGTTGTCCCTGTGAATGGTATGACAAATGTAAAGAATTCTGACCTCCCCTTAGGGACTTGAGTATGTGGCCAAAAGAATCCTTTTAGGGTGCTTTACTACTCCAGCAACATTCAACATGGTAGCCCTTAGTTAAAGTGGTTATTGAAAGGTTTGAAGTAAGTTAACTGAAACGAAACATAACTTAAAAGCCAGTTACTTGGGCACACCAGTCGCACTCTTAGGGGCCAGAAGGCACATGGGACTGCCAACAATCACTGAACTAAGTTACAAACATTCCCACCATCACAGAGATTTTTATTTGATGGCAATGTTTAGACTACATGGCTTGTTTCGTATTTTTCCTTTTTTTGGGTTATCAGACAGGCCCTGATGTAACCCAAGCCAACTTCTCTATATGGCCAAGAATGAATGACCTTGAGCTCCTGATCTTCCTGCCCCCGCCTCCCGGTGGTTGAGATCCTACCGTTCTGCCACGCCCTCTTCCCTGTCCTGGGGAAGGAACCCACTGCTTACCCACGATGGGCAAGTATTTCTACCACGGCTATATTCCCAGCTCCATCTTTACACTTTATAAATGTTTTTCTTTTACTCTTCTTTGTATTTTGTGATGGTTAAGACCAAATTTAGACTCACTTATAGAAGCACAACTATAGATATATCTGCAAAAGGGTTTCCAAAAAGGTCTGAGGAAGGAAACCAACTGAATGCTGTTCTCCAAAGGGATGAGATCGAAGGCTGAGTACAAACCAGATAGCCAGGTGAACAGCAGCACATCTCAGTGCTTCCTCACTGTGAAGACAGTAAACCCCTGCCACAATGGACTACATCTGCGAACTGTGACCCAACCTACACCTTCCTTCCCTCCACAAGGTGCTCTTGTAGGACATTTTGTTACAGCAATGAAAAACAGAGATTCTCTGTGTATCCCAGATCTGCTTGGCACTTTTCATGCAGCACATGCCAGCCTTGAATTTGCAATCCTCCTGCCTTTGCCTCCTGAGTGCTGGAATTACAAATGTAAGCCTCCAGGCCCAGATACATTCTTCATTAAATTAAAAAAAAAAAAAAAGCCAAGAAATAATTGAGAATCCCATTCATTCACACTTCTAGTGGGAGCTTGTTGTATCTTTAAAGTTGAAAGCCCAAGTGTAAGAACCATGAGACAGAGCTCTGATAACCAGGATAACCTTGACCTCTCTATAGAGCCAGGTTGGCCTTAACCACTTGCTCAATTTCCCTAATGTTGGGATTATAGGCCTTTGCCACCATACTCTACTCAAAGAAAACAGATTTTATTGGTTGTATTTGTTTCTAACAGTGCTGTGGATAGAACCGAAGGCCTTACAATGCTAGGCAAATAAATGTTCCACCACTGAGCAACGCTCCCAACCCCAAACAGGTAAACTTTCAAGTGACATAAAATGGAAACAACAGAATCAGAATATGTAACAAATGGTAAGAGAAAGATTTCACTGGATCTACTTATGTGGCTTACAACATTTCTTGGAGATCTTTCAACACAAAGAAGAAAAATCTTGTCTATAAACATCAAAGGAAAGTCCTCGGGGATGGGCAGTCATTAAAAGGCTTGTATGAGGACAAAGGCATCTTTTGGCTCCAAGTTATCTCAGACCTATTGGTTCTCACAAACAGAAAGCATAGCTAAAATAAAAGGTCAAATACGTTGTACTGTAATTTGGGTGCTAAATGACAAAATGTATTCCACTGTACTGACAACTGAACAACTGTAAGCAATGTCCCAAGAAAATTAATTGTTTTGCTTCTAGACAGAAGACTTTGATGGTTAAGCAGCATGGAACAGACACAGCAAAGGCAAGTTTGTAAGGTCACACACAATACCTTGCCTTTCAACTTCAGGCAAAGCTAGACATATACATCTGTTCACAGACATAAAGCCAACTCTCAAGAGGCAAATTTTTGGCAAACATCCAAAAATATGTGACTTGAGAATGAGGTTTGCAGTGCATCAGATTAACTGACTGAAGTGTGAATATGGCATCTGGCTCAGAAGTGGGTGCTTTCATGAATCCTAAGACAGATCTTTCAGCTACTGAGGGTGATGGGAAAGATGGCTCCCCTTTGAAGTGATCACACTTAGTCTTATGCCACTTAATCAAGTACTGCGCCGCATACCATCACGTGAGCTGTTTCATAGTCTTCTCAGCTCTTCCATGTGTGTATACAAGCTGCAGCTGGGGTAAAGGCGCTTAGATGACAGGATCCGTATTTAACAGGGGTTTGTATTCTAATGTCGTCTGTCTAGTAGACAGCCCCACAAATAACAAGCACTCAAGGTCCATTTGTTGAGTGAACATATGAAGAAAAATTTTATAAAAAAAGAAAAATCATACAATGTACACAAAACAACACAAAAAGGAAAAGGGAAAAAAACCCTCTATCTTTGTTTATCTGACTCCAAAATTGGACTGGAATTGTTAGCAAGCACATTTTCTTCTGGCAAACAAAAACACAAGAAAATTTCAGAATAAACAATCTGTGTAGTAAAGCAGTTTTAAACACATCTATTTATCCAAAAGCCAGAACAAATGCCAACATCATAGCAGACATCAAATTTAACTCTAAACAATGTTTGTATCTGATTTTCCATTAAAATACTGTAGTTTAGAAATATAGTTACGAACAATATTTAAAAGTTGAACTTCGGTAACAAAATTCAAGCATTATTCATATTTATAATCTTAATATTTTTGTTGTATAAGTAACAAGTACAGTCCAGAGAAGTCATGTGCTTTAAGCAAGGTAACTGGTTAGCCGGGCAGTGGTGGCACATGCCTTTGATCCCAGCACTTGGGAGGCAGAGGCAGGTGGATTTCTGAGTTCGAGGCCAGCCTGGTCTACAGAGTGAGTTCCAGGACAGCCAGGGCTACACAGAGAAACCCTGTCTCAAAAAACCAAAAAAAAAAAAGAAAGGAAGCTGGCTGAGGAGCTAGGACAGGAGTCAGCTTTCCAGTGCCTTTTTAGGAGGAAGGCCACTCCATGTTAGAAATCATCTAAATGGAAAAACTGATTACTCATCTTTTCAAATCAAGACAAAATTATTTATTAGAGCCAGGCATGGTAGCACCTTCCTATAATGCTAGTACTCACAAGAGGATCAGAAGTTTATGACCAGCCTCACCTACATATCAAGTCCAAAGTCAGCCTACGCTACATGAAACCCTAACTTAAAAAAATGAAAAAAGAAAAAATGTACTGGTTGTATCTCTATCTACACCTTATACCCCCTGTTTAATATGTTCCTGTATTTGCCTGCATGTATACACGTCTGTCCATGTTATCACTGTGTAGCTGGTGCCCCGGAAACCAGAAGAGGACATCAGAACCCCTGGAATGAGATATTTGTGAGCCTACATGTGGATACTGTGGGCGACCATCCAAATCCAGGCCCTATGAAAGAGCAGTGCAGCTCACAACCACTGAACCGTCTCTCCATCCCTTTACTGGCTTTACAGAGCTAAACGTTTACAGGAATTTCAAATACACTACAAAGAAATATAACTCACTCATAAGGTATTCTTTCTCTTTGTGAGCCTCTGCTATTAAGGCTTTTGTTGATTGTTTTTTGTAAGAATAGTTTAGAGAGCACTGCAAGGAAGCAACGGATTGGGCAGAATATGCAGTATTGCTTACACCCCGTTGAGGTGTTTTGTTTGCTCTGCGATGCTGAGAATTGAGCCCAGGGCAATTCCACATACTAACGACACGCCAACTGACACCCTACCCTAGAGCGTACATTTAAATAAGCTACAGTCCTCTACACAAGAATGTCCTGGTTTGGGGGCTAGAGAGATGACTCCTTAGTAATAAGCACTTGCTGCTCTTGCTCAGGACCCAGGGTTCAGTTCCCAGCACCCACCCACTTGATAGCTCACAATCATCCATAACTCTAGGACCAGGGGATCAATGCTTTCATCTGATCTCTGCAAGCACCAGACACTCACATGGTATATGCACACACTTGCAGGCAAAACACTCAAGATAAAATAAACAACCAAAATAGTCAGGTGGTGGTGGCTTTAATCCCATCCTTTAATCCCAGCATTCTGGAGGCAGAGGCAGGTAGAGCTCTTGAGTTCAAGGCTAGCCTGGTCTACAGAGCAAGTTCCAGAACAGCCAGAGCTACACAAAACTTGTCTTCCACCCTCCTCCCAAAAGATAAATCTTTAAAAAAACAAAAACAACTTTGTGGTCTTCATTTATTTTGTACAACTAAAGACAAAGGTATTACTGACTGGATATTTTTTTCATATTTGCTTTACTTATGTGCATGAGCGCATGCCTATGGTGTACATGTGTATGCCAGCCTTCCATGTTTCTATAGGTACCTAGAGGTTAGAAAAGGGCATTAGATTCGCTGGAGGTGGAGTGGCAGGTGGCTGTAAACTGTCCTCTGAGCTGGCTCTCCAGCCCCTGCATTTCTTTCTTGAATTTCTCATCAATAGGGACCCCAGGCTTCCAAATTACAGTTCTAAGGTGCCACTTCTAAAAACTGGGACTTTGTTTTTAGGTCAAAGGTTGTAAGAACTTAAGGTTGTACTTTTCCTAAGTATAATCTTTATTCCCTGGGCAGCTACCTCATAACTCTGTTTTCAGTGACTACAT
The DNA here is from genome assembly GCA_028551405.1 of Uromys caudimaculatus. NCBI lineage: Eukaryota > Metazoa > Chordata > Mammalia > Rodentia > Muridae > Uromys > Uromys caudimaculatus. Next base: position 79,068,015 of record CM052706.1, read on the forward strand.
TTGCTTCTGTGCTAAAGATCCCATTTACACAGTTTTCTAAAAGGACAGAGCTGGAGAAATTTCATTAACATGTCTTTTGTATTTGTCCCCAGTGCTGGGGATTTACTCCACGGCCTTACAGAAAACAGGCAAGCACTCTACCACAGAGCTAACTCCTCAGCCTTTTGAAGCTTAGCTTTAATGCAGTATTTTGAAAATTGGGTTCCAAAGTCCATATTTCTAATTATTAGTAACACTACTATAAACTTTGATGCATTCAGTCACAGTTTGTATCAACTTGACACAAACCTAGATATACCTGAGATGAGGGAAACTCAGTTGAGAAAATGCCTCTATCAGACTAGTTGTAGCCATATCTGTGAGGCATTCTCTTAATTGCTAACTGATGTAGGTGGGCCCTGCCTTTCGTGGGTGGTGCCATCCCTGGGAAGGTAAGTATGCCTGGACTATGAAAGAAAAGTGGCAGAGCAAGCCAAGGGAAGCAAGCCAATAAGTATGTGGTTGGTGTTCCTATGTGGTCTCTGCTTCAGTTCCTACCTACAGATTCCTTCCTTGAGCTCCTGCCCTGGTGAGGGTGTTTGAATTAAAATGGCCTCCACAGACTCCGATTTTTAATGCTTGGTCCCTAGTTGGTGGAACTGTTTTGGGAAGGATTAGGAAGTATGGCCTTGAGGCATGAGATGTGTCCCTGGGGGAAAGCTTTGAGGTTTCAAAAGCTCAATCTCTTCCTGTCTGCCTCCTGCTTGAGAATCAGGTGTCAGCTCTTTGCTACTGCTCTAGGGCCATGCCTGCTGCCAGGCTTGGACCATTGTGATGGTCTTGGGCTCAGACTCACCCTCCGAAACTGTAAACAAGCCTGCAATCAAATGCTGTCTTTAATACATTGCCTTGGTCATGGTGTCTTTTCACAGCAATAGTAAACTAATAGGCTGTTAGCCAAACAAATCCTTTCTTCCCCACACTGGTTTTGGTAAGTTTTATCACAGCAACAAAAAGTAAAAAAAAAAAAAAAAAAGAATACCTTCCAAAATACTTTCTAAACTTTCTTAGATGGATGAAGTATTTATTCAGTGCCTACTGAATGCTGGCTTGTTGAGGGACAGGACAGACCAGAACTTGTCCTTAATCTTTAATTCTGGCAGGAATATTAACATTAACAAGAGTCTGAGTTTCTTGATCCAAACCATTTTGAGCCAAGCACTTCACAAAAGCAAACATTCGTCAGCCTTCTGTTAACTGCTACAATGTATCAGAGAACCCATCATCATCTCATCATCTCAAAAAACTAAAAGTTTGAGGTCAACTTGGTCTTACCTGTCTGAAAACAGGTAAACTGATCCTCTAAATTCTTCAGAGGCTCAATCTCCTTTCTTTGCTTTAGATTTCCTTCTCATAACTGGACAATGAAGCATTCCAACTAGATATTCCCTGGTTGTTTGAGAAACAATTTTATGGAGAGATTTACATTCAGCAAGGTTTTGATAGTACACTTTGAAAATCCTATGAATAAAAATCAAGAAAACAGGCATAATTTACAAATGCCTAAGACACTCTCAGAACTCCAGAAAAGTCTGTAGGCGGATGCTATCCAGGACAACTCAAAGAAACTGCCCCAAATAACATCAAAGACCCTGAATAGAGCAATGAATGAAATCCAAACAACAGTAGCTTTCCACTATTACATATTATTTCAATGACATTCTTGTTTTACAAAGGAGTTCAATAAGAATCCCCAAATGCACAATCTAACTTAGCTTTCTAATGGGTGTCAGTTAATCCAACAGTTGGTAATAATGAAACAACTGTTTCTGTGCAAATTTTCTAAGTAACAACGTCTCCAAATGAACATCTTTGGAGCCAAGGCCTCATGAACTATGGCACAATCTCCCCCAATTCAGTGTGATTACCCTTATTTAAACAACTGTTCTTACTGAGTTTTATGGTTGTTTCCTAATGTGATATTCTCAGTTATGACTGTTCTTAGCAGTTTTTCACTCCCCCGAGAAAGTAGCCTTCCCTATCAGAAATGAACACTATGTAAACACAATGTAATGATTTCAATGAAAACTGGGTGAAACTTTAAGCAGACACTAGGAAGAGGGAAGAACTTAACTAAAGTACAGCTCCTTGTCTGCAAAGGCAGATACGAACACCTAGACAACTCATTAGAAACAGTAAACCGATGCAGGCTGATGGTAAAATTAACCCACATTAAGCCTCCGCATTTAAACATGCAGATGCATAAGGATGGCCAGATGCAGACTCGGTTTTATTTGTCAGCATCCGGCACCCTAACTAAAGCAGGAAAAATCTGGGTGTCAAGAAAGGGCTTCCTCAGAAATAGAAGCCTCCTGACTCTCGAGGCAACCTGACTCTGAAAAGATCGCCAGTCCAAATTCCAAAAGAACCCTCAAGCCGACTAACGTTCAAGGTGTCCTCCACTATCCTCTACCTACACGATAACAATACACGACCTTTCTTTCATTAAGCCTTTCCAACTCTCAAAAGCACCTCAAATCTTGCTAGTCCTTTTACCACCTTAACTGACAAGCAATGCGACTGACACAAAAGGCCAGCCGTCCCAGGGCTCTTTTCTTAAAACTCCAGCACTTAAAGAAAAATCTTACACTGGACGCTCATCCGGCCCTCTGCTGCCCTTTCTCAATTCCATCCCAGCTGGAAAGCTTCAGCCTGGGAGCCCCTCTATCTGGGAACAAAGCAGTGCGGGCGACAGTGCGGCCCCGCGCACAATAAGAGAAACTACCAACTTCAGAGCGCAGGAACATCCTCAATTGGCAAGAAAGAGGGGCGGCGGCAGACACGCCCAACTTCAAACTCAGGAAACCTACGGGCTGGCGGCCATCTGGAAAGAAGCGCCCCTTCCCAGGGAGAGAAGAAAGAGGCGGAGCAGACACAAGGGGTACCAGGGGCCCGGGAGGGGAGCCCCGCGCTCGGCCCGGCCCCCGCCCCCAGGCCCGCTTCCCCGCCTTCTCTGCCTCTGGTTCGCTGCCCCGGGCAGAGCGGCCGGTTACCTTGATGCGCTCCCGGCACTGGGACGGGGTCCGCTCGTAGCCCAGCTCGGCCAGGGCCCGGGACACGCGCTCGTACATGGCCGGCCCAGGGGCCTTGCTGCCGAATACCGTGCCGGCTCCCTCCAGCTGCTGGTACCGCGCCTCCACCAGCCGCTCGTTGCCCCAAACAGCGATGAGCGCGTTCGTCTCTGCCGGCGTCCACGACATGCCCCGGCAGGCGGCGGCAGCGGCCGCCGCAGCCCCGCCACTGCCGCCGCCGGGCGAGAAGGAGACCGAGGACGAGGCAGCGCTGCGGCCCCCCAGCCCCAGCCCGAGACCCCCGGACGCCGCTGCCCCCGAGCCCGCCGAGCTGCCCGGCCCGAGAGGGGAGGCTCCCCGAGGCGTAGAAGGGTCGGACAGCGATGGGTTCCCGTCGCTCAGGTCGCCAGGAGAAGCCGGGGAGAGCACCTCCATCTTCGGAATTTTTAGCGGCGAGTTGGCGGGCAGCTCCGAGCCACAGGGCGCAGCCATCTTCCAAGCCGCCGCCGCTGCACCGCCCGGAAGTGACGCACCCCCGCATCCGGCCACCTCGGTCTCCGGGGCTGCCCTGGGGCCTGGCTCGGGGCTGAGTGGCTTGCAAAGAGCTGAGGGCGCGGAGGATGTGCCTGGCTGGCTAAAGCGGCCCGCAAATCTTCGTTTTCCCCTCAGTCCGTTGGCGCTGGCCGCTCCCCTCCGGAGACGAAAAGCTAGGACCCGGCTTACCCAAGTTCGGAGCCGAGAAGGGTGGGGGCATGAGGGCGCGGGAGTGAGGGACTGATTGGAGCCTTCCCACTTCCTCTCCAATCTCAGCAGGGGTGAGGTCCGCGAAGGGCTCGAATTAAGGACGAATTGGCTGTTTCTGTTTTCCGGTCTCCTCCCCTGAGCCTATCCTTCTTCGAAGCCCGCCTTTAGGTACCGACACCGATGGCTAGGTTGGAGACTAGAAAACCCTACAAAGGGTATGTGGAGGAAGGCAAGGCGCGAAGGCTGCAGACAGTAGTTCTGGACAAGGCTTTCAAGAACAGATGTGAGCTAGAGTTTGCACGCTTTAGCTTTTCAAGAAACTCATCCATTATAGCAACTCCGATTGCACTCATAATCAGAGTTTGTCTGCTAGGCAAACACCCTGTCACTGAACCACACCCACAAGCCCTTGGTTCCTCGCATGGTTTGTGTTCCTGTTACTCTGGGTAGGTGTAGCCAATGTCAAAGTAAGTAGATGTCTTTCTTGCTTTTATACAGTATATGTAATGAGGGCATGAAAGAGCTCCAGAGCCCAGCAGACTAGCTACTCCAGTACCTCAATCCACTGTATTTGGAAGTGGTTTAAAATCTCCCAGTCAAATGCAAGGAAATGAAACAGTTCTTGTGACCTAGTAATAAATTAGAATTCATCGGTCACTCCTGAATATTTCCGTAAAGTCCTGAACACCGAAGTAGCATATAGCTATAAAATATATCCTTGTTTTATGGTTTTATTTCGTTTTTTGACACAAGGTTTCACTGTGTAACCCTGGCTGTCCTGGAAGTAGATTTGTAGACCAGGCTGACCTCACACTCCGCCTGCCTCTGCCTCTGGAATGTTGGGACTAAAGGCCTGCGCTGCCATCACGACCTGGTCAATTTCCGTGTTCTATATTCTTTAAAGCTGGAAATCTTAAGTGTTTATCTTGGATCATTAACTTTAAAACCTCAGTAGTGGCCGGAGGGATGGCTCAACAAGTACAGCCGTTCGCTGCCAAGCGCGATGACCGAAGATAACCAGCTCCCATTACTTGTTTCTTTGACCTTCACACAGGTGACATGCCACCCATGTCCCCAGACTTACGCAAAATCAAACTTCGTTTTAAAATGTGTTCGTTTAGTTTTAAGAGTATAAACGCTTGCCTGCGCGGGCGCGCGTGTATGTGTGTGTGTGTGTGTGTGTGTGTGTGTGTGTGTGTGTGTGTGTGTGTGTGTGTGTCTGTCCGTGTAGGGGCCTGGTACTGGTAAAGGTCAGCAAAGGGCATCAGACAGATCCCTTGGAACTGGAATTAGAAGACTTGCAAGCCATCGACAGGTTCTGGGTCCCTTGTTAGAGTAACTGCTGTGCCATCTCTCCAGCCCCCACAAGATAATTTAAAAAGAAAAAAGTTTAAGGGGTTTCGTTTGTTTTTTGTTTTTAAAGCAGACTTGGAACTGAGGCAGCTGACCAATGATACTATGCAGTCTCTCTCAATCACTCAGTGTGTTTTTAACTAACAAATGTTCTGTTATGGTTTTGAAAGGGAAAGAAAAAAGCTGAAGTTAGCCAGTTACAGAATGGCTGTGGTAGTTGTTGAAAAGCCAAAGGATTATGCTTTAAGTAATAAAATCAGAGATAACTATCTTCATCTGTCATAGTAAAATGCCACCATAGCAGGCTTTAGTCCCAGCACTCAGAAGGCAGAAGCAGATGGAATTCTGTGAGTTCAAGGCCAGCCTGGTCTTAACATGAATTCCAGGCCAGAGCTACAAAATGAGACCACTGTATTTTGTTAAGTTTTCTGTATAAAGAAGTCTAAGAACTTTTACAGAATTTATTTATTTGGACAAGTTCTACTATAGCCAAAGATGACCTTGAACTCCTGATCTGCCTGGCCCTGCCTTTCCTGTACTAACGGTTCCTCCCTTTTATCTAAAAGCAAGACTCAGCCATCTTGGATAAGGCTAAGGATTCTGAAGTCTGAATGCCTGGCTTAAAGTTCCACTTCTGTGACCTGCAACAATTTCCCCATCTAATAAATAGAGGAAGACCCTTAAAATAGTAGACAGTTCACAGTAAACATTGTATGAGGCCCAGGTTTTTGTTTTTAATATAAAGTACAGAGCATACCTGAAAGGGAGAGTCATTCTTAAATCACGTACAAAATGAGAGATTCCAAAGAGCTTTTAAATTACTGATTTATTTTTCTCACAATGAAGCCTGACAACAGTCCTCTCTCCTCCTGTTGCCCAATTCTAGATGATTCTCTCTCTCTCTTTTTTCTTTTTTTTTTTTTTTTTTTTTTTTTTTGGTTTTTCGAGACAGGGTTTCTCTGTGTAGCCCTGGCTGTCCTGGAACTCACTCTGTAGACCAGGCTGGCCTCGAACTCAGAAATCCGCCTGTCTCTGCCTCCCAAGTGCTGGGATTAAAGACGTGCACCACAACTGCCTGGCTTCTTTCTTTTTAAAAAAAAAAAAAAAAAAGATTTATTTATTTATTTTGTACAAGCACGCTGTAGGTGTCTACAGACACACCAGAAAAGGGCATTGGATCCCATTACAGATGGTTGTGAGCCACTATGTGGTTGCTAGGAATTGAACTCCGGACCTCTGGAAGAGCAGCCAGTGCTCTTAGCCACTGAGCCATCTCTCCAGGCCCACATAGTGCATTTTCAATCTGTCTGGGTTGATAAAGTGTCTGTCCATCCAGTCTCCTGTTGTCCCATCCCATCCTCCATCCCCTGTTGGTCCACCCTACCTTGCCCCCACCCCCACCCCCACGCTGCCAAAAGCCTTAGGTTACTGATTGAAATCTCAGTGCCACGATTGCTCTACTTCCCTATGAGTTATTGGTCAGAAGGTCCCAGAAACCTTCAAAATAGTTCAGACTATTGCCACTGCTGCTGGTTGTCCACCAGAACTAGATGGTAAGACCCTACTGCTTAAGACAACACAGGCTTCCTTTGCAGGACATAGGGAATTCAAACTGGAACTGAGCTGGAAGCTTCCTCCCTGATGACTAGCTTTCATTGTGCCAGAAGATGTTATACAGGCTGCTGGAAATTTTTAACCCACTCAAAAGATAAGCATGGGGCACTTGTGGGGCACACACAGAAGGGTGAGCACACCTGTACTCATGGGCACACACACTTAAAGAAATGATCAAATTACTAACTTTAAATAGCTTCAGCTCCTTGTATGTTAATTCTTTTTTTTTTTTAAGATTTATGTATTTATTAGGTATACAGCTTTCTGCCTGCATGTATACCTACAGACCAGAAGAGGGCACCAGACCTCATTACAGATGGTTGTGAGCCACCTTGTGGTTGCTGGGAATTGAACTCATGACCTCTGGAAGAGCAGACAGTGCTCTTAACCCCTGAGCCATCTCTCCAGTCCCCATGTTAATTCTATCTCAATAAAACTACTGTTTTTAAGTAGTTCTGGGGCTAGCAAGTTGGTTCAGTGAGTAAAAGCACTTGCTGCCTAGCCTCATGGCTTGAGTTCAATCCAGGGGGTCTGTACAGTGGAAAGAGAGAACAGGGATAGAACTGAAGCCCTCAGGTACCTTTACCACCTCACCAGCCTTTACTGTCTTTTTAGTGTGCCTTTTCCAGAATGTGCTATGGTAATACTTATGTAGAATGCAACCTTGTTCATGTAGGATTAAACGTATCGTAACTAAATCTTCCAGTATGATTTTTCCTAATAGACATTTTTAGAGAGCAATGTCAGGTTCTTATGTTTTTGAAGACTTTGATATTTGTCAAAATTTTTTCTATAGAAATTTTCTTCCAGTTTACATTCTTTTTAGCATTGCGGAGAAATACACCTATCCGACAATCCCTCATCAATCTCTTGCCGCCACCTCCAGGGAGTTCATTTCCTTTTATTTCTGAGTAGCATTGTCAAATCGGTATTATGGAATGCTTTAGAAATGGAAATCTCTTCCTTTTATTTGCTGAATATAAAGAGAATTCATACTTATGCTATCATTTTAAATTATTTGCAAATTGAAAGGTTAAAAATAGTATTCATTATTTCATTTGTATTTCTTCAATTGCTAACGAAGATAAACATTTTGTCAGAAAAAAATCTTATCGTTGTGCCACTTAAATGACATGAATCCAATGAGTAGGTGATAAATACTAAAACATAGCATGACGCTCATAAATCAAATTATTGAGCAGCTATTCCAACATACTATTTCACTAGGCATTCCATCAACACATAGAGAAGAATGAATATATATATATATATTGTTTTGTTTTTTGAGACAGGGTTTCTCTGTGTAGCCCTGGCTGTCCTAGAACTCATTCTGTAGACCAGGCTGGCCTCGAACTCAGAAATCTACCTGCCTCTGCCTCCCAAGTGCTGGGATTAAAGACATGCGCCACCACTGCCCAGCTATATATTTTATTGAATGGGGAAACATGAGCCTACATTGCTTGTGCAGAGGTCAGAGGACAATTTGTTCTCTCTTTCCACCACGCAGATCCCAGGGACTCCCTGGAGCTGGAATTACAGGTAGTTGTGAGCTGTCTGACATGGGTGCTGATAACAGAGCCTGGGTCCTCTGGAAGAGCAATACAGGCTCTTAGCCATCTCTCCAGCCTCTAATTAGAAGTGGCTGGATTCAAACTCACAGGGATGTCCTGATCTCTGCCTCAGGAATCCCTCTGAGATTAAAGGCAAGCACCACCATGCCTAGCTAAAACGTGCCTTAAAAAAAATTAATCTGGAGCTGGAGAGATGGCTCAGCAGTTAAGAGTACTGACTGCTATTCCAGAGGCCCTGAGTTCAATTCCCAGTACCCACATGGTAGCTCACAACCATCTGTAATGGTATCCAATGCCCTCTTGTGTGTGTCTGAAGACAGCTACAGTGTACTCATATAAATAAAAATAAATAAATCTTTAAAAAAATTAATCTGCTGGGCTGTGGTGGCACACGCCTTTAATCCCAACACTCTGGAGGCAGAGGCAGGTGGATCTCTAAATTCAAGGCTACCCTGGTCTGTAGAACAAGTTTCTGTGCAGCCAGGCAATGGTGGCACATGCCTTTAATCCCAGCACTAGGGAGGCAGAGACAGGCAGATCTCTGTGAGTTCCAGGCCAGCCTGGTCTACAGAGTGAGTTCCAGATCAGCCAGAGCCACATAGCGTTTTGTAACAGCTAAAACATTCCATCCTGCAGGGAAGCTTCTTAAGCAGGAAGGAAAACAACTCAAAATCTGTTTCCAGATTCATTAGGCTCTAGCTTGCCAGAGTAACAAACAAATGTGGCAAAGAAGCCTCGGACAGCAAACTCGCTGCCTGGAAGAAGCAGAAACCAATGCAGCAGCTTACAAGAGATTTAGACCAACTGAGGGACCAGAAAGGTCCCTCTTCAAGAGACTGAGCTGCCTACAGTGTGTGTAACCTATGTCCAGCTTTTATGTGCTGTCACTCATGCTGGGGTGGGCGGGCGGGCTTTGGTGGTGCAGCTGTCTTTGAATCATTTTTGTTCCTGAAGTAACCCTGTGGGGCAGTGATCTGTGATGACCCAGTTGAGCATGGGCTGGAAGCTCTGGGAGACCCGGTGGAACATACACCAGGGACCAGAATTTATGCTTCTGGCCAACGTTCCTGGGAAATTCATATCACAACCCCTGTATGGAAAGAGGCCTGGTGTGTGAAACTTGTGTATAGGCAAATGAGGCAACGATTAGGGCTCCCAAGCTGGCCAATGGAAAGTATCAACTACCAAGCCCCACCCCCTCTCTCAGAACTATAAGTAGAACACCTAGACCTAACGCGCTCTCTCTCTCTCTCTCTCCCCTCCTTCTCCACCCGCCTGCCCGGGGAGCGCTGCCCGCCATCTTGAACAAATAAAGTAAGAAACTACTTTGGCATCCGAGAACTTTGTCTAAGGGAGCTGTAACTCTTGGGGTGCAGGACACGGCTGATCTCGGTCCGCTCCCTTCCTACACCTCGGCCAAGCCACTGGCCGAGACTGGCAGCGTTCAGCAGCGCACAGCGACTTGGGCACCGAGTTGGCGGACTCCATCAGCGCCAGGGGTGCTCGACCCCGGCGTCTCACTCCGGCGGCGTCAGGCCCCGAGGCATTTGCGATGAAGAGGGCTGCGGTGGTGATCCTTGAAGCCCAGGGCGTACTCTGCGGACCCGACCCCTGGCGGTCCCTGGACCCGGAGACTCCTCCCTCACTGCACTTCCCCCAACGGGAGGGAGCGCGACATAACCCCTCACCCATATTCCTGTAAGTAACCCCAATATAACCCACTGGTCCACCAAGTTATACTTTGTTCTGTTGTAGGATCCCTATCTGGGGTGAGTAGATGTGTGTGTTGAGTCTTCCCAGGAAACGTTTTTGTTTTTTAACACATAGGGAGACACTGGGGGGAGGGGAGGATCATCTAAAAGAAGGAAGTTAGAGAGGAAAGACATGAAATTCACATTCTGTCCCTCCCAAATCACTGTGTCACTGCATTACTAACAAGATGAAAGGAGAGTCATTGAGATGAATCAGGGTAAAGGAATTTACATGCAAGCCTGGTTATCTGAGTCTGAGCTCCAGAACCCACAGTGGAAGGAGAGAGCCAACTCCTAAAAGTTATCTTCTGATCCTCACTGGCACATGCTCCACACTCACACGGGTACCATGCATACACACATAACATTAAAGAACTTTTTAGAAAAGAGCTGTTAGACCTGGGTGTGGTGTCGCATGACTTTAATCTCAGCACTCAAGTGGCACTCCGCGGAGGCAGGTGGGTCTCTGTGAGTTTGAGGCCAGCCTGGTCTACATAGAGAACAGGACAGCTGGAGATATATGATAGAGAGACCTTGTGTCAAAGTTGGTGGGGGCAATGAATTGGTGAGCTGGGTGTGGTGGCACACGGCAGAAGCAGGCAGAGGCAGATGCAATCAATGTGAGTTTGAGGCTAGCTTGGTCTACAGAGTCAGTTCTGGGCCAGCCTGAACTACACAGTGAGTCCCCTCCAAAAAGGAAGAGGTGAAGCTGGTGATATGGTTCAACAGATAAAAGTGCTTGTCCTACCAGGCCTGAAGACATCCACAGTGGGAACCAAGAGCCAACTCCCCAAACCTGCCCTCTAACCCCACACACCCACACACTGTCTCACACACACCTATAAATAATAATAGCGCAGTTGTTTTGTTCCTGTTTTGTTTTTTAAGCTAAGAATGAAGAGAAATCAGAAAGCATATGCCACATTAACTCCATAAGAAATGATGTACCAAGAAGTTGATTAAAATACAGAAGCACAGGACATTGACCACACAAACCATGAAGTATAATCGTCGGTTTTAATTATTCTGCTGCTATGTAATAAAAATACTTTTAGAATTAGGAGCGAAAGATATAGTAACACCAGTAACCTCAGCATTTGTAAGGCTGAGACAGGAGGATTTCCGTGAGTTTGAGGACAGCATTCACAGTACGTTAGTCCTAGGCCAGCTTAGGCTAAAGAGTAAAACCCGTCTTAATATCAAAGTAGAGTGCCATGAAAAAATTAAAAGATAAAAAAGCAAAAAGGCCCAAAAGAAGAACAACATAGATACATGCGCTGTGGAGATTTGTCTTTACCTGGGGAAAGGTCTGACTTCTGTGCACATTGCTCAGAGCTTCCTCTGACCTTTTGATATTCCCTGAAAGGTGGGAGGAGTGAAGTCAGCCTGACAATAGCAGAAATGTGACTGGAAACCATGTTCACCTGTGAGGGTAACATTTGAGCCAAGCATGCTTCTCTCACTGAGTGCAACCCGAGTTCAATTCTGTAGAACTACGGTCGTCGTCGTGGGGAATACTCTCACCACACATCAAAGTTGGGAGGATGATATAGACCCCAGGACGTAAAACTTGGGACCCCTGTTGTAGGCTGGTTATTTGCTTTGGTTTCTTGAGACTGGGTTTGGCTGTGTAGCCCAGGCTAACCTTGAACTCACAGTCCCACTTCGGCATTCCAAGTGCTGGGGCAGGCATATATCACTGTTCTTCATTGTATCATTTCATTAGTGTTGGACTGCATGTGTTAATCCCAAGTTCTGAGACTTGTTCCAGAATATTTTGGAACTTGAAAGTAATCCTGGGAACCCCTGATTTATAACTAACTAGCTCATTAAAAGTGAATGAGTCTGCACATAATGAATGCAATTGGCACATTTACTTATTTAACAAGCATCACGATCTCTCATACTATCAGACTTTCTCAGGGAGGGGAGACTTTGTAGACCTCACTAGGAACAAAATTGGGCATCTAAAGAAACTTCTAGTTCAGAGTAGAGACTGTAAACTGTCCCAGAATTGGTACCGAGCACATCTACACTAACATGTGGAAGTTCCTTAGTATACCATAAGGTCACAAGCCAACAACCCAAAGGGACAAAAGGAGACTGATGAATAACCAATTTCGAGAAAAGATAATATAACTAAGTAAAATATATCAAATCCCTGTCCTAGATGTGTGAGTCAAAACTACAGGAAGATGCCACTTTAAACTATCAGATTGGCAAAAGAAAATTGTTAGGTATGATACAACATTGTGAGGCCTAGGGAAACCTGGTCTGGTAGCCTCACAATCACAGGAGGGATTCAGACTGAGTGCAGCCTCTGTGAAGGGCGACATGGGGATGTCTCAGAAAACGGCTCATACGTTTGGCTCAGCAAGTTCACCTTTAGGAGCTTACCATGGGTCTGTCCACATGTTGGCAAAGAGCCATTGGCTACAAGTTGGGAAACACGGTCCCAATATTTAGTAACTCTTCCATTAGTATTTGAGTCGCTTTCCTTACATCCTGGATGTGAGATAGCCCTGTGATCGGATTATATCTGTAAAATATGGAAGAAGATACGTTGTGCTGGAGCCTCACCTCTGCAGGCTTGTGTCTTCTTCTGCCGTGCTGGAATTCTGCCTTTGGACCAGCTGGTCCTAAGAAGTGGAAAACCACCAAGGAGGCTGTGAGGGAAGGCTGCAAGGATGGCGGGGCAGCAGCTGCTCCTGCTGGGAAAGAAACAAGAAGGAGCTGCGGCTGGAGAAATGGCAACTCATGCTCTGTAGTCCTCGTGTGGCCGGCCTTAGGCAATGCGAGAGAGAGAGAAGATATATAGTAATGTTTCAAACAGCATTTGGGCTTGTTTACTGTATGTGTGTGCCATATGGGGATGTGTGTGTACGTGTAGGTATGTGTGTGATATGTGGATGTGGTATGTGGTTGTGTGGTGTGTGTGTGGGGGGGTGTAGGTATGTGTGTGTGGTATGTGAATGTGGTGTGTGGGGATGTGTGTGTGTGTGTGTGTGTGTGTGTGTGTGTGTGTGTGTGTGCGCGCGCACGCATAGGTATGTGTATGTGCTATGTGGGTGTGGGGTATGTAGATGTGTGTGTGCGTGTGTGTGTCTGTGTGTCTGTGTGTGTGTGTGTGTACATACCATAGCACACATATTCAGGTGAGAGGACTATTGACTTCAGAGCTATCTCATCAACGGTTTCAGGATTTTAAGTAAGGAGATGGTAGAGCAGAATGAAAATTCCATTTGGCATCTCCTAACTCTATGTGTTTACAATGCTTTCAGCCTTAGTGTGGGCTTGCTCCCCAGCTAGCTCCTAACTTATATTAACCTTTTATTCTCTTCTGTGTTCTGCCATGTGGCTGGTTACCTCTCCTCAGTTTTATACATCCAACACCTGACTCCTTCCCAGAATTCCTACCTCTCTGCTGGATGTCCCACCTTACTATCCTGCCTTTTGCTATAGGCCATAGGCTTTTTATTTTAACCAATCAGATGGTGCCTTAGGCAGGCAAGAAAGGACAGAGACATATCTTCACACAGTGTACAAAAACATCACTCTAAAAGATGAACAGAAGGAGAAATTGTCCCTTTTACAGGCAGAATTTGGAGGAATCTTTTTTCTTTTTAGAGATAGGATTTCCTTATGTATCCCTGGCTATCCTAGAACTAGCTCTATTACAGGCCAGGCTGGCCTTGAACTCAGGGATCTACCTGCCTCTGCCTCCAGATTGCTGTGATTACAGGTAGGTGCCACCAGTCTCCACCCTGGACTCAAATAGTATGTAAATGCAAAGAGGTTTTTATTCTGCAGAAGTCCAGCATGCTGGGGTCTCCCCATTACCAAGATAGAGAAACCCCGAAGTGAGCTCGAAGGCCCAATTTAAAGCACCTTAGGGGAATCCTGGGGTAGGTGGACTTTGTCTTACTGGGGCGTAGGGGCTGACTGGGAACCGCTGACCCATTGTCTTTGCTTCAGCCTAGCCTTCTCGCTATATTTCCAAACCATGACAGACTTCAAATTGGCAGTTCAGAAGATGAGGTCTAAAATCCCAGGCTTCAGGCAGCTAGTCAGAAACTGTTCTACCACCTGGCCTGAAGAATATTTGAGTCCAGGGTGTCATTCTTCGGCAAATCATGGACCCTTACGATAGCTGACTCATTCCTTTTCTCAGTGGTTAAAATTTTCTCAGAGCCGTGGTTTCCATCCCTAGCACTGAAAATAAAACAAACAAGCAAAACAAAAGACCAAACCAAAATAAACAAAAAACAAACCAAAAGTAAAAACAACAAAACCCTTCCTATCCATATATAAAATGGCGCAGAAGGTTTGAAGGGGACTCAGAACAAAAAAAGGCTCTGTGGTAGTATCTGGCTACAGTTAGAGTGGCCTCGCGGCTTGGACCACATGATAGGAACTCCATGTTACTGGAGGTATTTTTCATAGATGTATATGCCACACGGGGGCTCTCACAGACTCCATTAAGACAGTTGTAGTAAGGAGCTAAAGAGTTGGTTCCGTTGTTAAGGGTGCTTGCTGCTCTGAAGGAGGACCTGAGCTGAGCTCCCAGCATCCACAAGGAGGCTCACAAGTATCTATAACTCTAGTTAAAAAGGATACACTGCCCCCTTCTGGCTTCCTCAAGCACTGTATTCACTGGTGCGCTTACACACGCAGGCAAAGCACTCATAGGCATTTTAAAAAGTTATGGTGTTATATTACCTAGGGTTTTGTGAGGCCATTCCCCACTTCGCTCTCAGTTAAGAGAGATGGAGATGCAGCAGATGGATTTGTAGCTGGATATCCCAACTTTGCTCCTCTGGTGGAGTAAGTCTCAGACGAGCTTTACACCCTCTCTCAAAAGATTAAGCTCCAGCTCTTTGCCTCTATTGGCTCCCTTCCTTTTTCTCATACATCTGTTTCCTTACTGCCAACTCATTTCCCCCATAAACGTCTGTGCTCAAAACTTTGTCTCAGTGTTACCTCCGAAAGACCTGACCCACCAGGAATTAGAAGATAAGATACCTTGTTCGCCCGGCAGTGGTGGCCCACGCCTTTCGTCCCAGCACTTGGGAGGCAGAGACAGGCGGATTTCTGAGTTCGAGGCCAGCCTGGTCTACAGAGTGAGTTCCAGGACAGCCAGGGCTACACAGAGAAATTCTGTCTCAAAAAACCAAAAAACAAAAAAGATACCTTGTTCATCTTTGAAAACTTCTCAAAACAGAGCTTTCTCCAAGAACATAAAAATCCCTTTGAAGCAAGGGGTTTTTGAATGGGAATTCAGTGAGATTTTTTTTCCTCTTTGCCTGTACTAATGGATGCTTCTAGAGGCAGTAGAGAAAAAAAATGGGTCTGGAGAGATAGCTTAGCAGTACAGACACTGTTTGCGCAGGCTGATTTTTGTTAAGTTAATGCAAGTTAGATTCATTTGGGAAGATGGATTATGGTAGATACTGATCGTCAAACTTTACAGGTTCTAGAATCACGAAAGAGGCAAGTCTCTGGGGGTGCCTGTGGGAGTCATCTGTATTAGGTTAGCCTTGGGTATGTCTGTGAGGCACTGGGTAGATTAACTGAGGTAAGAAGACTTACCTTAAATATGCACAGCACCATCCCATAGGCTGGAATCCTGGACCACATCAGAAGGAGCAAGTTAGCTGAGCATTGGTGTTCATCTGAGAAAGCAACGTGGCCAGCCTCTGGAATTCCGCCCCCATCCCAGGATGTCTTGTATCCTCACACTGTGAGCTGAAATAAACTTGTCTAAGTTGCTTTTATTGAAATTTTTTATTACAGAAGTAACTAAGACTATAAGCAAAGGTTTAGGGGATTGAGAGGGGAAACAGATCCTCAGAGTAGCCCTTAAAAACTTTCAAAGGTTAACATTTTCAGCAAACAGTCCTCAAAATGTTTGTCATTTTCTAGTTTAAAATGAGCAAAAGAAACAGTTGGGGGGGTCCTAAACTGGTCACAATATGAAAAGTTTTCACAGAACTATCTGATTTCATTGAAAGTTTCCTTAGTCGAGAGGTGGTAGCAGTGTGTGTGCCTTTAATCCCAGCACTTGGGAGGCAGAGGCAGGCAGATCTCTGAGTTCGAGGCCAGCCTGACCTACAGAACGAGTTCCAGGACAGCCAGGGCTACACAGAGAAACCCTGTCTCGAGAAAACAAACAACAACAAATCCTTTTCATCGTCTCTCTAGTCTCCATTTGGTTTTCTTTCTTTCTTTCTTTCTTTCTTTCTTTCTTTCTTTCTTTCTTTCTTTCTTTCTTTCTTTCTTTCTTTTTTTGGTTTTTCGAGACAGGGTTTCTCTGTGTAGCCCTGGCTATCCTGGAACTCACTCTGTAGACCAGGCTGGCCTCGAACTCAGAAATCCGCCTGCCTCTGCCTCCTAAGTGCTGGGATTAAAGGCGCGCGCCGCCCCCACTGCCCGGCCTGGATTGTTTCCTTGTGAGGAGTGGGGCCATGTCTGCCGTGTCTCCTCACTCTCTGTAGCGCACCAGTCTGGAAGCCTCCACTTGCTAATCTGTGCCGAAGCTCCATGGACTCTGACCCTGCACTAAGTAGGCGGAATCGATCACATCATGGTCACCAGGCGGATGCTCAGGCATCCATAGGTTCCTCTCATCTTCCAGAGGTTCAAATGCTGAAACTCCCAACCTTTATCTTTTGTGAACAGCTTCAGGATGGTGCCCCAGCCACCTCGTTAGCATGATAAGGATTCTTATCACTCCCAGAGGTCTGAAGGGTGTTAGGAGCTTTGTATCAAGAGAGGACAATAATAATAATAATAATAATAATAATAATAATAATAATAATTCACAACAACAGAGGTAAGGCAGTTGGAAGTCACATAGCTCAGGCCAGCTTCTGTTCACACAGAAAGTGTGGGTTTGAACCTCCACTCACTTTGTAGCACAGCAAACGTTCCATAAGCACTGTAATTTCACTTACTTTACCAGAGAAGGTACAACCATATGTTGGGAGCAGGCTATGCACTGGCCTATGTTACTCTATATTGCGTAAAAATGGTGCTTCTCTAGGCTGTGCCTTGCCCGGAGAGACTCCATTTTACAAACAGCTTTTTACTCCATTCTGAGTGCAAACACAGAGACAAAATGACTCTGCACCTTGGCAGACCAGTAAACAACACCAGCTGTTCAGCACCACCCACAGGCACAGAGTGATAAATAACTTATTCCTAAAAGTAAAAAACGGTGCCACTTTATACATTTTTCAAAGTAAAGCAAAACTAAAGGAGCACATGGAGACATTAAAATCATTTGGAAAGCCAGACTGGAGAACTCACCAGCACACTAGGCTGAGGAAAGAGAGAACTCCTCTCCTGACTCCATGAGAAGGAACACTATGTCAACTTGTCCTGTGGTAACACAGTGTGTGATCAGAGACCTGACAGGCAGAGAACCCTGGACCGTCCCAGGGCTTCAGCTCACCTTGTTTCCTGCTATTGACTTGTCCTGTTGGGGTTGCTGTCTGTCAGTCTGCCTGTTTGTTCATCCCTCTGGATCTGCCATCTGCCTATCTGTTCTTTTATTCACCTGGACCCAGTCTTGCCCTTCATCTTTTGCAATCCCTCCCACGTCTGCAGCTTAACTCTGAGCCTGACTCCGAAGCAGTGGCAGCTTTTCGACCACTCCAGCCAGTTCGCTAACTTATACCACAGAGACTCTGAGTCTCTATTGGCTTCCCGGTCTCTGCCTCTGAGGCCTCTTTGTAACTCCTTGAACTTTGTCTCTTTAGCCCTTTGCAGTTGCTGTAACGCAGAGAAGGCGAGGAGATGAGGAGATGATGAGATGAAAGGGATTTAATATGTGATTCATAATGTATCACTTGAAGTGTTAGTAATGTGTGCCTTGGTTGGCTATCCTGGACCCGAGGACTACCCGGTAAGTTGCTGGAAAGACAAAACTGTACTTGTCTGGGATCTGAAATACCATGCTCATGAGACCATATGTGGCTGTTTCAATATGCTTGGTCCGGGAAGTGGCACTATTAGGAAGTGTGGCCTTGTTACAAGGAATGTGTCATTGTAGGGTTGGGCTTTGAGAGCCTCCTCCTAGCTGCCTGAAAATAGTCTTCTATTTGCCTTCAGAACAGGATGTAGAACTCAGCTCCTCCAGCCCCATGTCTGCCTAGATGCTGGCATGCTTCCCGCCATGATGATAGTGGACTGAACCTGTGAGACAGCCCCATTGTTCTTTAAAACACTTGCCTTGGTCATGGTGTCTCTTCACAGAAATGGAAACCCTAACTAAGACGCCATACTACTGAAAGTGCTAGAGCTGAGCTCTGGTCTCAGAATTACCTGATCCCAGTTTCTGCTCTAAATGTATACAGTTATCCTAAAGTTAGTCACCACAGTTTCCCTATTGATGACAGAAGGAGGGACATTTTGTTTGTTTGTTGGTTGAATTGATGTTGTCTAAGGGTTTCTACTGCTGTGATAAAATGCCATGACCAAAAGCAACTTGGGGAGGGAAGGTTTTATTTCATCTTATATCTTATAGTCCATCATCCAGAAAAGTCAGGGCAGGAACTCAAAGCAGAAACTGAATCAGGGGTCATGGAGGAATGCTGCTTACTGGCTTGCTCACCTGTTTTCTTATAGCTCCAGGACTCAGCCTTCTAATGACCAGGACTACAAACAAGTACATAACACTGTGTTCAGCCATTATACTATCACTCCTTAAAACACCAAAACAAAAACAAAATTTACTTATGTCACTCGTGTGTGTGTGTGTGTGTGTGTGTGTGTGTGTGTGTGTGTGATCTGCTGATGTCAGCAGGGGCCAGAAAAGGACACTGAATCTCTCGAAGCTGTAGTTGCAGGCAGTTATGAGGACCTGACATGGGTGCTGGGATTTGATCTCGAATCCTTTAGAAGAGAGACATGTGCTCTTAACAGAGGAGCCATCTCCCCAGCCCCACCCCATGCCTCTTTCAAAGCAGATGTTATCTGGCATAGTGGCACATGCCTTTAATCCCAACTCTCAGGAGGCAGAGGCAGGTGGATCTCTGTGAAATTGAGGCAAGTCTGGTATACATAGAGAGTTCCAGAACACAGCTAGGGCAAAAAAGAAAAGAAAAAAAAAAAAAAAGAAAAGAAAAGAAGGGGGGGGATGGAAAGGGAAGGAAAAGAGAAGAATAGGTTCTCTTGCCCAACTGTGATCTCTCTCTTGCTGCCCTAAGAAAATGCAATAGAGGATTTGGATTGGCATTATAGAAAATTCTGGAGTAGGAGCACGGGACAGAGATAGAAATTCTACATTCCACTATAGTTGAAAACTCTTTTTTTGTTTGTTTGGTTGGTTGGTTGGGGTTTTTTTGGTTTTTTTGAGACAGGGTTTCTCTGTGTAGCCCTGGCTGTCCTGGAACTCACTCTGTAGACCAGGCTAGCCTTGAACTCAGAAATCTGCCTGCCTCTGCCTCCCAGGTGTGTGCTGGTATTAAAGGCGTGCGCCACCACTGCCCGGCTCAGTTGAAAACTCTTAATAAGACCTCATTAACATAGATGCTATGTAAGAAATGGGGGAAATTTCTATCCCAGGGCCTGAAGTAGTCAACATAAATGTCTTGTTAACTAATTGGAATAACAGGTCTAGACAGATGGCTCAGCAGTCAAAAACACTCACTCTTGCTGAGGATCAGTCTTCAAATTCCCAGCAGCCACATGGTGGCTCACAGCTGTCCATAACTCCAGTTCCAGGGGATCTAATGCTCTCTTCTGACCTCCTCTGGAATCAATGCATGTGGCACACAGATGTAACAATCATAGACAAAAAAATAAATGAATAAATGAAAGAAGATGCAACCAACTGAATATATGCATATACTAATAAAAGTTGAATTTTTCAATGAAAAAAAACTTATGACATCTTACATAAATATAGAGGTTACATGTCAGATTAAATGAGTCTGTTTTTACATTGGTCAAGAAAAGCAAACTTTCTTCCAGCCTAGTTTTCTGGCCTGAAGGCATGAAGGGATGACATTCCATGACTGTTATAGCTGTGAACAGTTTTATTTACTGGGGTCATTAATAGCCTCTAACCCACTAGGTAAACATTTAACTTTGGAGCATTAGCATAAGATGATTCACTAGTTTTTTTTTTTTTTTTTTTTTCCTTCTTTTTTTTTCGACAGGGTTTCTCTGTGTAACCCTGGCTGTCCTGGAACTCACTCTGTAGATCAGGCTGGCCTCGAACTCAGAAATCCACCTGCCTCTGCCTCCCAAGTGCTGGGATTAAAGGCGTGCGCCACCACTGCCCGGTGATGATTCGCTAGTTTTAAACCCTTCTTCCCATATGTGTACATGTTAGGGCCACTGGGGCTTCAGCCTTTAAGCCCATATGCCTAGACACAGGAGCAAATTCACATATATTATCTGCAGAGCGCTATAGTTTACATAAGACCTGCTTATTTCAAATGGGATTGTTAGTTTTGTATCTCAAATTAGCTCCTGCCAATCTAGCAACTAAGAAAATTCCTTTGTAAAAAAAGAAAGAAAGAAATCTTCCAAGCATGACCTGGCAATTGTTTTAATGGATTTTCAATGAAGGGTGAAGTGCTAAGTTATGTAGCCTGCAGGCATTCCATAAATATATTTAGACTGACTCTTTCAGCAGCCCACATAGAAAAAGGCCCAAATACGTGCAGCTTCAGTACAGTGATTCTTCTAGGCCCTGTTAGCACGTCTTTAAACACGTATGATTCACCAGGGAGCCCGTACAATGACTGTGAATCGTCGAGAGCACAGAAACTCGTTGGGCTGGGGATTATTGTTGGGAGAGAGCCATATGCTGCTTTAGAGAGAAAGAATGCTACAGATGAGTTCAAAACCAGCCAGAGCAGCTCCGTGAGACCCTGCCTTAAAATAAAATCAACAACAACAAAACCCAACAACAACAACAAAAGAGGTCTAGAAATATAACTCAATGCTAGAATACTTGTCTAGCATACAGGACACCAAGGTTCAATCATTGGTACTGCAGAAAAGCAAAATAAAAAATAAATAAATAAATAACAAAGGAGGGGTTAGTATGTATTGAGATCAGCTTACTCTAAATAGGGGAATGAGTCCTCAGATAAAGAATAGCCATTTGGGTTAAAAGAACAATGCCTCACTGGTGTTGATATAAACAACTTTATTTACTTATTTGATATTATATTTTTATATTATCATTTGGTATTAGAGATTGAATACTAGGCCACTGCATGCTAAGCAAATATTCTGACATTGAGCTACACCCCTAGTTTGACAATCTTAATTTCTGTACAAGTGTAGATCAGCACTCATCTTGACTTTGTGATGGATATATATATATATATATATATATATATATATATCGTGAAATATATAAAAAATCAAGAACCCACACTAGCGCTGACTATGTTCTAGTAACACAGTTTCCCCACCACCAGAGTCTCCATGTGGTGGCTGCCCAACCCACCATTCTCTTGTGGCAGATATATATATATATAGATATATATATATATATATATATATATATGAATTTATTATAAAGACAGCTAAGATAATATATGCAAGCAAAATAGTCCTATAAGTGAAAAATATTATTTGTGTATGCACATGTATGCATAATACTGGGGATAAGGTCCAGGATTTCTCACATGTTAGGCATATAATTTTCCCACTAAGTGATCAACTCAGCTCACAATAAAATCCCCCATATTCCTGCTATATATCACTTTTCCTATAATTATTTAGGTTTTGTATCATTTGAGTATCATTTGAGAGTCAAGATTGTTAAGAAAAGTATTGGCTCGGGATCACCAAGGCCACTTTCTGAGCACAAAGAAGATTTATTTGCCCCAGAGGGACAGAGGACAGGGAATAAGAGGCAAAGACAAGAGATAGAGGATAAGAGAGAGGGGAAAGGGGACAAGAGAGAGGGAGGAGGGATATTTATCCTGGAGGGACAAAGGACTGCCTCTGGATAGAGAGGAGGCAGATGTGGCACATAGGAAAATGGCGGTTTATAAAGAAGGTACAGGGGAAACCCTGTGTCAGGATGAGGTATTTAATTTTAATAGGGCATGTTAATTAGGTGAGCCGGGAGGGGGGAGGTTTGAATGCTGGACTTCAATACTTTGATAGTTGGACCTTGGTAGTTAGCTGACCCTGTTCCTCTCACTGGCTGCAGCACTCAGGAAAACAGGCCTTGCACCACACCTGAACAGCACACAAATAGAGCCCGTGTGTGTGTGTGTGTGTGTGTGTGTGTGTGTGTGTGTGTGTGTGTGTGTGTGTGTGTGTGTGTATGCAAGGGTGGGTGTGTAGGGTGGTGAATTGGCCCCGCCCGTCTGCCAGGTGGTGGTGTGTGTAAGGGAGAGACGCCCTTCCCAAACCCCTCTCCTCTTGCTGCCTCTAGCAAGAGGGAGAGCTGGCCCCACCTCTTGCTGCGTGAGCTAGCTCGGGCAGTGCTAGATAACTGGCCCTGGTGATGTGGGATGTGGGAGAGCTGGTCAGCTGACCAACTCAACTACCACGCCGGCCCAGTCAGATCCAGGGCTTTGAGTTGGCCCCGCCTATAAACTGCTAGAGTGTGTGAAGGGGCCAGTCCTGCATATCCAAAGCTGCAGGATCTCCACGGCACGGGGCAATAACAGGATCTCTGAGAGGGGTCCCAGTGAGGATCCAGTATAGATAGTGTAGCAGAAGCCAGAAGCTTTGAACCAGACCCATGACTCACTGCAGTGAACATTTGCAAGCAAATGTGTGAACAAAGAGTATACTGCGTGACACACCACAGCTTCCAGGAGGAGAGATATTTCTTTCTTTCCGGGATGAGGTTGCAAGGGCAGAGAGTACAAATAAAGGAACAGGGAGATAAGAGGGATTAGGAGGAGGAGGATGTAACATTCACAAAGAATCAATAAAAAGTTTTTAACACACACACACACACACACACACACATCTTAAGATGTCTGCACCCACCTTTGCCTTATTCAACTATCCTTCTATTTTATAGTAATTTTTATTTTATGTGTATCGGTGTTTTGCCTACATGTATGTCTATGTGAAGGTGTCCGATCCTGAGACGCGAGTTACAGACAGGTGTGAGCAGCCATGCGGATGCTGGGAATAAGTCCGGGTCCTCCAGAAGAACAACCAGTGCTCTTAATCACCGTCTCTCCAGCCCCAACTCTCCTCTAAAACCCACCCCAGAGAACGGAAGATATAAGAGGGTGACCGGCAGACATGGGCCAGAAGCAAGAGAAGCCAAACTGTGTGCTCACTAAGTTGTGCAGAGATGCCACATCGTTATGGCTTCAGAAGCCTCTAGTTTAAAACTAGATTCTTTGCATTGATCTTAGCTGAGGAGCCCATTTTCTGGCATTTACGAGAGAGTATGCCCCTTTCCAGAAGGAAAATGTAGCATGTATAAGCCACCCCACTCTCACAGATAGGAATCACAGGACGCCTTGGGTACCTTGGCAGCAGATACAACTGCATTTTCAACTACCCACTTTCCGGGCCGTAATCCCCAGTACAGAAACAGTTATCCCCAGGCTTTAGCGTTGGGGGGGGGGGGGGGGGTTCTCATTAATGAGGCAAGGTCTGCCATCTGGTGGTAAGAAATAAAAAGCCACTTGCTTTTTCATCTAATGCTTCTTTTAAATAATTGTTTAAATTTAATTTTTATTTACTTTTTTGTTGATTCCAGCATTACTTATGATAAACCAAAGGTCCCTTACTGATGATAATAATGTGACACTTTAGGGAATAATTGTCAGCAGATAGCTGAAACTCAATCTCTTAAGTTACCTTAACAGTGTTTCAAAACAACCAGAAGCAGCAGATGGGGGACAATCACACACAAACACTGAATTACTCTTATGTACTATAACCTCTGTTAGTTGATTTACAAGCAAAAAATATGTAGACCACACCCATACTGCTTCAGTAACTGATGGACAAGTTAGAAAAAGTAAATCAGGTAGCTCTTGCTCCAATTGTCCCTTTGAGAGGCTGTGGGGTTTTGTTGTTGTTTGTTGTTTTGGGATATGTTTTTGTTTGTTTGTGCTTTAAGACAGGATATCTCTATGTAGTCCTGCTGTCCTGGAACAGGCTGACCTCAAACTTACAGAGATCCTCCCATCTCTGCCTTAAAGGCATACACCACCATGGCCTGCTTTGAAAGGCTATGGACAAGAATGAATTGTGAGTCTATTAAGAGGAGTGCTAAATCTCCAAAAAACCAGACAGACAGACAGATGCACACACACCGTGCAAATCTCCCAGGCATTCCATTGTGGATCTCTCCTTCAGAGGGAAGATACCCCAGCTTCTCCAGGACTGAGTACTTCAGCTTCCACCAATTTCAGCAGGCCAGATTCTTCCTTTCTAGCTGGGCTAAGCTCTCACAGTGAGGATGCTATTACAAGGGCATCACCACAGTAGTCACTAGGCAGCTCTTAGAAATGCAAATCGCTTGGCCCCATCCCAGATGAAAAGAATCAGGAACTGTGGGTGTTCAGACCTCCAAGTGATTTTGATGCAAACTGTATTGTGACCAGCACAGGCAGAAAGTCGCAGACCTAGAAACTGGTGGGAGTGGGAGGGAAGGAGGCCAATCAGCCAACCAACCTAGTTACTTCCCCGGAGT
Organism: Uromys caudimaculatus; assembly: GCA_028551405.1. NCBI lineage: Eukaryota > Metazoa > Chordata > Mammalia > Rodentia > Muridae > Uromys > Uromys caudimaculatus. Next base: position 79,092,748 of record CM052706.1, read on the forward strand.
GGTAGGGGAAACAAAACAGCCCCAAATGGAAAAACACAGGGTCATTACAGAGGGGTTTTGTCAATTCCACTTGGCACCGTTGCTGTGAACATAACCTCCAAATTAGCCTTGGTGAGACAGGTTATGGTACTGTAACCCGTATACAGAAGCCAGAGACTCAGACTTCATTTCACATTGCTTTAGAGAGAGACCTCTATGGTGTCCAGACTAAATAACTGGACTGTTCCCACTCCAGCATTCTTTTTTCCATCCCTTCAAGACTAATGGAAGACTCACCTCACTTCCCTATAGTGTGAAAGACTGGCAAGTGCCCGAGACAGAATTGACTCCATCAAATCCCAGGAGCAACCAACCCCCTTGCTCTGCTGGGTGGTTACAATGCTAGCCTAGTTAAATATAAAGTATCACAGTAATATACTACAGCAAGTATTTATTATTCCTTAGCATTTTTACTCTGCCCTCCTTGCACACCCCTACCCTATCCTTTTTTGTCTGTGCCTCCCTACTTGCGTTTCTAACTTAAAATGGGCATTACACATCGAAACGTGCTTCTTCTATTTTTCCTAGCTCTCTTCAGCTACTGTCAAGAAGCGACAGCTCAGGACCAGGGTGGCAGACTGTCAGACTCATCTGAAGAAACCACCCTTTTTAGGAAGAAAGTAGTGGCTGAATTCAGGCATCTCCCTTTCCCCTCCACGACTTCTGCCAGCAGTGAGGACACAAGAAAGCACAGGACAGATGGGGGGAAATGAGAGACAGTCTCCATATGTCCTAAGTCCGGGGTCACCTAGGTGTGGAGTCCGCGGGACTCAGCTGCTGACTAGAAGAGGGGCGTGGGCGCGGAGCGGAGCCCTCCCCCGCCGCCCCGAGCTGGGTGACTGACTGTCAGGCCGCATCTGCTCCAAATTTACGACGCCTCCTCCGGCCGTGGGCGTCCTCTCCACGGCCTCTTTACCAAGTGCTGCCCCAGCTGAGGCCCCTCCCCCGGGGAGGGGGAGACCACGCCCGTGCTCGCTGGCCGGGGGCGGGGAGCAGGTGTGAAGCGAGGGGCGCAGCGGCGTGCGTGGTCACCCTCCACCACGCCGAGGAGACCTGGCCTCGCCCCGGCGCGCACACAATGGCGTGGGGCCAGTTGCCTGGCGGCTCATTACTCCGGCCCGCCGGGGAGCGGCTGATGGAGAAGATGGGAGCCAAGAGTGCTGCCACCCGGTCTCTGGAAAGACAGCGGGGCCGAGGCGCGCGGGGATGATGGAGAGGTCTGCACCGGAGACCAACGGCCAACCAGAGGAGCGTGTCCCAGGCACAGAGCAGGATAGCGGAGCTGGGGAGGGACCGATGCGCGCCTCTCGCTGTGCCCCGCATCCGCGATGGCCCATTGTGTGTCGCCGCGCGATCTCAGCCTCCGCCCCACCGCCGCTCGCTCCGCGTGGGTGCAATGCATTCTCTCAGACGCCCTTCCTGCACTAAGTGAGCAGCAAGCGCCACAGACGCGTGCCTAGCGAAGGGGTTTTCCTTATATAAAGGAGAAGTGCAAAGAGGAAAGAGACTGTACGGAAATCACTCGCACGGTGCCGGGGTCCCGTTCGGTCTCTCAACTTGCATTTCGATGAGCGGACTTTCCCTAGCGCCCTCTTTCCGTCCCAGGTGTTTATTCTCTTAGGCATTCTCCCTGCAGAAGCCTTTGGCCTCTACAAGGATGAAGCCTGGCTACGTGTAGTGTCCACCTTTAACGCTAGGAGGGAAATGGGTAAAGAACTTAGGGACAGGTTCTAGGTCGAAATAAACTCCCAAGGTCCTTTTCGTGTAGTGTCCCATGGCCAGGAACTCAGGTGGTTTTATTTAACTCTCTAGAAAAGGATCTAAAAATGAGCCAAAAAGGGTTTATGAGAGCGAGGTCTGGTAGCCAGGGTTTGAGTTCACTGGTGAAGTGGATTGGATAAAAGTCAACTTTGATCAGATCCAAATGTCACAGTCTGTCACAGCCCATGGACCAAATTCAGAGCACAGGCACGTTTTGGCCTATACATGTGTTCTATATACACTCTGTTATCTAAACTATTTTTATGGATAATACAAATGCACAAGATTACCGGGCAGTGGTGGCGCACGCCTTTAATCCCAGCACTTGGGAGGCAGAGACAGGCGGATTTCTGAGTTCGAGGCCAGCCTGGTCTACAGAGTGAGTTCCAGGACAGCCAGGGCTATACAGAGAAACCCTGTCTCGAAAAACCAAAAAAAAATAAAAAATAAAAAATAAAAAAAAAATTAAAACACAAGATTAGAACCCTCAAATATTCAGCTCAGCACGTATACATCCAATATCTGTCAATATCAATATCAATCCCAGCATCTGCTACTGGTTTTGGAGCAAATATCTGAAACCTCACAACAACTTCTGTAAATATTTCAATGCAGTCCTAAAAGAAATAAGCAATCTTTTAAATAGCATTAATGGGTCAATGAGGTGGCTCTATGGGTAAAGGTGCTTGCTGCCAAACTTAACAATTTTAATTTGATCCCAGACCCACAGAGGAGAAGGAGAAAACCAACCCTCCTTACACATTGTCCTCTAACCTCCACATGGGAATTCTGATGCATGCTCAGTCCCACACATACACTCACAAATAGAGAGATTGCAGTAAAATGTTTTAAATAAAAATAAAGAACAATAGGATTAGCATATCTAAAATAACAATTCTTTATCTTCAAATCTACAGATCTGATGATGGATTATCTTTAGAGAAGATTCCAGCTCACACGTGAAGAGGAAACCATGGAAACAGAAAGTCTCAATTTGTCCATCTCCAATAAAACAGTGCACATACGCCACCACTGTCCCCAGCTGTCTTATTCCCTTCAGCGTTCAAACTTAGACCCAAGTGAATATATACAGTGTGTTGTCTCTTTTAATCTGCTGTCCTTCCCGCCCCTTAATTATTTTTTTTTCTCCTTACAATTCATTTGTTGAGGGAACCAGGTCATTTGTTCTGTGGAGTTTCCAGTCTGGGTTTTGTTGAATGTATCCCTGTGGTGTCATTTAACATGTTTTTCTGCCCCTATTATTTCCTGTAAATTGGCTATTAGATATAGAGGTGTGATCAATTAACGCTTGATTTTTTTTTTCTCCCAGAATAGTCATAGGCAATGTGTCTCCGTCTATCAGGAGTAATGTCTGCTCTGCTCTGTTATGTGAGCATCCAGTGACAGTGACCCGGGTTCATTATTCATGGGAGACAGCTAATTCATGACATTCTGTCTCTATGATTTCCTCATTATGAGCTAAGATACTTTTCTAAAGTAAACCTGTCTTCAACTATTTGTTTATCCTGTTTTGAATAAGAAAGGCAAGATAAATATTTGGCTTGAACTCTCTCTGCCGATTACCCTGGTCTCAGAGATCCACGGGCCTCTGCTTCCCAAATGCTGGGAGTAAAGGTGTGCGCCACCAAGTCCTGCTTACTTAGTTTTTTTTTTTTTTTTTTTTTAAATAACCAAGTTGATTCGTTGGCATCTTCTAAAGGTAAATGTTGACTTTAAATCCAATCCAAACCAAACCAAAACCTACCCTAATGTATGGCTGGGGTTTAGTTCAGTGATAGAGCATTTGCCTAGTATTGGTAGTCCCTAAGCTTTGTCCCCAGCACTGCACAAACTAACCAAAAGGAAAACATAATTACAATTTAGACTTAAATACAGTTGATGTGTTTTAGACTTAGTGTGTGTTGACTGCTACATTAAAATGAGATTTCATAGGGAAACCACTAAGCTCTGGTGTCTATTCTTTGTCCCTTTTCCAGAAGATTAGAGCAGGCTTTGCCTGAGGGGCATCACCCCTCCAGTGGGCACTTAATCTTGCCTGGGTCTTTTCTATCTCTTCCTTGGGTTGTTGCAGCTGTGTGTGTTGGTCAGCTAGATACATTCCAGTGTCCTCATCTTATAAAAATGACAAAAACTGATATAATAATTTACCTGACCTGGCCAGGATGGACGTGTCCTGGCTACTTACCAAGAGGAGAAAGCAGACGGGTTTGGGAGGTGGGGGAACAAGTGGCCTGTGCCTTACCTTCTATTTGAGCTGAGCCAGGGGCCTAGGAACAGCTCAAGAAAATCTCCTTCCTGATTCCCAGAGCATGCTTTTCAGACGAACATTGGGAGCATTCCAAATGCCAGTCTTTTACCTCCCACACCCAGGCACCTTGCATGCTAATTAGCTCCCCTTCCTTCATTCCAGGCCCCTCCCATTCATCCTCCTTCTTTGCACAGAGGTTTTCCAAAATATAAGTCTAATGGTTTTAAAACCCACCAGTAACTCATCATTGCCTTTACAGTACATCTAAATGGAACTCAGCACGGTCTGGGAGGCCTGGCTGCCTTTCACCTATCCTGTCACCTGGTTACATACAGCTACACTGAATTATGTTCCGGCTCTATACACTCTGATCTGAGTAGTTTTGCCTTTTCTATTAGCCCTTTGCCTCAAACTCCCATTTACAGGTTAAGACCCACTTCGAGGCTGAACTTAAGAAACTCTTTTTTTTTTTTTTTTTTTGACCTGCCTTCTCTGTATTCAGCACAGCGCTTTGCCTGCCTTCCACAGCGTGCTATCTGCATGTTCAACACCGGAGGATGCGGCGAGTAAATGAAGTCAGATGAAAGAAATGGGTTGGTGGAGTTTTGTGCAGAAGGAGATCTTCGAAGCCTTAGAGGGAAAAAGACTCCACAGTGGCTCCTGGACAGAAGCTCAAGAGACACTAAGATTCCTTGTGATTGATATGGCATCCGGGAAACAGCCCAAAGTCGTGCTTTTGGGTGGGTCACGCCTGGCCGTACCTGAGCTCAGCCATCCTCCGACCGACCAGTGTGTGGATCTGCGGGTGTGTACCGGTGTAGCTCCGGGCCCGCCAACCCCTTCTTCCTCCCGCTGGGAGGATAATTAAAGCGCCAAACGGCGGAGCGGGCGGGCAGTGTTCCCGGGGGCGCATTTCATCGGGGCTGATTAATGAGGCCGGGGAGTTAATGAGGAGAAAGCTAAACGGCGGAGCTGAGCAGAGGAAGCCCTCTCTGCGGCCCTGGAGGGGGTCCTCCGAAGGCATCTCCCGCCCTCTTCTCAGCGGCAGCGGCAGTAGCGCCAGCCACATGGTGCCCCTGGCTCCACTCTCTGCTTTGACTCAGGGGAGGGGGGCGGCCTTACCACCGCCAGCCTCAATATAGAAGTCGTTTTGCCCTTCCTCTGCGGATGCTGAACAGACAGAACCTGACCCTGCATCTAAAACAGCAAAGGATGTCAGGAGAGCCCACTTTCATTTTCTTTTTGGGAAACTTTGAACATGGGTCTCAGACCACCTGCCGATTTCCCTCCTGGCCAGAACTGAGTAGCAGCTCTGCTACCATCAACCCAGAGACCTCAGGCAGGTTTAGTCCTGTGAGAGGCGAATAATGCACCTGTAAACCGGAGTCATACACTAGCCTATAAAACATGGCTCACTGCTATCTGGAATGGACAATAAGAACTTGGTGTGTAGTTCTCACTTATTCTTCCCAACTACTCTAGGGAGCAGGCTCTAACATTAATACCTTGATCCCACAGATTAGGGCGCTGAAACAGGGAACCGTGACATGGAGTCCACAGTCACCCAGCCTAGCTACCTGTCTGCTGTGATCTAGTGACCCAGCACTTAAGCAGTGGGGCTGGGAACTGAGTGCACACAGGCATAGACATCAGATTCTTCATTCTTAGCATCGAGCTATAGTGCTGTTCTCAAAGTGACTGCCGGGGATGGAACCCTCAAACAGAAAGAGAATAGTGACAGCGATCTTTCCAAGAGTCTGTCCTTGTGTCCTGTGAGTCTGCATGAGATGGCTCAGAGTGTGTTGTTGCTCTTGCAGGACTGGACTTTGATTCCTAGCATCCACATTGGCCAGTTCCCAACCTCATGTGTCTCGAGTTCCAGGAGATCCAAAGACCTCTTCTGACTCCTGTGGACCCCAACAATCACACGCATACGCGGGTTGGGGGGAGAAGGACAGGGTGAGGGAGGGAGGGAGGGAGGGAGGGAGGGAGGGAGAGAGAGAGAGAGAGAGAGAGAGAGAGAGAGAGAGAGAATATATATATTAAAGAATGGCTTGAGATCAATCAACACAGAGTGGGTGAGTGAGGGATTCTCTGACTTCTTCTGGACAGATATCTTCTGGACACTGAAACTACTCAGGTCCACGGGAAACAAACCTATCTGCCCGTTCTTGTCAGACACTAAATGAACCCTGAAAACCTCATCCTTGCAGCTGCTATCCCCCCCCACACCCACAGTGAGAGCCAGCAGCACCTACAAAAAGGGAAGCATCAATAATTTTCTCCAAAGGAGCTTGAGTCTAGAGAAACCAATATTTAACACCCCCATTTACATTGAAAGCGTGATTCTGATTATGAGATGGTAATGAGGGGATTAGCTAGAGGAGAGAGCCCCCTGCTTGCCGCCCTCACCCATTATTTCCAACATCTCTCCCTCACCAGGCAGGGTGGGCTTACTCCTGGAAGAGGAGCGTGGGGGAGGGGGTTGGGCCCTCCCACAGGAAGAGCATCCAAGATGCCAGAGCAGGGCCAGGGCCCTTCAAGACCCATGTGAGAGCCCCTTAGTCATGTCTGGAATCAATTAGCCCAGGAGAGGTGATGGGTGAGATGGGAGGCACCTGCCTTGGTTCTTCCTAGCCACCTCCCTTTCTCCCCCATCTCCCCAAAGGATCTCTCTCCTGTGGGATTCTGCCTTGAATTCAGGGTAGCAAGTTCCTTATTTTATTCCTGGCTAAGATGAAGATCAGGAGTTTAAAAAAAAAAAGTATGTTAAGATAATCTTAGGACCCCACACAGTGGTGCATGCCCATAAGCCCAGCACTTGGACCGTGGAGGTAGGGGGATCAGGAGTTCAAGGTCATCCTTGGCTACATAATGAGTTTGAGGGCAGCCTGAGCTTACATAAGGCTTTGTCTCAAAGAACTGAAATCAAAACCGAAGTGTGGGTTGGGAGAGAAAAGGGAACGAGAGAAGACAGGAGAGGATAACACCTCAGCCTGGCTCCTCTGTCTAAATCCCCTGCCTCTCTGAAATGGTGTCCTTGTTCTCCTTGTCCAGAGCAGACCTTGCCTTTTAACCAGACAGCAGTTTACCTTTGGCTCTTCCAATGAGGCAAGCAGTGGGGATGGAGATCACCCAAGGGGGTCACCCATCCAGAGGCCCCGTTTGTTGGTGGACAATAGTGTTCAGACAGGATAATTCAGTGTGTGATTGTGGTCACGCCCCCCCTTTTGTGCCCCTTTCAGAGCCAATCTCCCAGGCCCAGATGGGTTAATCCATAATGCAGACGAGCAAGTAATTGGCTGTCAGCCCAGCCCCCCTGAACCCCCTCCCTATTAGTGCCACTGCCCTAATGAAGCCCAGCTTGGAGGGCCCCCTTCTCAATGAGGTGCCGGCCCCAACTCAGCCAGACACACATGTGTCTCTGCTGCTCTGCCTGAAGCTTGGTTCCCTTTAGGGACCCCCCAGCCCAGCCTCCCCGGGGTGACCCAGCTGCCAGGGTTGCAGCGGCCTTGGGGGGAGGCTGTGATGGATGTGAGGGAGTTAGTTAATAGAGCCCAAAACACATGGGCCCTGTCTCCACACACATTGCTCCCCTCCCTGACACTTTTGCAGTGTCGGCTGGCAGCATCCCTCATCTCTTAAAGGTAGCCCCATGGAATAGTCCCTAAACTCATGTCCAACATGTGCAGTGCTGAAATACAGTTTAAATGGGGTTGATGAAACTGCTTTCTTGGACACTGGCCCAACTCATTGCTACATATCCCATCCACAGTCTTTGCCAACTTAAGTCCCCATGTGAGTTTTGGCCAGAGGTGAATGGCAGGGATCCACAGCCTCTTTCTTAGCCAGCTGCTTTTCTTCTCTTCACAGTTTGGCCTCCCATCTCTGTCTCTTGACCATAATTCTATTGCCACTCACTTCCAAACCAATTCCTCAGCTTTGAGGCAGGACCTGCACCGAGTCCAGCGGAGGAGACTGACTCTACAACCCAGAGCTGCTTTGCATAGCACACAGGCTTCTGTTCCCTGACTGAAGGAGTCAAGCCAAGTAGGATGACATTTGTTTAGAATTTCACAGAAGGCTGTTTTAGGGAATGTTTGCCATTGTCGACTGACTTCCCATACTGACTTCCTAACCTCTCTGCTCCCTCCTTTCACCTCATGCAAAACCAAGGAGGGAAGGAGGTAGGGCTGTTATTTGGTCTTGAGCAGTGTTCACTGAGGCAGCTCTGCAGTCTGAGGCTTCTAAGCCTGCAAGCTGCCTGTCTCTTCAGCCAACTGGCCCTTCCATAAGCGATCTTTTCAAATTCTTTTTATTATTGAAGTTGAAAATCAGTCGGGGGCTGGAGAGATGGCTCAGCAGTTAAGAGCACTGACTGCTCTTCCGAAGGTCCTGAGTTCAAATCCCAACAACCACATGGTGGCTCACAACCATCTCTAATGGGATCTGTTGCCCTCTTCTGGTGTGTCATATAATAATAAATAAATCTTTTTTTTTTTTTTTTTTTTTTTTTTTTTTAAGAAAATCAGTCGGAGTGTGAGGGTATTTGGCATATGCTTATAATCCCAGCATTAGGTGAGGGGAGAGGTTTCTGAGTTCAAGGTCAACCAGAGCTACATATTGAGACCCTGTTTCATATAAGGAAAAGTGTGGGAAGGGTGAAAGAAAAGGATACATTCTTTTCATCCGATTCAACAGTTGTGTATACATTTGGTTTCCTCTTTTCTATTTCCATATACATAAATCATTTAACATGGTAAAACTGAGTGTCTACATACCAGGCACAGCACTTATCACTTTTATACCTATATTGTAATTGCAGATCATCCATTCCTGTTTCCGTCTCCTTTTTCAGTGGCAGGGCTTTTGTCGTGGGATGGATAAATCTTCTCATCATGGAGTATTTAGAGATAGGGGCCTGAGACTATCCATGTTCAAATCCATAAGGGGTTCCAGTCACAGTAAGAAATCCCTTTGTGATTAAGCCTCCTGCTGATAAGTGCAAGGTGAAAGGAAGAGGCAAGCGACTGAAGAAAGTCCAGCCCCATTTGTGATGAGATGGGTGAACAACACGGGTGGTGAAATAGCATCCTGAGGTTGCTCCTAAGAAATGCTGAATATGTATGAGCTATGCAATCAGGACTGCGGAGGTAAGGCTTAAGAATATGTGGGGCTGCAGGATGGAGGTTGGTCGGTAGGCATGAGAAAGGGAAGGACAGGAGCACGCAAAGGGACAAAGAAAAGGGAAATGTGCTTTCTGCATAGTAACTTCTCCTTCTATTCCTTTGCTCTCTATGTAGCTGGGGAACGAGGCTCCAGCAAGGCTGGGATCATCAGGCTGTGCTCCTCTGTGGGGAGCTCGGAGAGGTTTTTGGAGTCACCTTTACACTAAGGAGAGCCAATAGAAAGGAACACCTCATGGTGTGAAAACCAACAGGGAGCAAAGGGTCCCTGTTGATTCTGTTGCTGAATCTGTGATTCAAGGAGAATAGGAAAAAAAATTCCATGAACACACAATAAAGCATGAACAACTCTTAGCTACGTGACCTGGAAAACTCACATATGTATTTAACACAAAAGCATTTCCCTCTGAATGGGACTCATTAGAGACAAGGGAATATTCCTCTTTAATTGAAAAGTGGGACATCCTCTGTAGGACTTAGGGGATTTGAAGATCCTAATTGGTCTCTTCCTTTGATAATTTCATTCCCACCAAAGAAGAAGGGCAAGGGGAGGGAAAAAAAAGAGGGAGAGAGATGAAAGAAATTAAGAAGAAATGTAAAAGAGTCCATTTTGGACTTTCCTGAGACTGGAGAAATGTCAGGTATTACAAATATGAGCAAATTCAGATAGCAGCAGGATTACTCCAGAGCCTGGGGGATTTCAGACTTAAAAACAGAATAGCAGAAAAGGAGTCATAGGTCTCGGTGAATTTCATACCGCAAAGTGACTGTAGATGTCATTCTGCCCCTTGAATTATGCATGAGGGTGGAATATGTTCGTGTGGGAGGTGGGGCAAGGGAGCTTTTCTTCTGCTAAGGAGATGCAAGGCTTTCATGGAGATACTGTGAGCCTTTCTGATTAAGTCTGTCTGTGTAGGGGCCTGGACCCTCCATTTCCTAATCAGATAGCTCCGAGCCGTTTCCCTAACCTCTCTGCTTGTCTTCCCATCTATAACATATGAATAATAACTGTACCTAATTTTACAGTTATTAGAGTTAACGGAGCAAACATATCAAACATATACAGAACAGCCTTAGTAATAGCATGTTTATAATATCTTCAACATTATATGAGCCCTTTTAGTACTGTGTCACATGGATGGTGGGCACCAGAAATACAAAGATAAAAGAAACTCCCTTGCTCTTTACGCAGAACTTGGAATTTATAGGGAAGAAATAAAATAAAACACCATCTATGAGAGCCAGACATGTAGCTCAATTAGTTGGCAGAGTGCTTGCTTAGTATGTACCATATGCACCTGGCCCTGGGTTTGTTCCTCAGCACTGTATAAAGTGGGTGTGATGTCATTTGCTTGTAATCCCAGCACTTGTGAGGCAGAGTCAGGAGGATCAGAAGTTCAGGGTTGTGTTATTTGCATAGAGGGTGTACTGGCTATTTTTGTGTGTCAACTTGACACAAGCTGGAGTTATCACAGAGAAAGGAACCTCCCTTGAGGATATGTTTCCATGAGATCCAGCAGTAAGGCATTTTCTCAGTTAGTGATCAAGGGTGGGAGGGCCCATTGTGGGTGGTGCCATCCCTCGGCTGGTAGTCCTGGGTTCTATAAGAAAGCAAGCCGAGCAAGCCAGGGGAAGCAATCCAGTAAGCAGCATCCCTCCATGGCCTCTGCATCAGTTCCTGCCTCTAAACTTCTGCCCTGTGTGAGTTCCTGTTCTGACTACCTTTGGTGATGAACAGCAATGTGGAAGTGTAAGCCGAATAAACCTTTTCCTCCCCAACTTGCTTCTTGGTCAAGATGTTTTGTGCCCTGACTAAGATAGAGGGTTTGAGGCAACATCAAAAAGAATACCATCTATGAAGGCATATAGGAGGGGAATAAACCAAATGGTCTGGGGAAGAGCTCTACATGAAGAGATTCAGGAAGATGCACTAATCAGGTGACTAAGGCTGGATCAATGGGTAGAAGGAATTTAAAAGCTGGAGAATGGGGGGAGGTGCAGGAAGTACTCTAGGAAGAAATACCAAGTACCTAGGCACAGAAGTATAAAGACTGTCACATAGACAAGGACAAGAGGGGGGCTGATGTTGGGATACAAATGGCTAGGGGGTTGGGTTACAGCAAAGAGTAATGACAATGGTTTGGGAAGGTGAACAGCGCCTTGGAACCATGGTGAACGTTGTCTGTAGGTGTATGGAGATCCGTCCTACAGAAAGGAGGGAGCCACTGTGATGTGACATGATCAGATTGTACAGAGGCAGACATGCACCTCAGTGACTGGCACTTAGTAGGTGCCTTCTAAGTAGGAGTTGGACAAATGCTTAACAGCTTCCTGTAGTACTGGTATGCAGGAAGGATTCTCAGTAGAAGAAGGAAGGTAGAGAGTCAGGGTTTGCAGTGGTCTGGGTGAAAGATGGCAGGAATCTAAACTGACCTAGTGACAATGGAGATGTGTAAGAGGTGACGTTACCACTTGGAAACTCACTAGAGTGGCATGGTCATTTTGAGCTTGAGACATGAAGTTAGAAAAAGTTCAGGAAAAAAAAAAGACCATTTATTATTGCAACTCGACAGTGATATAAACATTAGAGGAAGCATAACAAAAACTGTTCCAGATATAAAGGAATAAAGCTTTAAGATTATTAAAGGTAAGCCTGGTAGCGAATCTCACAACGTGTATCCCTGGACTTAGAGGTGGCATAAACTTCTCATGGGTAGATCCGATTTAGTCTCTTCCTCCTCCCTAAAACATGGTAATATTCTAGTACCCTCCATTTCAGTGCTACCCAGTGCTTACATTTTTGTTTTTCCTTTAAAAAAAAAAACTTTTATCTTTTAATTAGTTAATTAATTAATTGTTTTTTAGACAGGGTTTCTCGGTGTCTCTCTGGATATCCTGGAGCCCGATTTGTAGACCAGGCTGGCCTCCAACTCAGAGGTCCACCTGCCTCTGACTCCCAAGTGCTGAGATGAAAGCGCCCAGCTCAGTCCTTACTTCTAAGGCAATGACATCTCATTTCTCGTACAGTTTGCTCCCAGATCTCTCCCATTTTCTCCAACTCTTCCTTCCTCAGCTTTAACATTCCGTGATTTTAATAAGAATTCAAACAACCCATCCGTTACCTTTGTTGCATTTCCTGACCTCCTGTTCTCCCACAACCTTGTCTATTCAACCTTAACCCTGTGTTCTTGTGACCTGTGGTCACATCCTATGAGACTGTCTTAAACAATAACAACTCCATGATCTCAATTTCAAGCCCTTTCATGTTCTATCTCCACTTCCTGTTTCTTGCCTAGTGTACTTGTTTTTATTATTTCTCTAAGTAATTCTTAATGAGTTATTGTTATTAATGTGCGCGTTGGGGGTGCATGTAGAGGTCAGAAGACAACTTGAATTCTGTGCTTCTGTCTTTATGTGGGTTCCAGGGTTTAGACTCAGGATGTCAGGTTTGCATCCTTTGAGTCATCTTCTCAGACAGCACTGTTATTTTGATTCCAAACAAGTCTTAGAACTGGACAACTTACTGATCTCAATTCCCTTCCATTGCCTTCAACTTCTTTTTACATAGATTCTTCAGTTCATTAATTCATGGTCCCACTTCCATCCTTACCTTAAAATGGCATGGCCACTCATCAGGACGTTTCCTGTGTACATCCCCCCTGACTTTCGCTGAGGTGAACTTGTCTGGCTCACCCACAGCTAAGGCCAAAGGCAGCTAATCATATCACCTGTGCTTGTGCTCAGAGAGTCAAATGGAATGACAAAGCCATGTAAAGACTTGTAATTCATGACCACTAACCACAGGTTGGTTTCTGATAATATTGCTTTCTATCTCATGAAGAACAGGAAACAATCAGAAGAGCAGGGATTCCTGCGAGTTGCCAATACTACACCTTAGCACTATCTCCACTGTGTCCCTACATGCTATTCTTTGTCTTGTTGGGGTGCACGTGGAGGTCAGAAGACAACTTGGTAGAGTCAATTATGTGCTTCTGTCCTTATGTGGGCTCAAGGGTTTGGATTCAGGATGTCAGGCTTGCATCCTTTGAGTCATCTCAAGTATAAGTCCTAGCCAAGTGAACTCATTAACTTGCTCATTAGACTTCACCTTTCCTGCTTGGAGACATTGCTCTTGAAACTCTCCTTTCTCTGTGTCATAATTTCTTTCTTTCAATGACAGTCTTAGTGACTATATCAACATGAGTGTTTCTCCCAACTTAATACAAAAATTTTTTATCTTACTTTTCAACTATCTTATACCCCCCACCCGACCCCTAACGAATTTCAATAAGACTCTACTTTCTTTCTGTTTATCATTGAATACACTCTAGACACATTTGGTTTCCTATCTACTCTTTAACAAGGGCAATAGTGGCATTCCCATGATTACATTCAGGCCCATCTCGGTCTTTATTTTACTTGTCTTAGTCCGTTTGAACTGTTCTCACAGCTCTTGAGGCTGGGAAGTCCAAGCAAAAGTGCTGATAGAGTCAGTGGTAAGGCCTTCCTTCATGGTTTATAGATAGAGTCACATAACGAAAGAGCTTAGAGAGCTCTAGGGTGGTTTGCTTCATCAGGACTTTATTCTCACTCTTGAGGGTACCACCCTCATGACATATTGTGTATGTACCAAATTTTCATAAAGAAGTACATTATTTTTGTATGTGTGTTAAAAATTCATGAATTGTTTCCAAAAAATAATAATTCTATTTTTTTCATGATTCAACTAACTATTTAACTTGCCAATTAGCTGATTTGACTGATTCAACTTGCTTATTATCATCTATCACCTCCACCAGAAAGTAAGCTCACTGGAACTAGCCTGAAAGCCTTATCTCTGAGGAGTAGCCTTCATGGTACCAAAAGGTGCCATGCAAGCTCCCTGTCATGGTAAATATTATTTCTACCTCACCTTGGAGCATTTAGCTCCCAAATAAAAGACATGAAAACTTTACATTTAGGATAAGCCTTATAGCACTAGAGCTGAGCAGATATCAACCCTCTATGCTACTTTGTCTAATTCCCTGTCAGTAATCCCGAGATATGACTTGCCACATTCTGCCTGGGCCTCTCCTACTCAAATTGGCCAGCCCTCATGACCATGCACTCAGGACCCACCTAGTCCATGGCACCTCCTTCCTTCTTCTTCCTGCTGTTCTCCTTTTCTCTCTGCCTCAGACCCCAAACTCCAGAACTGAAGCCCTGCCTACCTCTCTTCTGTCCAGCTCAGGCCATAGGCATCTGTTTTTTCAACCAATAGTTTTAAACTAAGGAACAAGGTTTGCACAACAAACGCCAGTCTATGTGAGAATTCACTCATCTTGAGGCAACTAGACCTTGGGATACAGAATTTAGCACTACAATACATAGCAATAGATCAAACCTCAACAGCTCCCAAAAGAGAGAAGCAACAAAGAGTCCTACCATGCTAGGACACCCAAGAACCGCAACGATGACTGACAAGGCTTGATAACCCTAAGAGTGTAGTAGTGGCACATCTACATTAGTGATAACCAGCAGCTCTCAAATTGGATTTAATACCCACTCAACAAGAGGGAAATTATACCTGATATTGGAAACCTAGTCAATTACACAGGACTAGTGAAGTTGTGGATTTACAACTGCTACTGTGCTAAATCAGTGTAACTAACTACATTCTAAATATGTGCTCTTATATCCACACACAAGAGTAGTCCTTACCCCTCATGAAGGAAACTTCTCTTTGTAACAGACAGAGATGATTACAGAAAACCACAATCAAAAATACAGAGTGGTAGAACCCAGTCCCAGTAGACAAACTACAACACCTACAATGTCTATACCCAAGGCTCAGGAAGTATTGCAGAAAATAGGGCAGAACAATTTTAAAGGCCAGAGGAACACAGAGTTTGCTGCGAGATTGTGTTTCCTAAGAATGTCAGGAACTATACCCATAAAGTCTCACCGTCACAACTTCCTAAACATGAGCTGAATAAAAACAACAGTAGGCGTGCTAATGTGAATGGGAGAAAGTTCGTCGGGCTTTTCAACCTTACACAAAGAATTACAGGCAAGTAAGGACTGCTGAGAGTGGGAGAAATAGTCTTCCAAGGGAAGAGCACACCAACAGGTTATCCAATGCCAAACATGCATCCCTGAAAACCATGACTTTGCAGCTCCAGCACACAGGAGGCTGAACAGCAGGAAGAGTTCGACGTCAAGGCCAACTTATTCAACACAGATTATTACAAAAGAAAGAAAGTTATATGCTGCTATGAGACTTTAGGTAATTTACTTAATTAAAGTAACTTGATTTAAGACATGGTCTCATATAGCTCATACTGGCCTCAAAACTCACTGGGAAGCCTTGAACTCCTGATCTTCTTGTCTCCACATCCCAAGTAATGGGGGTCACAAGAACTTGCTCTAAGGATAATGGTTTTTTTGTTTGTTTGTTTGTTTGTTTCTTTTGTTTTGTCAGCAAAACATTTTATTTTATTTTATTTTTTTGATACTTTATTTACATTTCCAATGTTTCCCCCTTTCTAGGTCTCCTTTTTGGAGACCACCTATCCCCTTCCCCTCCCCCACCTCTATGAGGGAATTCCACCTCCCGCCCACCCGCCCACCGACTCCCATATTCCCACCTTGACACTTCCCTTTACTGGGGCCTCTCCTCCCCCCCTGATGGCCAACAAGGCCCTCCTCTGCCACATATGTGGTCTGAACCATGGGTCCCTCCATGTGTATTCTTTGGTTGGTGGTCCAGCCTCC
>CM052706.1:79117058-79167681 GCA_028551405.1 Uromys caudimaculatus
GGGTGTTGTATGGAAGGAGTTTAAACAGGGCTGGGATCTCCCAGTTTTGTCACCTTTGAGGAGTCCTAAGAGGCTAAGCAGTTATTTTCACAAATTTTCGATTCACCTAGAGCTTTACACCAGACATCTATCTTCTCATTCAAGCTTGAAAAGCCAGTGAGGGAAGATGGTTGTTGGTCGCTACACACTGCCACTAGGAAAACGCAGCTACAGAGGGTGAGGAATAGGGCAGTGATCACAAAAGCAGCATAGAGCAAAATCGTGGCAGCAGGAACTTAAGTGTATTTTCATCACCTGTGAGAGGTTTGTGAGTTGAGGTGGGGTGGGTTTAGAAATACTAGAGCCTAGAGTCTCATTCAGGTAGATACTGTAGGTGCCATATTAGAGTGCGGGGGGGGGGGATATTAAATAACGGTAAACTATTCATAGCTATGGATGTGCTTTACAACCTTTTGGGATTTGGACTTCCACATTGCATATAAAGAAGTGAAATATAGAGACTCGAGCTCTTTTGTTTTTTTGAGTCCTAGACTAGCTATGTAACCCAGTCTGCCTCTGAACTCCTGATCCAAATGCCTCCACACCCAGAGTGATGGGATTACAGTCATGGGCCACTAATGGGCTGAAGTTAAATAATATGTCCAATTTACTAACTCTGGGAAGTTTCAAAATCTGAGGTTCCAGTTCAGAGCATTTCAAGGCCAAAGCCTGGGCTCTAGCCACTCAGGGCCTCTCTCAGTGGGGTGTTTCCAAATCAGAATTGGAATGGGACAGAGAAAAGAGACGCGTGAGCAGCAGAGATTCCATCTAGAAGGGAAAAGACTGAGAAATTTATTCTCTTCCATACGTGGGAGAGGAACTGATTTTACTCCGAACAGTCAAATCAACTCTACCAGGGTGGAGCCTGCACCCGCCACGTTTTCTCTAT
This sequence comes from Uromys caudimaculatus, assembly GCA_028551405.1. Lineage (NCBI taxonomy): Eukaryota > Metazoa > Chordata > Mammalia > Rodentia > Muridae > Uromys > Uromys caudimaculatus. Next base: position 79,117,987 of record CM052706.1, read on the forward strand.
ACCAGAACTCTTAAAAGGAAGGGCAAGAAACGAAACCTCATCTAATCCCCCACTGGGCTTAGAACCAAGAGGTCCCTGAGGATCTTGGAACAGGGTAGGCGGGTTGGGGGCGAGAGAGAGCCGCAGAACAGATGCGCCCAGTCGTCCCTGGTTATTTAAGGACACCAGATTGTGTAAGGCTTCAGCGCCGCCTACTGGCAGAAGCGGGTAGGTCTGACTGAGAGCTCAGAGTCAGCATTTAACTATCCTGTACAGGTCAGAATGAGGATGGGGCTACAAATGGGGGCGTGGGAACATTTGTGGGTGAGGATGACACCTGGATCCCACACTTGAGGCTGGAGATGAACCAGCTTCAGGACGAAAGTCTGAGAAAGGCAGGGGCAGAATCTACAGAGAAACCGTTTCAAGAGAACAAGGAAGGAAAGGAATTTCTTTCCTGGTTTTTAAAACTCTACCTTTCAGAAAAAGCATCGCCACTCAAATTTCCACTTCCACCATGTTTAATTTCTGTGACGTCACAGGAATCCTGGAAAAAAAAAAACGTGATTACCTGGGACCTCATAGCATTCAAATTAAGAACCTTTCTAGTCTTAGCCTCAGCCCTTAACTTAACACCTTTTCTTAAACGAAGGATCCAGGACAATTCACTTTGTCCATTTCACCCGTGGGAGCAGAGATCACTCAGAGGTGAATAATCTAGTGTCTGCTACGGTACAGCATGCATGGTTGATTGCTCACTGAGCAAGAATTATATGCGAGCCAGTGTGTGTGTGTGAGTGCAGATCAACTTGCTAGGTAGGGTACAGGCTCCACACCAAACCAAGATCAGCTATCTCTCACTTACACTAGTCATGAAAGGAGGCCTGGATCTCAAGGAGGCCCAGAAAGCCTTCCAGGTTTGCGCCCGGATCCCTCTATAGTCTGCCTATCTGAAGGCATTTCCGTTCTAAGCTAAGACCATACCAGAGCCTACAGAGGCCCCGGAGGACAGGTGGGCCGATGTTGATGGCTCTCCAGCAAAGGAAGCGTGGCAGATGAGCGAGGCAGAGCCTTGGTCTTCCCCCAGTTGCCTTGCCTGGGCACTTTGAGTTACCTCCTTCTCCAGGGTCAAGAGTTGGACCAGAAGATGCCATGCCACGCATCGTGGAGCAGCCGCCAGATCTGCTGGTTTCCAGGGGCGAGCCGGCCACTCTGCCCTGTCGTGCCGAAGGCCGGCCTCGACCCAACATCGAGTGGTACAAGAATGGGGCGCGCGTGGCGACTGCACGGGAGGATCCGCGTGCTCACCGTCTGCTGCTGCCCAGCGGCGCCCTCTTCTTTCCCCGCATTGTGCATGGGCGTCGCTCTCGGCCTGATGAGGGTGTCTACACCTGTGTGGCTCGCAACTACCTGGGAGCAGCCGCTAGCAGAAACGCCTCTCTGGAAGTAGCTGGTGAGAGAGTTCAGTCAGCTGACGCTTCTAGAGCCTGGGGCACTCGGGGAAAACCAATAGAGTTGGCCTGGGGGTGGGGCGGAGTGGGATCAGCCCACTGAACGTCTTTTTTGGAACAGAGACGTTTGGTCTCTAACACCAAACCTTGACCATGGGGGAGGAAGTAGGTTTGACTTGGTATTTCAGAAAACCGGGTCACCCCCTCCCTGACACTCAGCTCCTGGTAACATCATTCTATCTTGTTTATTTTTCTGACCTTTCTCCCCATGGCCCCTTCTCTCTTCTCAGTCCTTCGTGATGATTTCCGGCAATCGCCTGGGAACGTGGTGGTAGCGGTGGGGGAGCCAGCAGTAATGGAATGTGTGCCCCCTAAGGGTCACCCAGAACCTTTGGTGACCTGGAAGAAGGGCAATACAAAGCTTAAGGAAGAGGAGGGAAGGATCACCGTGAGTGTGTGTGTGTGTGTGTGTGTGTGTGTGTACATGCATACACATGTAGGCAATGAGTCTAGGACATGCCTCAAAGGAGGAAGTCTTGAATCTAATACAGTGCTTTTTAGCCTCTGGGTTGTGATCCCTTTGGGGGTTGCATATCAAATATTCTGCATATCAACTATTTACATTACGATTCATAACAGTCACACAATTACAGTTACGAAGTAACAACAAAAAATTTTATGGTTGGGGGTCACCACAACATGAGAAACCGTATATATTAAAGGGTTGCAGCATCAGGAAGGCTGAGAAGCACAGGTCTTAAGGGTCTTGAGTCCTATGAATAATGTCTTGGTACTGTACAGAAGACAATCTGAAATTAAGCTACTAAGTAAAGAACTCAGACTAAAAAATAAAATAAAATAAGTGGAAAAATCTGGGCGTTTTGGTGCATACCTCTAATCCTAGCACTTGGGAGGTGGAGGCAGGCAGATCCCTGAATTTAAAGTCAGTCTGGTCTACAAAATGAGTTCTAGAGCACCCAGAGATAAACAGAGAAACCCTGTTTCAATCCCTCCCCTAAAAAAAAGTCAAGAGAGAATATCATGATGTCCCAAAGCCCCCATATCTGACACATGAATCGACTTCATTAGTTTTCATCATTAGCTTACTAAAAGAACCATGTAAATTTCACACACACATGTACAAGCATGAACATACATACATACACACTCACAAACATTTTGATGGCTGTAAAGGATCAATGTTACCATTGTTGTTCTCCAGATACGTGGAGGAAAGCTGATGATGTCACACACGTTCAAGAGTGATGCTGGCATGTATATGTGTGTAGCCTCCAACATGGCTGGAGAACGAGAGAGTGGGGCGGCTGAACTTGTGGTACTGGGTAGGCACCGGGCATTTTGGAGTTATGGGAGTGTGTAGCCCAGTGAGCAAGTAGCTGTGCAGAACCCCTGACAGTTCAATGGCTCCTACTCTGTAGAGCGTCCCTCATTTCTGCGTAGACCAATAAACCAGGTTGTCCTGGCTGATGCCCCTGTGAATTTCCTGTGTGAGGTGCAGGGAGATCCCCAGCCCAATCTACGCTGGCGCAAGGATGATGGAGAGCTGCCCACTGGCAGGTGAGATGCCCCTTCCTTCTGACAGCAGAGGGATCCAGGGAACCCCAGACCCTCCCAGGCCATGGCATAGAGAAATTCATTTCCCAGAATTAGTGGTCCCTGGCTGAACGTATTTCATACAGTGGGTGCCATCTTCTTCTGTACCATTTGAATTCTACCCTTGCCTATCTTGACCCTGGTGTTTGTTCTGGGGGAGAGAGAAGGGGTTTGTAGCTGTGGCCAACCCAGCTTGGTGTGGGGAGTGGAGCAGGTATGAGATTCGGAGTGACCACAGCCTTTGGATCGACCAAGTGAGCTCTGAAGACGAGGGGACGTACACCTGTGTGGCAGAGAACAGTGTGGGTCGTGCAGAGGCATCTGGTTCCCTCAGTGTTCATGGTGAGGGCTCCTCCTGGATCAGGTTGCTGGGGGGGGGGTATGAGCAAGCTGGTGTTGGAGGAGAATGGGGGGATAGGACAGAACAGGAGGTATGGGTCGTCATGCGAGATACTTCTGGAGGGAGAAAAGATAAAACCAACGAGATGTGAGCAAGAGATGCACGCCTGCTCTATTAAGCCAGCTTTGGACTTCCTTACCACTGAGTCCCAGCTCCATTTTCTGTCTCTCTCCTTCCCAGTCCCACCACAATTTGTGACTAAGCCCCAGGACCAGACAGCAGCTCCTGGAGAAAACGTGTCTTTCCAATGTGAGACCAAAGGAAACCCTCCACCTGCCATCTTCTGGCAGAAAGAAGGGAGTCAAGTAGGTAGCCCATTCCAAAGCTCTGACTGATTTCCCTTCAGGATCTTTCTCTCCCTCACTTTCTGCAAACTTCTCTCTCAGCTTCCTGTCCAAGAAACTCTTGCAGGTTGAGAGGAGCAAATAAGACAATGAAGATTAAAAAATGCCCAGAGCATTTGGCCACTTGGACAATTCGATGATCATGCAGCAATATGTTAGGTGGTGCAGAACAGTTCTGAGAGAATCTTTGTGTGTTGGCCAGTGCTGTCTTGAAAGTAGAAATCTAGCTAAATTTTTCTTCCCCCAAATCCTCTGGGCCTTGGCTTTTGGACCTGGAAACCAAGTCTTGAAGGAATTAAAGCTTCTTAGGGTAGATGACTTTCATCTATTGGTCGCTCATTCCACCAAGGGACTCACAGCTGTCTCCTTTCTCCCTAATGAACAAATCCAGATCATATCACCCAAAAGAACGGAAGTTACAACCCAAGTGATTTTCTCTATGGAAAGAGCAGGCACTGTGCTACAGGGTCACTATAGCGAATCTGGTTAGCTCTACACTTTAGGAAAACTACAAGATTTTTGTCCCAAACCCATGGCCACAATTTCCCAACATCTCCAGTTCTTGTGACTGTTGCGTTTTAATTAGGTCCCTATGGGGATGAAAATGGTATTGGTGGAGGGAGTAAGAGAGAGGTAGTCAGAGTCTCAGCCTGGCCTGTTGTCCAGAGACCCAAACCTGCTTTCCCTCCTTTCCACGTCTCTCTAAAATAAAATACTAAGCCATAAAATATTTAACACTTATCACAGTGTTTTATAAAATACTCACATGATTCCTTCATACTGAGTTTGACCCCTAAGCTTTGAGAGTGAAATTTGGGGAAATTTGGGCTCATAAAGATATGCTGGCCCAGAGGTTTTATTTTAGTTGTTGTTGGTTAGTTAGTTCTTCCTTTTTAAAAAAAGGATTTATTTATGTTTCATTGGTGTTTTGTTTGCATGTATTTCTGTGTGAGGGTGTCAGATCTACCAGAACTGGAGTTACAGACAGTTGTGAGCTGCTATGTGGATGCTGGGAATTGAACCCAGGGCCTCTAGAAGAGCAGCCAGTGCTCTTAAGCCCTGAGCCATCTCTCCAGGCTCCAGGTGGTTCACCTTCTGAGCTAAGGCCAGTCTCTTAACTTGTGATCCTCCTGCCTTATCTCAGAGCTTAGTTTCTTAGAGTTTCTCAACCAATAAAGTCACAGAGCTGTGGTGTGGACCCCAGGAGCTTCTAATAAATGTCCATCATTTTTGTCAGTTGGCTTAACTAATTTGGCCGGGGTCATGCCAATGGCTGGAGGCAGAACTAAAATCTTAGGGCTTCTCTCAGCAGTTGTAGGGCTCTCTATACCCTACCCATTCCCTATCTTGTTTCCTTGCTCCATCCCAGGTCCTGCTTTTCCCTAGCCAGTCACTCCAGCCCATAGGACGCTTCTTAGTCTCTCCAAGAGGCCAGCTCAACATCACAGAAGTAAAGATCGGGGATGGTGGCTACTATGTGTGCCAGGCTGTCAGTGTGGCTGGCAGCATCCTGGCTAAGGCCCTGTTAGAGATAAAAGGAGGTATGTGTTCGTGGAGAGTGGGTTGGACCCAGGATCTGCAAAGACATTGTCTGAAGAGATCTGCTTCCCTTGGATGCTGATCAATGTGTCTAAAAGGGAAATAGCATTTTCCTGAGGGACATTTTTAATGCTTGGAAACTAGCAGCAAAATGGTCCCAGGCAGAGACTAGAGATGGTTGTTAGAGCCCTCTTGGATGACAAGGAGGGAGGGATGAGATAATGAAGCAAGGCAGAAGGACAAAGGTTTCCCGACCCAAGTTCTCCCTCTCTCAGCCTCTATAGATGGGCTACCTCCCATCATTCTCCAGGGACCAGCCAATCAGACGCTGGTACTTGGCTCTTCTGTGTGGCTGCCGTGCAGAGTGACTGGAAACCCCCAGCCAAATGTCCAATGGAAGAAGGATGAGAGGTGGCTGCAGGAGGATGACTCACAGTTCAGCTTAATGGGCAACGGCACTCTATACATTGCCAGTGTACAGGTGCGCAGCACCCCTGGAATCCTTGTAACTGAAAAATAGCTATCTGGTCCACATTCCAACTCTAGTACGTACCAACTAGGCATCTAATCCATTTCTACCTCTCTGCTCTCTCAGACTTCCTAAAGTATCCAGCATCTTCCTCATCCTTCTGTTACCTGCCTCTCCATCCCTTCACCCTACTTTGCTCCACTCCCAGTGGGCCAGCACTCTACCTTCTCCTACAGGAGATGGACATGGGTTTCTACAGCTGTGTGGCCAAGAGTTCCATAGGGGAGGCCACATGGAATAGCTGGCTTAGGAAGCGAGGTAAGTGTATCCGTCAGTCTAGTCTTGCAGCAGCTTTCTCTGAATCTTGTTTTTAAAAAATAGTCAATATCTTCCAAGCCTCAGGGTTAATTTTATCTTCCAAACGCTATGTTGGTGGGGGTGAGGGTGGACTGGTGCACTCGGGAGGCAGATGTGAGTCTGGGTAGTATACTGTGTTACCTCATAACTATTGCCACTCTTGGAGCTCCGTAGCTTTACTATAAAGGAGGCAGGTCTCATTTTCTTCCCCAGCATCTGTTTCTAATGATAATCTATCACTGCAGAAGATTGGGGAGCATCACCAGGTCCTGCAACAGAACCCAGTAATCCTCCAGGCCCTCCCTCTCAGCCAACAGTCACAGAGGTAACCACAAACAGCATTACCTTGACCTGGAAACCCAATCCACAGTCTGGGGCCACAGCTACCTCCTATGTGATAGAGGCCTTCAGGTATGGAGACGATGTTGTGTGTCTGTGTATGCATGCTTGCAAGTGTGCATGTGTATATGTATATGTGCACATAGAGACCACAGCATAGTATCAAGTGGCCTCCCCATGGTCGGTAAGACAAAGTCTGGCTTTGAACCTGGGACTCACTAATTGGTTAGCTCTGGGGATCTTCCTGTCTCTACCCTCCTCCCCCAACAAATGCTAAGATACGGTTGCATGCTACCACACCTGGGGTTTATGTGGGCCCATGGGATCTGAGCTCAGGTCCTCATGCTTACTCAGCAGGCATTTACCTATTGAGCCATCTCTCCAGGCCCATGGAGACAATTGTTGAATACCAAGCTGGAGAGTTAAAAAGAGGGGGATCCTATGTCCTTAGGGCCTTTGCTATTTGGGAATAATGATTCTCTAGCCCCCCTCTCCCAAGGTAAGGAGGTAGTTATGGTTCTACAGGGAATGCATGAGACTGAGTAGACAGATTGGGCGTTCTTGGCTTAGACAGTCCTGTCATCTCATTCCTTCTTAGCCAAGCAGCTGGCAACACGTGGCGGACGGTGGCAGATGGGGTGCGTCTGGAAACGCACACAGTCAGTGGCCTGCAGCCAAGTACCATCTACCTATTCCTAGTGAGAGCTGTTGGAGCCTGGGGCCTCAGTGAACCCAGTCCTGTCTCTGAGCCTGTTCAAACCCAGGGTAAGGCCTGAGGCCTTATGGGTATGGGCCTGAATGGGTAACAGCAGAGAGTAGCCCCCACCCCATCCAAACCACAGAATGGTGGTGGTTCACCGGGTTTTCTTGTGATATGCCAGGTCTATACTGATGGCCCAGACTATAGCAGCAAGTCATGTTTCTCTCTCATGGAAGGCCCAAGACAGGGGGGAGAGAGAAATGAGGGCGTGTGTTAGTCATCCATCTTAGTAGCTCCTTTACCATTGAGCCTCTTAACCATATGTAGTACAGATTGTTAAGTCTAAAAGGGACTTGGGGGAATCAAGTGCATATTAGAGACAGTGAGTTGAAGCCTTTAACTAAGGCAGAAGAACAACAAACCATTCATATTAGCTGCTCCTCCTGGTTACCTCTGTAAAAGATTCCCCTAACATAGTTGTGCTATGCCGCAATGCATTACAGTCTGTGAGCCTGGCAGAGACAGAACATAAATATAGCCTTAGTACAAACCTCTTGCTTTTGGTGGTCCCTGCTGACTGGGCTCTTTGGTCAGCAGACAGCAGCCTGTCCCGGCCAGTGGAGGACCCGTGGAAAGGCCAGCGAGGACTAGCAGAAGTGGTCGTGCGAATGCAAGAGCCCATTGTCCTTGGGCCCAGAACTCTGCAGGTGTCCTGGACTGTGAGTGTGGCTAGAGATGGCATGGTGATGGGGGACATAAGGGCATCTGAGGAGTGAGGGGGAGTCGTGGGTGAGAGGCTAGGGAAGGCAGGAGTGGAATAGGGGCTGGGCTTGGAGGTCCTGTGTGTCTCCAGCCTCCTCCGGGACTCGAACACACTCTTTTCTATTTCCTATAGTTGGATGGTCCAGTTCAGCTGGTGCAAGGGTTCCGTGTGTCTTGGAGGATTGCAGGCCTTGACCAGGGAAGCTGGACAGCGTTAGACCTTCAGAGTCCACACAAGCAAAGTACTGTGCTAAGAGGACTTCCCCCAGGGGCCCAAATCCAGATCAAGGTGCAAGTCCAAGGCCAGGAGGGGCCGGGGGCTGAAAGCCCTTTTGTGACCAGGACCATCCCTGAGGAGGGTAAGGATGTGATGCAGCATGATGTAGACTGGAGAGGAGGGGAATTTGAACAGCAAGGCGGGAAGGGAGGATGCCCTTCTGTTCTGTCATGTAAGGGCTGGGAGAATGAAGCTTGGGGCAGCTTGCAATGACTGCCTGTGTCCTTCTTCTTACCATGCTCCACCCTGGGCTAGCCCCCAGTGGCCCCCCTCAGGGAGTGGTTGTGACCTTGGGGGGTGATAGCAACAGCAGTATCACTGTATCCTGGGAGCCTCCACTTCCCTCCCAGCAAAATGGGGTCATCACTGAATACCAGGTACAGAGCAGGCCTGGGGATTGGGTGAGTGGGCTGCGGGCTGGAGGTGGGCTGGGGAGGTGACACATAGGGCCAAAAGTTATGGTGGAGGGTGGAGGGAATCTTTGGGTCTGGGGAAAGTCTGGGAGAGAGGAAAAGGCTGAGTTTCCCCTAGCTGCAACTCCGAGTTTCTCCTTGGGACGGAAATCCAATTCCTGACCACGCTTGTATCTGGGATCTCCGTAGATCTGGTGCCTGGGTAACGAAAGCAGATTTCACCTCAATCGATCTGCAGCAGGCTGGGCACGCTCTGTGATGTTCCGGGGACTGCTACCGGGCCTGCTCTATCGAATCATAGTGGCAGCAGCTACCAGCGCTGGCGTGGGCGTGGCTAGTGCCCCAGTGCTAGTGCAGCTACGTGAGTCCGGTGATGGGCATGGGAGAGAAGAGCTAGAGAACTTGGGGGACCCAAGAGTGGCAGAGCTTTCCTTTAACTCCCTCCCTGGGGAGACAGAGGCAGGTGACTCTGTGAATTCGAGGCCAGCCTGATCTACGTAGAGAGCTCCAGGCCAGCCAAGGATACAGTGAGATATTGTCTCAAAATAAGTAAATAGAATGAAATTAGGCAATAAAAAATTAAAAGTAATGAAAAATAACTTGGGGAATTAATGGGGTAGCTGGGCTTATGGATCCGGTATGGCGCCTTCCGAGCCCCTGGATTTCGGGTTCGTCGTCTCCTTTCATCTCTCTGACCCCCACAGCATTCCCTCTGGCGGTGGAGCCCGGGCCCGAGGTCAGCGAGGGGCTGGCAGAACGGTTGGCTAGGGTGCTGCGGAAGCCCGCTTTCCTGGCTGGCAGCAGCGCGGCCTGCGGGGCGCTGCTACTTGGGCTCTGCGCCGCCCTCTACCGGCGCCAGAAGCAGCGCAAAGAGCTCAGCCACTACACCGGTGAGAGCCACGCCTCCGGGCACTTGGAGGCTACGTGGGAGGGGCTTCAGAGGAGGCGGGGCCTCAACGGAGCGGTGGGCGGGACCTGAGGTGGGTCCACCGGGAGCACAGCCCACCCGGATGGGGCGTGGCGCTAAAGCTGGAGAGCAAGCCTGGAAGTGAGAGGGCGGGTCCAGAGGGGGAGGTACCCAGATTTGGACAGAGGAGGTAGATTTAACTCTGGGACACTGGCTTTGCGGCTCAACCTCAGTAAACAGGAAAGCACCTTTCAAGTCAGAGGGCCTGAATCACCCCTAGACTGGTCGGCTGAAAGATCTACTCCTTAATAAAAGTAATCTCTGAAGTTTGATTACATGTAGGAATCACTTAGGAAAGGTTTAGGGGAAAAAAAATGAAAATGAAGCCAGATGTTGTGGCTCTCACCTGTATTCCCAGCACCGGGGAAGGGGGACTGTCAGAAGCAGGAGGATCAAGAGTTCAAGAGCCCATCCTTGGCTTAGAGTGAGTTCAAGGCCAGTCTGGGCTACATGAAATTTTGTCTCAAAAGGAAGAGAGAGACAGAGACAGGCAGACTTGAGTCCCATTCCAAGAAATTAGTATAAAATTGGTTCAATGTGCAACATGAGTAGATTTGGGACCAGGATGGACAAACAAATGGGGTTCCTAACTACTCATCTTATTTCCCTCTTCTTCTTCTTCTTCCGGGTTCCTTTTCGGAAGCCTCCTTTGCCTACACACCTGCAGGTAAGTGTCTCTACTCTGGGGTTCAGAACCCCAAAACCAGCTCTCCTCTTACCACTTCACCCTTTCTCTTCCTCAGTGTCCTTTCCACACTCAGAGGGCCTTTCTGGATCCAGTTCCAGGTAATTCTGGTGACTTTTCTAACGATTATTGTTTCTACAGAGAGAGTGTCCCTTCCACTCCAGCTTGACCACATCTCCATGTTCAGCCTCTCCCAGTTCCTACCCGTAACCATCATTTCTGTCCTGTGACTCTTGATTTCTGCATCTTCCTCCCTTTGCTGGACTCTTTTGGCCCCCCATTCCCAATACTCACCTGCCTCCCCCTCAGGCCACCCATGGGCCTTGGCCCTGCTGCCTACCCATGGCTGGCAGACTCCTGGCCCCACCCATCTCGAAGTCCCTCAGCTCAGGAACCCCGGGGAAGCTGCTGCCCCAGCAATCCTGATCCAGATGATAGATACTACAATGGTGAGGAGCTCTAATTCCCTTAAAGGGGGTACACCTACCCCATCCCCCAAGACTTAGCCCTCTCCCACCCTCACTTCTCACTCTGTCAGCTTCCTGGGCACACTGAAGGGATCTGAGGAACCCTGGCCTTCCTGAATTTGGTTAGTCCTTGGAGGACTGAGGAATGGACCTTGGGCTTGGGCTGTAAAACAGCTATCAGACCTTAACCTTCACCTTGGTTTGACATGTCAGACTTGGGGTGGGGGAGGAAGTTGATCCCGTGAAATCTCCTTCTGCCTTCCATCTTCCTCTGTCCCCTTTGTTTGTGTGTCTGCCTCCTCCCCTGGGCCTCCCTCTCTCTCCTCCTCAGAGGCAGGAATCTCCCTGTACTTGGCTCAGACTGCACGGGGTGCTAATGCCCCTGGTGAGGGTCCTGTCTACAGCACCATCGACCCAGTAGGGGAAGAGCTGCAGACCTTCCATGGAGGGTTCCCTCAACATTCTTCTGGGGACCCAAGCACCTGGAGCCAGTATGCTCCTCCCGAATGGAGCGAGGGGGACAGCGGTATGACCCCAATTCTTAACCTCCTCATTTTAGTCCCACCCACAATATCCTCCATCCTCTGGCACCTGGCCTGTCACTTCCTTCTGACACCCTTACTCATCTCTGGCTCTTTTCTGCATGCTCCTGGTGTGCCCCTATCTCTTCTCCTCAGGAGCCAGGGGAGGCAAAGGGAAGCTTCTGGGAAAAGCTGTACAGATGCCCTCTTTGAGCTGGCCAGAAGCCCTGCCACCGCCTCCCCCTTCCTGTGAACTGAGCTGTCCAGAGGGGCCTGAGGAGGAACTGAAGGGCAGGTAAGGGGCCAGGAGCATGTGCCCCTCACATTTAGAGAAACTCGAGACTTCCTAGAGCAGGGAGTGAGCAGAGATGCTGCCAGAGGAAAGTGTGAAGCTACTCAGCCCCTTGCTTTTCATCTTCCCTCCCCACCTCAGTTCGGATCTGGAAGAGTGGTGCCCACCCGTGCCTGAGAAAAGCCACTTGATTGAGTCAAGCTCCAGTGGTGCGTGCATGGTGGCTGCAGCCCGAGGGGGAACTCCCTCCCCTACCTCTTCTTATGGACAGCAGTCCACAGCTACTCTTAGCCCCTCACCTCCTGATCCTCCCCAGCCCCCTACTGACATCCCACATCTCCATCAGATGCCCAGGTAAGGAGGTGTTGAATACCCTGCATATTATAGGTCCTCAGTATACATTTGTTCGGTGGGTGAGTGGGTGGCTATATAGGTGAAGAGGGTCCGGAGGTCTCATGGCTGTGTTCAGGTGACAGCATGCCATGGGAAGGAAGATGACGTGGAGCAGAGCTCTCATCTTCCAGGCTGTCTCTCTTTGGAGTGGGTCTGCAGACTTCCAAGGAATTGCATGCGAACATAGATGTCCTCACGCTTCCCTGGTTCGAGGCCTTGTGGGGGACAAATCATGTCTTACCTATCTAAGTATTAGGCTGAGTGTACAGCACAATGCCTGTCACATAGTACGCTTTTGCTTCTGTGGAGCGAACGCATGCTGAGGCCTTATGTCATTGCAGGAGGGTGCCCCTTGGGCCAAGTTCTCCTCTCAGTGTATCTCAGCCCGCTCTGAGTAGCCATGATGGAAGGTCTGTTGGCCTGGGTGCTGGCCCCATAGTCTCCTATCACCCTAGCCCCAGTCCTGTCCCTAGTACGGCCAGCAGTGCACCAGGTGAGTCTGCCGATCTTCAACTTGCTTCTACCTCACTGTCTCCCCTCAAAGCTTCAACCTCCTTTTTCAATGCCTTCCCATTCCTGTCCCCCTTTGTCTCTTAATACTACAGGGAGAACCCGCCAGGTGACTGGAGAGATGACCCCCCCACTCCACGGACACCGTGCTCGAATCCGGAAGAAACCGAAGGCTCTTCCCTACAGAAGGGAGCACAGTCCCGGAGGTGAGAAGAATCGTGGGCCTGGGAGATGGTGACAGTTAGTAGAGAGAACAGGCAGGAAACCGAGAGGAATGGAGCCAGGGATGGGGGACAAGGAGTATTAGTGTCGGGAGATGCAGAAGACTTGGCTGAAAACAAGTTTTCTCCTCAGACTTGCCCCCACCACCCTTGCCACCACCAGAGGAAGAGACAAGCTGGCCCTTGGGTCTGAGAGCAGCAGGCAGCATGTCTTCCCTAGAGCGAGAGCGCAGTGCGGAGAGGAGAGTGGTGCAGGCAGTGCCGCTAGGGACCCAACCTCCAGGGGCCCAACGTGGGCCCCACCCGGATGGTAAGGAGAGCCAGGGCAGAGGGAGGGGACTGGAGGCTTGCAGAAGTTCCAATACTCCCCAGCTTCAGTTGGATTCATGTATCTGGTCAACACTGATAATGTCTCTTGTCTCTTTCACCCCCTCTAAGTAAAAGTTCTCAGAGTCCCCAAGATCCCCCCTCCCCCCGCACCCCCTGACTGAAGTCAAGGATGAGGAAAAAGTAGGGTCTGGGTGCTGTGTTCTTCCTTCCCTAATCTCTCCGTGCTCAGGAGCACCCCACATGTTTCTGAACCCATGTCATGACAAGGTCACGTGTTAGGCCTTCCACCTGCTGGTACCCATCCCTCAATAATTACCCATAGCTGGGTGAGTGTACAGGATGGCCAGTGGACAAGTGGTGACAGTCTGCTTCTTCCCGTTGGCCCAGCTGCACTTCTCAGTTGTTCTACAGAAGAGGCCTGGCTTCCATACGGCAGACCAAGCTTCCTGAGCCATGGCCAGGGCACCAGCACCTGCTCTACTGCTGGGAGTAATTCTTCTAGGGGTTCCAACAGCTCTCGAGGTTCTCGGGGCTCTCGGGGTCCTGGGCGCAGCAGAAGCCGGAGCCGGAGCCAGAGCCAGAGCCAGAGGCCAGGACGGACTCGCAGAGAGGTGGGAACCAGAGGATGTAAGGAGGCAGAGCAAAGGGTTGGGAAACAGGGAAGTAGTAAAAGGCTCCAGAGGAGATCACAAAGAGAGGACCCAGAGAGGGTTGTAAGTAAGGAATCCTTGAGAAGAAATGGCAGGGGCTGAGGGAATATAAGAGGAGAGTCTGGGTATGCCATAGGAGGAGTAGACTAGAAAAAAGGCTGGTCCCTTTCTATGCATGGCCGGTGACAAGATAGCAGGCTCCTGCTCCTGCATTACACACACTCTTTTCTCCTTAGGAACCAAGATGACCCTTCATGAAGCAATGAGCTTATTGAAAGCTCCACAGGGCAAGAATGGGAAACTCTTCCCTGGTCAGCAGATGTGAGCCGAGAGGAGCAAGGATGGGCGGCCTTTTCTCCCAGCAATGATACTTGTGACTCACTGAAGCACACTGTCCTCAACAGTTTTAGTTGTCTTGGGAATCAGAGAACTAGCTCTTTTCCTTCCATCTCTTTCTGACTGAGACATGTTTGTACAAAAGGAGGAAAAAAAAAAAAAAGCCTTCATCTGATATGAGTCCTGGCCCTGCCTGTTTTGTGCAGTGTTCTGAATAGAGCAGGCTATGAAGGTCTGTAGATCAGCACATAGTGTTAACTTCTGCATGCTCTAGAATTTCTGTTAAAATCGCAAGATAAGGACAGATGATAGGTGACATTGGCCTGGACTGAGTCCTAGAGGAACTGAAGCCACTGTCCACTAGTGTGTTAGTTAGGCCACTGTCCTTCAGTGTGTTAGCCCACTGTCCCCCAGTGTATTAGTCCACTGTCCATCAGTGTGTTAGTTAGGCCACTGTCCACCGGTGTGTTAGCTCACTGTCCATCAGTGTGTTAGTCAGTCCACTGTCCACCAGTGTGTTAGTCCACTGTCCCCCAGTGTATTAGTCCACTGTCCATCAGTGTGTTAGTCAGTCCACTGTCCACCAGTGTGTTAGTCCACTGTCCCCCAGTGTGTTAGTCCACTGTCCCCCAGTGTATTAGTCCACTGTCCATCAGTGTGTTAGTCAGTCCACTGTCCACCAGTGTGTTAGTCCACTGTCCACCAGTGTGTTAGTCCACTGTCCACCAGTGTGTTAGTCCACTGTCCACCAGTGTGTTAGTCCACTGTCCACCAGTGTATGTTAGTCCACTGTCCACCAGTGTATGTTAGTCCACTGTCCACCGGTGTGTTAGCTCACTGTCCATCAGTGTGTTAGTCCACTGTCCTTCAGTGTGTTAGTCCACTGTCCATCAGTGTGTTAGTCCACTGTCCCCCAGTGTGTTAGTCCGCTATTCACTGACATACAATCAACTTAAGGAAGGAAAGGGTTATTTTTGCTCAGCTTTTCAGGACTGAACTGATGGTTGGCTGGACCTTGTTTTTGTGGCTATGGTGAGGCAAAGCATCATGGTGGAGCAGAGTTGCTCACCCATAATATCCAAGAAGCAGAAAGAAGCATACAAGAAGTAGCCAAGGCAAGATAAGTCTTTTAAAGACATGATTCCAGTGACTTACTTCCTCCAGTCATGCCACATCTCTTAGTAGCCCATAGATGAAGTTACTGCCTTTATGATCCAATTACCTCTCAAGAGTGACACCAGATATAGCCCTTCACCACATAGGCCTGTTGGAGGGATATTTATATCTACACCACAATACCCTGTTACTACAGGAATATTCAAATAGCTAACATAGATCATTGTTCCTCCTTCAGAGAGCTGAACCAACCTCTTCTTTGGTGCCTTTCTCCAGGGTCTATCTGCTTACTCACCTCACAACAAATACAAGTTAAAAAAGCAACAACAACAACAACAAAATAACAGAGAGCAAGAGTGGTGGCATTTTCCTATAATCTCAGCACTTGAAAGGCAGGAAGATTAGGTGTTCAAGGCTAGTCTCAGCTACATAGCAAGTTTGAGGTTGGCCTGGGCTATGTGAAACCTTGTCTCCAACAAAACAAAACAGGGTATATGAGTGCTATCCCAGCCAAGAAGAAAGTATGTGCTTCATGGCCCCAGGCTCCTTCACAGAGGGTGTCTGCAAAGTGCACTTCTTGGCTACATTGTCTCTGGTTTATCTGTCATAGACTTGCGACACAGTTGCTATCACTCTCATCCCATAGCTGACTCACACTTAGCTGCTTGCTTCATCCTCACTTCTCTAAAGAGCTTAGACCTTCAGAGCCATGACATTGTCCTCCACTTTGACCTGAATATTGGTGTGTGCAAATACCCTTTCCCCTTCAATCTGACAAACAGTTGGAATTGTTTCAAGAGGAACTTTGCCAGAAAGCTAAAGAAAGAAAAAAAAATCTAAAACAGGAAAAGAATTGAACGGATGTTCAATACTCATTGCTTTTTTTCAAGATCCTGCAAACCAGTCAGGCTGGTTCACGGAGCATAGCTCAGAAATCAGTCATCCTGGTCATACCGCTTGGCTTCCTAACTCAGAGTGGTCTTCAGGAAGAGCTGCAGGGTTTAGGAAGTAGTGACATTGGGCCCTGCTCGGGCACACCCTCCCTCCACACACACCAGAGGTATCTTCTTTGGCCATGATGGTGCTCTGCAACACAGTTCTGCCCATGACCTTACCCACCACATGTGAGAGATGCAAGTAGCCCGCCCTCTAGTGGCTTTCAATGGCTCAGGACCCATGTACTCCACTAGGGTCCATCTCTGTCCTGTAGTTGTGTCTAAAAAGTGTTCACTAGCTAAGTATACCAGATGATTCTACCTTCCGTGGAATTTAGCTGCCTGTCTATTTTTAAGACACCATCTGGAATTGGACTCCAGGGAGCAGAGCTGGGACTGCAGAAAACAGGAGTTGGCTCTCCAAGATCCACAGACCCTTAGACCCACTGGCTCCTCTTTGTTACATTCTGTTTAAATTTGCCGGATATATCTCATTCCCTTCCATTGCACACCAGAAAGAAATGAGGCCATTCCCTGAATAACAATGAATACATGATTCCCTCACTAGCCAGGTAACTCTTACATCTCTGCAGGTGCCCTTCCCAAAATAGAGCCCAAGAAATGATGTCACAGAACTCAAGTCTTTACAGTTTTGTATAATCAAGTTCCTTAAGCTCACAGTGGTGGTGGCATGAGAATAGTGCTTTGGTTCTATGTTCTCCTGCTTTCTTTCCTTCAGCCTCCTCGATTGACCTCATTGAATGAAGCATTGACTATGACACTAGATAGGGCCATGACCTTCCTCTTTTCGTTTCCTTGCATGGTACAGCTGGGGAGAGGCTGAGCTGGTCTCTAGGGGAGGAGTTCAAGTAGGTATGAGAAGGCTCTTCCATGGGTCCTCCACCACAGCCCTCCCCAAAAGACATTTCTGTACTTCCTGAAGACACAGTTGGCTTCCCTTCTTTCCATGATCTACATGGGTGGGAGATCGGGAGCCAGGCTTACTTAGGCCAAAGGTTCTGGTTGTGAAGAGAGTCTGATGTCCTGAAGATGGTGTGTTCTTCTCAGTGGGAATCCAAGACTCTCTTGATCATATTTAGGTTTACTTTCATTTGTTTTAACAATCACAGTGACAGAGCTCTCCAGAAGCCCAGTGATGATGGACCTCTATTACAGAGAAGCATAGGCCAAGACCTCCGCCTCTGTGAAGGCCTGGGGACAGACAGGAGAGTGGTCTGGGTGCTCTTCTGGCTATCTCAGGGACAATTCAGGAGGAATCTGGAAGTTGAAGGAGAATAGAGTTACTAAGACCCCAGGCTCCCTTTTGACTCTTCTTCAGGACTTCTCAGTTAAGGTCACTATGTTAGCCAGTCAGCCAGGTACTTACCACCAGCCTTGGGCACAGCACCAGTGAGCCAGCTTCGATGGGAAGAGACCCTAGTATCAGGAGGCCAGGGAGGCAGCCCCCTCCCCAGCCTCTGGGTGTGGCTGATCTCAGCATCTTCCAACCAGTCTGGTCTCCACTCCCACAGAGGCAGAGAGAAGCTTCGGGTCAGAGAGAGATCATCCCGAGGGGAGGGGGGTGATGAGGCGTCTGACAAGGAAGGTGGATTAGTCAGAAGGTTCAATATTTACCTCCTAGGGACCAATTTACAGCAGAGAGCTTAGGACTGGTTTAGGGTCCACATACACCTCCACCCCTAAATACAACCTAACTAACTCAGTCTGTCAGTTCCAGTGGCTGCAGCCCCTGGGACCTGACATAAGCATTTCTTTACAGAGAGTAGTTTGGCTGGTTTTCTTCCAGACCAGCTCTGGCTCTCTGTTCTCTTCCTTTTCTATTGTTTGGTATCCTCTTCCTTTTGTGACGGGCATTTTTGACCTGGATATATATTTTTTTATAAAGATTTATTTTGATTTAAGCATACATGTGTGTGTCTCTGTAAGTTAAAGTGCTTGTGAGTGCAGAGGCCAGAAAAGAGCATCAGATTCCCTGGAGCTAACATTACAGGTCGTTTTGAGTCATCTGACATGAATGACCAGACCTGAACATGAGTCCTCTTCAAGACCACTAAAGCGGCCTAAACCACTTAGCCATCTGTCTAGCACTGACCTGGGTCATTTTTGTTCTGTTCTTTGCTGTAATCCTTGGTGGTTTTCTTGAGGCCAAAGGGTAGAGTAAGGGAAAGTAAGATAGTATGCATGTGCACGTGTGTGTGTGTGTGTGTGTGTGTGTGTGTGTGTGTGTGTGTGTGTGTGTGTGTGTGTGTGTGTAGGGTGAACTTCCAAGGGACCAGTGATCACTAAATCGCCTCCTGCAGACATGGAGAGAGACTGAGCCCAGGTATTCTCAACCTCGCCACCGACAGGCCATCATGAGGCCTGGACACGTAGCAGGAAGTAGGCAGCATGTGAATGCCAGTTGAAAGAAGACCAGCTGTGGAGCTGCTCTTCCTAGGACCCACATCTGGTGAACAGCATGGTCCTGGAGGTGGTGGGACTTTGGGCCACCACACTGGATTCCTCTAGGCTTCATAATTGGACCATTTGTCCATGACCTATGGGGGATCCTGAAGAGGTCAATGCATCTTTCTGACCTAGTGTTTTCTGCATTGGAAAAGAGGCAAATAATATTCCTCATGGAATGCTTAATAATCTGTGTGAATTCTCCTAGTACCTAAGACATACCAATCATTCAGTTAAAAGCTACCTCTCCCCCCTTTTGAGACAAAATCCTACTCTGTAGCTCAGGCTGGCCTGGAATGCATCATTTTTCTGTTTCCTCTTCACAAATGCTGAGATTTCAGGTATGTGCCACCACACCTCAATAAAACTGTTTAAATGACTGTGAGGTTAATAGTGACTAGGAAGCCTTGACTCTTGTTTAGGGAAAAGGAAGCTGTGTCCATTGTAAGGGAGGTGGGTGGGTCCACATACCAGTGAAGACACAGTCAGCTTCCCTGGGCTCCAGACTGAAACCAAAGCTATCCACTGCCACTGCCAGGGCACGGGCAAAGTGAGCATCAGCAAGGAAGGAGCCATCAGAGGAGCTAACCAGGCTGGCCCTGGCGCTGGGGACATTGTCCTCAGAAGCTGAGCCCCAACCATTGGCCAGGGAGCCCTCGCTGGGTGTAGGGGTGGGGCAGAGCCGAGGTGGGCACAGTAAGTTCCCAACCTCAGACCCCATGCCCCCAGCAGCTCTGTCCATGTCTGCTAGTCCTGAGGATGTTGGTATGCTGATGTAGCCGTAGGTTGTGGGAGGTGAAGGAGCTCTTGGCATAGGAGATACACTGTTCCTAAACGGCAAAAATGGGAGCCAGGACACTGGTTAGGGCACAGTAGCAGGAACATGGCAACTGAGGTGGGCGCGTATGCTCCCTAGCGTGCTTAGCTGCAGCACTTCAGCTCTCCTAGGATACTCACGTGGGCGTCTCCTCCCCATCACTGAGCTCCAGGCACAGGGCTACCTCCTCAGGGGTGAGTACACTGTCCTGATCCTCCTCCTCTAAGGAGGACAGTGAAGAGCTGGACAGGTTGCTGGGTACTGGGCTAGGAACAGAGAGGAAAGAGGCCTGGGGGCTGGAAGGCCTGGAAGAGTTGAGGACGGAGAGAGGGGCTGCTGGCAGTGGGTCAGAGGAGGGAGCTTGGAGCTTCTCCACACACCTGGGTGGGGGATGGGAGAGACGGCAGATTAGTTACTATTAGATCATTCTGCAGGTCCACATCACTCAGCCTGGGTCTTGTCTCATCAACTTCCCCCACACCCTCAGTATCCCAACTCTGTTTCCTGACCCATGCCCTCTTACTGGTTCGGTGGATCATGACTGGGGGCTCCACGAAGAGAAAGGGGTGTCGGAGGGAGTGGACGAGTTGCTAGCTCACTGGAGTTGCGGTGAAGTTGTGGTCCCAGGGCACGCCAGGCTACCGCGGCTCGGGGGGCTTCTCGTGGGGAACAAGAGTTTGGGCCTGAGAGCAACAGATTTCCCAGAATCCCAAGCAGTCCAGACACCAACCTGCTCAGACCCCAGTGTACTGCCCAGCCCACTTAATACCCCCACACACAAACACACACACACACACACACACACACACACACACACACACACACACACACTCACACCACAGCACAACCAAGAAGGGCCTGGACTGGTGGGCCTGAAAACCTACCTTACTCCTCACTTCCCCCTTGGGGATATTCTCTCACCTGGGCTTTGAGAAAGGTTCTTGGAGGCTCTGCTTCCCAACTCCCAGGCCCAGATTTCCATGGGTTGGCTGCCCCGGAGCAGTGGGGAGCTGTTAGCTTGGTGTAATTCTACAAGGGAAAGACAGCTGTTAGGGACAGCAAGAGTAGGCTTTTCAGACCCCAATCGTAGGCCCCCCGTCTTTAGCCACGTTATTCGCTCAGTTCTGGGACCTTGAGGTAGCTACTCCTCTCTGCCCCCATCTTTCTCCAGCCCTGATAAACTGGAAAGCACACTATCTGGTTTAGCTGTATGACCTCAGTGAGGTGCATCAACCTTTAAGAAGATCAAGTTCATTTGTGATCAACCACTTCAAAGGATGACATTGAGAATTCAGTAAAAACAGATTGTAAAACTCCTCGCTCCAGATATTCCGAAACCAACATTCTTTTCTTCGATGTGTGCATTTCAGTGTTCCTCCTGGTCTCTATCCCCTCCTGCTCTCCTCATCGATTTCTGCTCCACAAAGACAAGTATCCCTCTTCTCAGAGAGGATCTGTTAACGGTTTTCATTTCTCACCTTGCAAGTAGTTACCCTTGTCCTGAGATACTTGACTGTTTCTTGACCAGGGAGGTGGGAAGACAGGGTTAGGGTGAGGTGAACCACCTAAGTGAGAAGCTCAAAGGCATGCTGGGAAGTCCTGAGGCAGAATTAGAAGCTCCCTAGGAAATGGCTATAGAAATGTGGTTCAGTTGTAGGGCACATGCTTGGCATGCAAAGCCCCTGATCCAAGCTCCAGCGGCGAAGGGGAAAAAGGAAGAAAGAAGAGAGGGAGGAAGACAGGGAGGGAGAAAAGAAATAAATGGCTGGAGAAGATAACTCTTCTTTTTCTAGAACCGTTAATGTTCCAAGAGGGATCATATATTCCATTAAAGTCACTGTGCCTTTCCACAGAAGAAAACTGTTGTTTGGTTGTTTATTTCATTGGTTGGTTTTGAGGATTGAATTCAGGGCCAGCTGCGTGCCAACTGCAGGCTATACCACTGAGTTTATGACCCTTAAATGAGACTTATTCCAACTATTTTAGCCGGCATTTCATTACCACTCAAGATTGATCATGCAATAGCCCTGAGGCAAAATGGGAGAGTGTCAGCTTATTAATATTTACAGTCACATAAAATTGTCCATATTGAGCAAGCTCTTAATTACTCATCTACCCTTGCCTGTTTTACTTGACTTTATCTACTTAAAAACAACTGACTATAAAAACATCTGCTAAGTCTCTTTAAGCAGTTCAGAAAGTCCATAAAGATGGCAGGCGAAGGGCGATGCTTTGTCTCGTAGGGCAACAGCTGGGAAAACAGCTCTCAAAGCAGGGACCTTCCTAAGTAATTTCCGGGGAATTCAGTAGCCTTTGGAGACAAACCATCGTGGCTTCAAAGTTGAGCTTTGCATCTTACTTTGGAATTTTGAACAAGTTACCCAATCATTGTATCAATTTTTTTTCCTCTTTGTAAAATTAAGAAACAATGTCCATCCACCTAATCTGCCTCAAGGATTAAACATGATAACAAATATAAGTAAAACAGCTAGCCCGTTTCTCAAGCAACACAAGTTGCAACACAAGGAGATTATAGTTGTCTTCTTCTAGAAAGTCAAAACAGGCAGCTGGAAATAAAGAGATAAATCTGTCCTGTAAGTGTTACAGGTATCTCTTCATATTATAGGGGACTGGATTCAGCATCCCTTGGAAGAAGTTTTCATCCCTGGATGGTTGAGTCTGCAAATACAGACTCTGTGTATATGAAGGGCTGATTATTTATACTTCTCTCCGAGAAGCAAACTGGGAGTCAGTATCCAAGCAGACCAGTGTATAACGTGTAGGACACAAGTTCTGAAAAACCTGGGGTTTTGTTGTTGCTGCTGTTGTTGTTTTATTTTGTTTTGGTTTTGTTTTTTAGTGCTGATTCCCTTTGGCCAGGCTCCAACTATACTTGTTTGTCGGTGGTCACAGATGGTGTTCAGAAGAGAGAAAAAGATGTGCCCTATGTCTCTTGTATCCACCATGCCGGGCATGCAGTGGTGCTTGTTAAATGTTCTCTATGTCAAATTGAGTGCAGAGCCAAGGCTCACTGCTGTAAAGAAGAGCTGAGCAATTATCCGCTGCGGGCAGAGATAAAGATCTGTGTTCACTGGGACACAATGGCAAGTTGGGCCTGATTAAGGCCAGTGGACCACATTACCTCTACTAGTCCCACCCCCATCTGCCCCAGGACGTGGCTTTCTCCCATCCTTACCCTGTTTCTTTTTGGCCTTCCAAGCCTCTGCAGGGGCCAGAGACATGCGTGGAGAACAGAGTCCCCTGCGGCTGCAGAGACTATCTGAGCTAGCCCAGGGGCTGGAGGTTCCGGCCAACTTGTGTGGAAGGCGCCTAGCAGCTGGTGTCTGGGGGCTTGGCCGGACTGGAGGGCTGGAAGGCTGCTCTGCAATGAGGGAGCCGTAAAACGTGCTAGTGTCTGGAAGCAGGGGTACACCGGGGCTCCGGGTGTCCCAGGAGATCACTGACATAAAAAAGCGACAAAAGGAGTTATAGTGAGCTGAGCACGTTGCCCTGCTCCCCTTTGCATCCCCGAGGTCCCTGTGCAGGAGTCATAGTTACAGGAACGCCTGCCCTCTAGTGGGTCCCGAGGGTCCACTCCCAGCCGACTACTGAGGCTGCTGCTGCTACTCAGGTCTCGAGAGCCGGAGGTGGAACGCCAGGTGTCTGCCAGCCACGGGGAGTCACTGTGGTCCATCCTGGGACGGGGGGTGGGGGGTGACAAGGTAAGGCAGGGAGGAATAGGAACCAAATTAGTCAAGACGTCCAGCTCAGAAGAGCAGAAACGGTAGTGTTTGCTTTAACTTTATAGCTGTTTTTCAGATTTTGCAGTCCCCTGAGGACCTCTGACTTGGTTTCCCTGAACTCAGCATATCATTCTGTCTTGGGATCAGGAGAAGGCTAATTTTTCCAGAGCTGAAGGGTTTAGGAGAGATTGTTATAGATACTGAGATGAAAAGAACAAGTATGGGGGCTGGAGAGATGGCTCAGCGGTTAAGAGCACTGACTGCTCTTCCAGAGGTCCTGAGTTCAAATCCCAGCAACCACATGGTGGCTCACAACCATCTGTAATGGGATCGGATGCCCTCTTCTAGTGTGTCTGAAGACAGCTCAATGTACTCATATACATAAAATAAATAAAATAAATTAAAAAAAAAAAGAAAAGAACAAGTATGGAGCCAGGGAAACACAAATAGAAAATATGTATCTGCCACAGTTTATCTACACAACCCAGGAAATAAATCTACTCAGAGAGCTGCTGAGCCACTCTGCTTCCCCAACTGTTAAATGACAACAGAGATCCTCCATATAAAACTGATGCTGTGAAATTTGAAATTTGCTTTCAGCATTATCCTGTGTCCTGAATTTAATGCTATATATCAGCCAGAACAATGGTTTGCATTTCCTATGAATATAGCAAGCTATTTCTCTCTCTCTCTTCACTCTTTGATAGGGTAAGTGTGGGCTCCTCTTTCTTTTGTTTCTCTGTCCCCTTCCCATGTATCGGGTACACATTGCATATCCAACTCCAGGTTACTCTCCTGTCTGTCTCTGCCTAGTCTGCAAGTTCCTGGTGGATGGAGACTAGTCCAAAGGAATGGATGAACCGATCTGAATAGAATTTCCCTGGAGGACAAGGGAAGAGGTTTCAGAGGAGCAGAGCAGACAAAGGTAGGATGTAGTTGGAAGAGAGAAGTCAGAGAGCAAAGAAAAACTCAGGAACATGGTGCCAGGCAGCCTGGAACCTTGTTCTGGGCTGAGAATATAAGAGAAAATTGGTAGCCTGAGAGCCTGACACATCCAGTACATAGTAGGTACTCACTTACACATCCAGTACACAGTAGGTACTCACTGACACATCCAGTACACAGTAGGTACTCAATAAACTCTCCTCAAACAATTCAGACCCAAATCGAAAAGACTAATGAAGCTGACAAAGGAAATATTTTTCTAGTGTAAAACTCAGCCAATGGTGTATGTGTGCAGGGGGGTGAGGGTTGAAGGGAGAATGTATTTTTTCTTAGAATTGTGTATCACAACTACAGACTAACTCTGGTAATTTGAGCAGAGGTACCTATGGTTTGGCCTCGGTTCAGAACAATGAATATCAATCTATGACCTAGGAGCTGGACGCCCCCTACTGGAAGTGTGCAGCATGTGCAAGACAGGCAGATGGCTCAAGAGACAGGCAATGGAGGGAACGCAAAGGTGTTATCAGGTAGACAGTGGGAACACAGGAAACTAGGCACTCATTTTCTGCCAGCTACTTACTCACTTAACAGAAAGAGTAGTGAGAGTAGGTGACAAGGACAACAGATAGGTGGTCAGGAGGACTGATGTAGGTCCATCAGCTGACAAGAGGACTACAGATTCATTGTCACACAGAGTCCAGGAGAGCTTCAGACACTAGGACCCTATACTGCCCAGTAGGAGTGTAGAGCAGAACTCCACCTGATTCTCTGCTGAGACTCCACTCACTCTGACCTCTCTAAGGGCTCCTTTTTGACCTCTCACCTGTGTTTTAAAATGGCGTCCTCACTGGTGTATCTGTACAGACCTGGAAGAAAATGAGGGAAGAGCTACATGAAGAACCTAGCATCTTCCTAGAGGTCCAAGCCCCTGTGGCATTCTGGCTGGACCCAGGGATACCTACACATATGGGCTCTCTTCTCTCACCTGGGCCCAGGTGCACCCCAGCTTTGCGCCGTCTGTAGATACACACAGCCATGCCTAGTAGCAGCAACCAGAGCAGGATGGCACCACTGGCAATGACTTCTGGTCGTCTCAAGGTGGCCCTCAGCTGTTCCAGGGTCCAGGGAACATGTTTACTGGGGTCTTGTGCTGATTGCTCCATGGCTTGCTCTGTTTTGGATGTGGAGCTCAGAGGGAGGGCAAGTGGGACAATGAGGGGGGACCAACAGACAAGAGAGGAAATGTAAGACAGGGACAGGAAGACAGAAGGGTGACATGGGGGAGGGGTGGAAGATATGGATAGAGATTTCCCCTCACCTAAAAGAAGGCAGACGGGGGTACTGAGCTCTCCAGCCCCAGCCCCAGTGACTGCAGCCACTTGTACACAATAGGAGCCTGGCATTCGTGTGGCAATCTCCAGCTGTGTCTGTTCACCCACTACTGTCCAGTTGGCAGCAGGCAGTGAGGCATTGCTCAGGCTCCAGACCTAGAGCATGAGCAAAGGTGAGCAGTTGTCCATAGTACCTACCATCCTAGCAGCAGAGCACTTCATGTGCAGATGGGCATGTGGTCTTCCTAAGGGTGCTATCTTCCTGGGAGCTGTCCCATGAGACAACAGCACAGTCCCTATGCCCTCTCCTCTATCAAGAGATACTTCTTTCTAGACAGACAGAAAGGTGAAGTAATCTGTTACAATGCACCCAGGACAAGTAGTTCAGTGTGCTTTTGAGTCACCAAGAGGCTTGCTAAAATAAATACAGGTCTCAAGCCTCATCTCCACTTTCCAATTCAGGGGGCCTAGGAAAGGACCTGAGAGTGTGCCTTCTTAAGGAGTTCCAGGTGATTTGCCTTTTGCCAGCCCAGCACTCACATTTCGAGCACTCTAGTCTTAAAGCCTTATGTCTAACCCAGTCTGGTTTGATTTCTGTTCTTCCTCTTCCATCTATGACCATAATCTGGCTTTTCCATGTGTAAATTAGAGATAATAGCCTAAGACAGGTAGTGAGATGCTATGAGACAGTAGTAGCTTATAAGAGGCTTGGCAGGGACTGGCTGACTAAGTAGGTCCTTGCTCACTTGCTCAAGAAAAGCAAATCCCTTCACTTTTTGACTTAGAGGCTGGTTTGTAGCAGTCAGGGCAAGGTTATGTGGAACTCCAAGGGACAGGAATGTTAGTCAGTGTCATTTTGTAGGAATACCTGGTAGCCACGGATGATACCATTATGATTTTCAGCAGGTGGTGGAGCCCAACTCACAAAGACACTACTGTTGCCAGGTCTTACGGTCACTTCTTGAGGTGGGGCACTGGGCACTGGAGAAAAGGAGGAGACTGTTAGAAGTGTTAAAGGAGGGGACTCTGTGTGAGGGTGAAGAGATAGAGACTGGGTTATTGAGAGCCAGAGTTCTTCAAGGAAAGCCACTTCTTACAGCTGTTTGCTTCACCATGCACAGGAGAACCCACGAACAAGAGTTCCCCTAACCTCCCAGCATTTCCAGACTGGATTGGAATAGATAAGGAACTATCTCCCCCAGGCCAAGCAGAATCCCTAACTGACCCTGTTCAGGCAGCCTCAGGAGCAGCACATTGCTGTCAGGGCCTCGAGCCCGGCCAGAAGACGGTCTCACTTTGAATTCGTAGTCTTGGCCCCAGTGGAGGCCCCCAAGCTTTGCATTCTGCAAGCCACCCAGCAGCACCTCTGTCCATGGAGATCCCTGGTCCTTGGGGGCCCTCTGGGCCCTGAAAAGGGCTGTGTATGACTCAGCAGGTGCAGCAGGGCCGCTCACCTGGGAAGAAGTCACAGCAAGGATAAGAGATTAGGGAGCTCGTGGCAGTCCTAATCTGAACTCTGGGCGCTTTCTGGGTTTTCTGCCTTACCTTCCAGCTGAGCCACACAGCTGGCCCAGATTTGGGGCCTTTTACAGGTTCTGGGTTCAGCAGGGTCACATTTTCCAGCTGAATGCGAACAGCCAGAAGCTCTAGATGTTCCTCGTGGTCCCGTGATTCTGTGGGGCGACACAGGGGTGTGATGGAGGAGTGGAGCATACCTTCATTGAGGGCAAACTTAGCTCTCAGAGTTTTCAGGTCTAGAGCATTCCTATGTCCATTCTAGCCTCACATAGGGAGGCCTCACCTCTTGGACCCTGAACCCCATACCTGGCCACCACACTAATTGAAGTCTCCTACCTTACCTTACACTTTGAGTGTGGGTTTATAAGTACATGTTCATGTGTGTGTATGTGAATGAGAGTGAGTATGGAAGTCAAAAGTTGACAACACAGTCTTCCCTTATTTTTGCTCTCCATCTTGTTTTTTTGAGACAAGGTCTCTCACTGAACCTGGAACTCACTATATAGACTAGACTGGCTGGCTGGCTTCTGGGATTCACCTGTCTGTACTCCACATCAGTACTGGAATTATTGACATACACTGTCATACTCTGCTTTTGTATGGGTGCCGGAGAGCTTGAGTCTTCACGTATGTGAAGCAAGCACCTTACCCACAGAGTTTTCTCCTGAGCCTTTATTGGATTGTAGGTGACTCCCGTCCTTACCCTGGATAGACACCCTGGCTGCTCGGCTCTCCCGCTGTCCAGCATTGTTCGTGGCCATACACATATAGATCCCCGTGTCATTCTTCTCTGCTCTTGTCACCAACAGGGAATCCCCAGATACCTGTCAGGGTCAGATACTCCTTGAAGTCTCCAATGTGAGAAGCTTAGAGGTCGGAGGGCAATTTGAGGTCTCCTTGCCCTCCCATCCTCAGATCTGCCAAGGGACATGCACCTGGAGAGCGGGTCAGTTGCTTGATGCGCCCAGGACAGGATGATGTCCAGGCAAAGGAGTTCCCAGGAAGGGGGCTTCACTCACTGTGCGTCTCCCTGGCTGGAGGACCAGGGGTTTCCCATCTTTCCACCATGAGACTGAGGGCTTTGGGTAGCCCCAGGGAGGACCACACTCAAGAACCAAGCTCTCGCCCACCATAGCCACTGTGTCCCGAGGCTGGATCCGGAAGTCCTCCTGGAGGACTATTGGGAGTTCAGCAAATCAGCAGGAAGCATGTCTACCCGCCCTGAGTCCTTTTTTGGCTTATCCTAACATGCTTACTCAATTCTGCTGTACCATTTCCTTGCCCCTCTATGTCTGGTGTAACCTAGTTCTCTATCCCAAGACCCACAGCCCGGGCCTCCCTTCATAAACAGACCCCCGTATTTCCCTGGACACAAGCATCTCAGCCAAGCTCTGCTTCACCCTGGGCCTACCCTCCCAAGCCTCACCAGCCACAGACAGCCTAGCACCCCGGCTCACTGCTGTGCCCAGCCGGTTGCTGGCCTCACATGTGTAGACACCCAGGATTGCTGAGAGGATGTTCTGGTCCTCTTGTGGCAGTCCCTGGACAGGGGGCCGATGCAGCAGGAGGGTCCCATCAGGCAGGAGGTAATGTAGGTCTGGGGTCGCCATGCTGAGGGGCTGCCCATTCAGCAGCCAGCGGATAGTGGGTGGTGGTTGGCCCGATGCTCTGCAGCTCATCTTGGCTGGGCCAGAGCTCTGAAGTAGCTGGTCCTGGGGGTGAACTAGGATCTGGGGTGGAGAATCCAGAGCCTCGCCTCCTAAGAAGGAAAGAGAGACTCCTGTACTGCACCCCTTCTGTGCCTTGTGTAGGAGTCTGTAGTCTTGTGTAGACTTATATTACTGAACGTTTATTTCCAAATAAGAAGCTAACTAGGAGGGGAGAGGGTCTGAGTCCATAGGTCAAGGTCTGCATAGCTCTTTCTCTCTCTGTTGCGCGCACGCGCGCGCGCGCACACACACACACACACACACACACACACACACACACACACACACACACACACACCCATAGCCCCAACCCCCATCTTTGCCTCTGCTACTTCACTGCTAATTAGAAGAAAGACACCAGACAAAACAGGTTCTCCTTTGTCCTGCTGGCCTTGGATCCAGACCGTGGATCCGGCCACAAACCCAGGAGCGCGTGTTAGGAGAGGGAGGGCCCCACTCACCCATGATGAAAAGAAGCAGTAGAGGCAGAGGCCACTTAGTCCCTAGGAGGCCCGTTCCTCCAGAGCCCATGGCTGCCTTCGGCTCCTCTCCTTGTCCCATATACTTTTATCCTGTTGTTCTGAGCTCACAGCAGTAAGGGAAGGAGGGGAGGGGTGGGGTGGTGGTAGTTGTTTGTGACTGAGACTCTGTCCCAGTAGGGAAGCAGCTTTGAGGAAACGGATGCTTCCTGCCTGGCCCTCGGTGCCTTAGAGAACTGGGAGGGGACCAGAGGTGAGAAATTCTCTGACCTCTACACTTCAGCTGTAATCCCCGGGACAGTAACTGCAGGCTAAGGGTTTACTTCATGTCTGGTTAGGGTTTCTTAAATGAAACCCAATTGTATCCATACGCTTAATCTGCCAACTCCACAGCTCTGTTCAAAGCAGATGCTTAAACCTTGGTTTCTATCGTTTTTTTCCCATAAGCCAGCCACCTAATAGAGGAGGATGAAGACCAGAGGTTGAGCCTTAGACATAGGGGTAAGGAGCTGAAGATGAGTCCAAAGGGGTTGCAAGCCAAGAAATTAAGGGGTGCATGGGGATGGGGAGTTGGCAAGTGGGTATCTCTTATCCATTCCCCAGGAGCCGATAGACTGATATTGGGAGGCTAGAAAGTAGGAATGACTCAGAACCTTAGGCTTTGAAAATCCGTGGACTGTGTCCACATTTTCTTCAAAAGACTTGGAAATGATGTCTGTGGGCTCTTGGGGAGATTCCTTCATGTGGAAATCCAGTTTTCTTATCTGTAAACTGAGGATATTAATAGCAGATGCCACCCTTGAGATCCAGAGTTAAACTAGAATGAGATTAGACATAAGATTACTCAGTATAGACAGTGCTTGACACATGAGTGTCACTTGTGTGGGCTCGTTTTTTATGCACATCCCGTCATGAAAACTCTGAAGCATCATCAGTGGGGTGAGTTCCAGGCCCTAGGAAGATGGTTGGAATGGAGCCTTCCCAGAGGCTTGCCTGCCTGATACCTGTCTTCTACGGCTTCTATGTAGCGAACAACCTACATAGCAAGTAAGCTGACTGCATTGGCTCCTCCTTAAAACCCAGAGAGGCTGCTCTCTCTCAGAGCCCAGGTCCTGTTTACCAGTCTCTTCCTTCCAAATCTGGAATCTCAGCCATTTCCTAGAGCTGGTCACGGAAGGCCAAGGCCAGACTCTGGACTTCAGCGGAAGAGCATGCAGGCTTTGTTCTTAACTGTTGTGGCCAGCTTCTCTGGAGACCCCTAACGCAGCTGACTCTTCTCCCTTCCTTCCCCTCCCCACTGGCTTTCAGGGTCAGCCTCAGCCCTAACCACTGGACTTCTGTGCTTCTTCTCTCCTGAGACAGACTAAGACTGACTAAGACAGAATTAATGAAAGAAAACACTACAGTTTCTACAAACTGAGTGAGTTCATGGGCTATAGAATAGATTGTGTATAGAGTGAATATAAATAGAAGGGTTGGGATTGGGGTCATACTAGAATTTGAAATTTCAGGAATGGAAGCACACCAGGTGTGGTGGCACATGGCTGAAATCCCAGCATACAGAGGATCATGAATCTGAGTCTAGTCCAGGCTGGACCCTGTCTCAAACAAAACAAAACAGAAAAAAGCAAAAACAAAAACAAAAAATAAAGCAAAGCAAAAATGGAAGCACTAAGGGTATTGTTGGCCAAGTCTGTGCCTTCTGTGTGGAAGGTGTGTGAGGTCAGATTGATGAAAGGAACATTTATATGGCTGAAGTCAGACAAAGATGAGACAGGGAAGGGTGTGGCAGGCAGATTCAATGAATCTGGGATTTCCCAGGTACACAGGATCCAAGAATGGCTGGGTTCAGTCTCGTTTGCTTCTACTTATGAGAACTTACCAAGTTCTCTGCTAATGTTCCAAGGCCAACTTGATTTTATTCAGGTTCTATGATCCAGAAAGATGGTATATATTTTCCTCAAAAGAAAAAACTGGTCAGTTTCAAAGGAGCTCAGACTCATCACCAGCTCCATGCTCAGCTGAGTAGAAAGCACTGCAGAGCAGAAAGACAGGGAGCAGGGGCGCTGTAACACAGGACTGGAACCCAGAGTCTAGGGCAGTGGGAGAGTAGCCTCTGTCTTTAAAGTTCAATATTCTGAAGAGCTACCTGTTGAGAACTGAAGTTGATCAGAGGGAACATTGACTGTAAGCCATTCCTGCGGGACATGAAGACTCCAAATGCATCCAGGCGAACTCAGGGATACATATTCATTTCCAGAAACCGGGCCTATTAGCACTTCGATTGTCTCATTTCCCGGGCTAAGGAAGAGCCTACCACATGAGTCATGGGGATGAGGTGGGTGCACGGGCGCCATCTCCTGTCTGCTTCTATTTTGGGAAGTTGCTACTTTAGGGGTCTGGTGACATGCAAGCCCAGTGACCATTTAAATTGTACTTCCTTCACCCCTAGTTCTAGTATTTTGCGAGTAGTTTATTTTTGGCTGTTGCAAGAGAGAGAAGAGAGGAAAAGGACCAGGTACTTTTCTGAGTGGTCCTTCAGGACAAATTTCTCTTTATGTCTGGCTCCTTGCTTCTCTGGATTCCTGCAGTGTGTTTTATGCATATGCAGCTGGGGATTCCTCTCTACGCTGTCAAGGTCAAAGGGCAAACTTAGATGGTATTTGAAGCCAGATACAGATAAGTATCTATTCTTCTGAACAAGTGACCTGAAATAAGTTTGTATAATCCCTCTGAGGTCATTTCTTCACATATGAAACATCCTGAGGGCTATGAAGTCGATCAGAGGGAACATTGGCTGTGAACCATTCCTTTAGTACATTAAGACTCCAAACGCATCTAGGCGAACTCAGGGAAATACATTCATTTCCGACTGTCTCATTTCCACAGGTTAGGGAAGAGCCTACCACATGAGTCATGAGCATTTAAGTATGTTTTTAAAAACCCCATATGTATTAATTGACCCTTAAATGTCCTCGGTACTGTTAATCCTGAAATTTGCCAGAGAAAAACCAAGCCCACCATTTTGGGCCAAATTTAAGGCGCTTTATTAAATATTAAATACTGACCAAGAGATGGACTTTAATCAGGACTATTCTCTGAAATTTCCCATCTGAGAATGGCCCTGAGCCGTGTGCTACAGGGGTTTATAAAGAGTTCTAACCTATAGATACTTTCTCATGAGGTTTTGTTAAGGACTACAATTCCCAGAATTCTAAGAAGTTACCTGATCCCTGGGCAGGTGGGGCTTACGGGTTAATTTTGGGCATTACAATACAGCACAGCCCTTTTCCTGACCAGCTTGACCATAGTGAACGACAGCCAACCCTAGATACACTGGGGCCTAAAGGCCTCACCTGTTTTGTGTCTTTTCTTCTTCTTTTTAAAAATTATGTACTTCTATTTTATGTTTATGGTGTTTCCCCTGCCTGTGTGTCTGGGCTCCCCCTGCCATTACCCTAGGAACCTGTGTGTCTGGGCTCCCCCTGCCATTGCCCTAGGAAGGTATTGGATACTCTGGGACTGGATACAGGCAGTCGTGAGCCAACTTGGGAGTGTTGGGAAGTGAACCCTGCTCCTCTGCAAGACCAGCCAGTGCTTTTAAGTACTGAGCCATCTCTGTCTGTAGTCCTTACTCAAGTAAGGGTTGGTGTCAATCTCTGTAAGTTTTTTATTTTTGTCCCAATCTGCCAAAGGCTAGAGGGAAATTGAGTCAAGCCAGGGCACAATGATGACCCCCCTTTGTTGGCTAGGTTAGTATTCTGATGTCACTTTGCTGGCTCAACTTATCTCTTAGTGCTTTGTCCTATTCCCGAAGCCTGAAATCACACACAAACACTCTCTTAAAATTCTTTTTTACTCGGGCAGTGGTGGCGCACGCCTTTCATCCCAGCATTTGGGAGGCAGAGGCAGGTGGATTTCTGAGTCCGAGGCCAGCCTGGTCTACAGAGTGAGTTCCAGGACAGCCAGGGCTACACAGAGAAACCCTGTCTCAAAAAATCAAAAAAAAAAAAAAAAAAAATTCTTTTTTACTTTATGGTGTGTGTGTGTGTGTGTGTGTGTGTGTGAGAGAGAGAGAGAGAGAGAGAGAGAGAGAGAGAGAGAGAGAGAGAGAGAGAGAGAGAGAGAGAGAAACAATGTGGAGGCAGGTAGAGATGAGAGGACACCTTGTAGGAGTCGATTCTTTCTTTCTACAAAGTTCTGGGTTGTCAGGATTGCTGCAAGTGCCTTCACCCACTCTCTAAGTCACTCACCAACTGCAATGCCTCTTTCCTTTCCATTGACATCATCTCCATTTTTTCAAGTAATTATGGGTCATACCTACAGCAAACATTGCCCAACGGGGGTTCCAAGGCTGATGCCATCTACAGGTATATACCTTATGTTCAGTCTGTTATGCCTCCTAGCCAAAGACCACCAGACATACCTGTGGGTAAACACGTTGTGTTTATTACTGCTCCCAGCTGGAAGGCATTAGTGCCTTGGTGGAATATGTGGTGTCTCACTGAGAGGATATTAGGAAGGACCCGCTACTGTAGAATTGGGTCATATCGGCAACATTTACGAAGAGGGCCCAAGGAAACAAGGCCCCTGAATAAGGTGCAACCAGAAAGCTAGGGCTTCTACGATGCTTTCTTTGCAGAACAGTATCAGAATCTTTCTCCACAATGGCGTGGCTAGTCAAATAGCTTCCTTTCATCTTCTCTTATGAACATGACTGCTGCTTTAGTCAGGGTTTCTACTGCTGGGATAAAACACCATGACCAACAGCACCATGGGGAGAAAAGAGTTTATTTGGCTTATACTTCCATAGCACTATTGTTCATAATTTGAAGAAGTCTGGACAGAAACTCCAATAGGGAAAGAGCCTGGGAGCAGGAGCTGATGCAGGGGCCACGCTGGGTGCTGTTTACTGAGTTACTCCCTATGGCTTGTTCAGCCTACTTTCTTATAGACCCCAGGGTCTCCAGCCCAGGGGTGACACCACCTATAAAGGACTTGGCTCTCCTTTTGGAGGTATCTTCTTAATTAAGGAGCCCTCTTCCAGACGATTCTAGCTTGTGTCAAATTTATGTAAAAACTAGCCAACACAATTACCTTGAAATTCCATTTGAATGAATCCTCCGCAAAGCCTAGGGTCATGCAGCAAGAAGGACTTTACCAGTTGTAGGATCTTTAATCTTGGCTTTTCTAGTTTTCAAAACTGTAAGAAATAAGTCTGTGTTCTTTATTATTACCCAGGCTTAGGTATTCTGTTACAGCAACACAAAATGAACTAAGATAGACTCCCAGTGTAATCTTAAGGGTTTAATGGTTTCTCTAGAGCAAGTTGAATGGAGTTGGTTCTAGGTTCTAGAATCCTAGAACTTGATAGTGGAGGTGGGAGGTTCAGGAGTTCAGTGCCATCCTCGGCTACATAACAGTCTTGAGAATAGCCTGAGATTGTCATAAAATAAAACAACAAAAACTCCACAATGAAATAGTGAAATAAGTTTTCTAGAGCATATGCCCAGGAGAAGAATGTCTGGGCCTTGGGATGTCTAGATATTCAACTTTAGAGGATATTCACATTTTCCCCCTCAAAATCAGTTTGTTTGTTTGTTTGTTTGTTTTTTTATGTCCTTGAAACACTGAATCCTCAGAACAGCTGATTATTTATTTATTTATTTATTTATTTCATCTATCTGTCTATTTATATAGGGTCTTGTTATGTGTCCCTCCTCCAGTCTTAGCCTCCCATGTGCTGGGATTATGGGCATGCCCACCACCATTGTGGAGGTTTGAATGAGAATGGCCTCCATAGGATCCTATGTCTGAATTCTTGCTTCTCAGTTGGTTGAACTGTTTGGAAAGGATTTGGAGGTGTGACCTTGTTGGAGGGGATGTGTTACTGGAAGTGAGCTTTGAGGTTTCAACCTACTTCCCTCACTTCTTTCTCAGAAGTGTCTGCTATTTTTGCTTGTCAAGTTCCTTGAAAATTTTGTGAAATTTTTTATTCAAATAAATTGAACATATAGAAAGAACTGATAGTCTACAACATAGCCCGCTTCTTCACAAATAGGCTTATTTCATTATTTAGGATATCTTTCGCACCTTTTCAGTAAAGTTTTATAATTTGTATAATCTTACACATTAGTTGTATCTACCTAATGTTTTAGACTGTACTACAGATTATTTGCAAAAGCAGCTGCAGTGCTCCCCACCAGACCTTATGCTCGTCCTTTGCAATCTTTGCTTCTTCTCATCAAGAAGGGACCTGCAACCAGCAAAATGGAGACAGGTAAAAACACTTGTCCCACAAGCCAGACTGAACCCATGGCAGGAGGGGAGAACCGGCTCCCAAAAATTGTCCTTTGACCTCTACACATAACATGTGTGCACTTGCTCTTACACACACACACACACACACACACACCAGACATGTACACATACACACCAACTCTCAATAACAATAGATAACAATTTTTTTTTTCAAAGAAAAAGAAAACACTTTTTCAACTCATTGAAGTTGGACTGGCTTTGTGATTTGCTTTGAGCAACGGAGCACAG
The DNA here is from genome assembly GCA_028551405.1 of Uromys caudimaculatus. Taxonomy (NCBI): domain Eukaryota; kingdom Metazoa; phylum Chordata; class Mammalia; order Rodentia; family Muridae; genus Uromys; species Uromys caudimaculatus. The sequence continues at coordinate 79,153,611 of CM052706.1, forward strand.
CAGAAGCACTGGTGAGAACTTCCAGAACCAAGCCTTAGAAGCCTTGCAAACACTGCTTTCACCTCTTAACCTGTGACTCTGGGGACTGCTAGCTTGGTTTAGGCACAGAGAACACAGATCCTCTATTATAGCCCGGGAGTTCTAAACCCACTTGGGCATTTGTCACCAGACATGTGAAGAATTCAGTATCCAGCTCCGATTCAAGCTGCTGGATGACACAATCATATAAATGACCCCAGGAAACCCCAGCACATGAATGGCCTCTTTGAGCCCAGCATAAATTGTTAATATGAGGAACTGCAAGCAAATAAAATTGTTATTGTTTTAAGTTGCAGGGCAGATGGTTATGTTTGCTGCATAGAAAAATTGTCTTGTTTAAATAAAGTGACAATTTTGTCTTTGTTTCCTACCTTTATTATTTTTCTTGCTTTATCAGTACAATATTAAATATGGGCATGGTTGTAAGTATCAGTATTTACTTCTTTATTTTTAAAAGGATTGTTTCTGATGTATAACTGTTAATAATGTGTACTGTGTTTTTTGCAGATATTATCAGAATTTAAAAGTTTCCTTTCCTTCCTTTCTTTTCTACTTTACTAAAAACTTTTAAAAAGTAACTTGTCTTTTTTAATTTTATGTGCATTCTATTTTATTTTATTTTATTTTATTTTATTTTATTTTATTTTATTTTATGTGCATTGGTGTGAGGGTGTCAGATCCCTTGGAACTGGAGTTACAGACAGTTATGAGCTCCCATGTGTATACTGGTAATTGAATCCGGGTCCTTTGGAAGAATAAACAGTGCTCTCTTGACCACCAAGCCATCTCTCCAGTCCTGTTAAAAACTTTTAGTCAAGAATAAACATCACATTTTGCAAATATTTGCTTTGCAATGTATTGAGATGATTTGTCTCCTTCAATCTGTTAATGTGGCCAACGATATTTATGAAAGATGATGGGAATGCTGGTCTCCTGGAGTTCTCCTAAAAGCAAGTTGTTGCAGAAGCCCGAGTTTGACTGCTGACTTACTCTCAGGCTTCCTGGTGAGCGGCAATCTCTCACTCCCACAGGTGCCTTTGTTATTGTCGGTCAGTGTTGAGTGGATGTCAGTGCCATATCTTTGAACTTCCAGAACTGAGCATCAAATAAATCCCTTCCCCTTTTAAGACTTACCTGCTTCACGTGCTTTGTTTTGGTAATAAAAAAATGGATCAGTAAGAAAGGCATCTCAGTAAAGACAAGCACGAAGTAAGGCTATGCTGCTGCTTGCAGATGTCCTCTTTATTTTAATATTAATTAATTAACTGGTTGATTGATTTTTTGGTTTTTCGAGACATGGTTTCTCTGTATAGACATGAAGAGTTCATTTTTCATTTTATCTCCTCTCAGAAACTAGACAATGGACCATTTGCTATCTATCCTGAGTGTAAGGTATTATGCTCCTGCAGCAGATCTGCCTAACTGAGTCACTCTAAGGCTGGCAGATGTACCCTCTGGTTAGCACCTCCATAGTGACACAGTGGGAAGCTAGGTAAAGCCAGGGCAGGGAATTGTATTTCTCTAAGTTGAAGGGAGAAAAGAGGAAGGGGACTTACCTCTGCCCTTTGTTTTCTGTACTTGTAAGACTCTCAGAGCCTGTGTTAACATGGTGAAAAAACTCATTTTAGGTCTTCACATAAATTCAGTCATAAATGGAATAAGAGGTTATAATAGAGAATGCCTACACGCATATAAATACACTAGGAGCAATTATCTGGCTTAATTTTCACCATTTGTTACTAACTTGCAGGGTCATGGAAAACTAACTAAGCCGCCATTGAAGTTTTGACAAACCCAGTCAATATCTTCTCTTCCATTTTTGCCCCTGGGGTCCTGTGCAAAGGTCTTTATGACCTTCGGCTAATGGTTTCTGTAATCCCACGGAATATGCCCTAAGTTTTAGAAGTCTGCTGTTATCTCAGAAGCAATTAGGCAATCCTGACATAAAAAGGAATGTCTCTGTGGTGTTGCACCGCAGGCGTTTCTGCAGAATAAACGCTCTATGGCTTTGCATACTATCTGAGTCTGGGGTCTTTCTTCAGAAATTTCTGGACCCTTATAGACATTCTCTTTATTTTTCTAGTACTCTTATTTGCAGTGCTGGGGTGTTGAACCCAGGGCCTTGCATTGCTAGACAGGTGCTATCACCTTAGTTTCTCTCTTCAGCCTTTGTAATTTATTTTGAGACAATGTCTTGCTCAGTTGCCGAGACTGGCTTTGAATTCACAATGTAGTCCATACAGACCTTGACTTTTTGACCCTCCTTAACATATGAGTAGACTGGATTATGGGTGTGTGCCATCACCACGCCCAGCCTATAGTCTATTTGTTTTATATAAATAGCCATGTAGCTTCCGCTTGCTTAGCATTTGCTTGGTTTATCTTTTCCAGTAACTTTACTTTCAACTTTTCCAAACCATTGTTTTCAATATATCTCAAATCAATGGCATATGTAAGGATTTTTAAAAATGTAATCTAACATATCTCTATATTTTTGTCGGATAATTTATATCATTTACAATATAGCTTTTTTCCTATTTAATTTTTTTGCTTTTTATCATCTACATTTTCTTTTTTACCCTCTTTTTCTCTTTTCTTGGAAGTTGAAGAATGGATTGTATTTTTATCTGTACCCTTAATATGCTTCCTTCTTTATTGGTGAATTAAATATATATGTAATATATAAAAATATAGTATATAACATATGGATCATATTATAATAACAGTAGGTGTACCATGTGGATATATGTACTAAAACTGATATAATTTGTCATGCAGTTCAAGCTGGCTTGAAATTCCTTATGCAGGCAATTTTGACCTTGGACTTCTGATCTGTAGTTGTTATTCATACCTTCCCCATGAATACTTATTAAAACCTGAAGTTATTACCTTAACCACTTCCTCTTTCCAAAAGAATTCAAATATGTTGAAATGCTTTAATTCTAGTAAATCCTCGAAAATTAAGCCCTATTATTTGCCTGTATTTTGTTTCTCAGGCTTTGAGGACTGCAGATTAGATACTATCATTTTACAAGGCTTTATTTATTCAGATCTACTTACTATTTATTCGCCTGTCCTTGTTTCTCCAGCCTTTATTTTAGAATAATTTTCTGTCATATATTTCTGTGAGAAGTTCCTTTGATGTTCATGGGAAATCCAGGTTTTGTCTTATTTGACGATCTATTTATTTTATTCTCATATAGGAAAGTCTGTTTTTACTAGGCAAAGTAAAGAAATTGCTCTACTTCCAAATGATTTCCACTATTACTGTCTTCTAAAGATAGAAGGTTTCTCTCTCTCTTTCTCTCTCTCTCTCTCTCTCTCTCTCTCTCTCTCTCTCTCTCTCTCTCTCTGCTTTTAGATTTTCACTTTGTCTTTGACCTACTGGATTTTTACTACCATTTATGCATATTTATTGCTTGTTAATTATTTCATGTATTTACAAGTTTTAGAAAGCATCTAGGGTTGGAGAGATGGCTCTGTGTTTAAGAGCATTGGCTGTTCTTCCAGAGGACCTGAGCTTCATTTCTAGCACCCACATGGTGGCTCACATCTCTAGTTTCAATTCAGGGTATCCCATGTCCTCTTCTGGCCTCTGAAGACACTGTGTGCATGAGTGTACAGACAGACACACAGACAAAACATCCATACACATAAAATAAAAATAAAGGAAACAAATTTTAAAAAGGAAAAAATTATCTATTATCTTTTACAATAATGGCTTTTCAGGCTGGATTTGCTTAACCAAGCTTTTAATCTTTGCACTCAGGAGGCAGAAGCAAGCAGGTCTCTTTGAAGCTACTATTGCAGAAGACCCTGGCTGGGTTCCCAGACTCTTGTCAGGCAGCTTACAGCTGACTGTAACTCCAGCTCCAAGGGATGTGTCACCTGTAATGCCTCTGGCCTGCAAGGGCACCTCCACTTATGTGCACATACACACACATACATATAATGAAAAGTAAGATAAATCTTTAAAAAGAATAATGGCTGCCTTTCCATTCTCTCCATGGAGGTCTGAATAAAATGTCATTCTACATGACATACCCCTTAATCCCCTTTTCCCATTTTCATCTTCATGTCTTTTGGTTTGAATAGTGTCAGAGCTATATTCAAATTAGCTATCCATCGCTTCAGATTTATTTAATGTGCATTTTAATGCTTTCGACTACTTTTTGCTGCTTTTGTGCTTTTTTGAGATATGCTCTCACATTACCCATGCTGATCTTGAACTCCTGATCCTTCTGCCCTCATCCTCAAAAGGCTAGGAGTACAGGTGTGAACCCCTACATCCATTTAACAGTTTATTTCAATTTATTTTGTATATATTACATTAATTAGTGTGTGTGTGTGTGTGTGTGTGTGTGTGTGTGTGTGCATTCGACACAGCATTCATGTGGAAGTCAGAGGGTTACTGGTAGGAGTCAGTTCTACCAGGTAAGTTCTGGGAATCAAGCTCAGGGTGTAAGCTTTGATGTCAAGTGCCTTAACCACCATCCTACCGGCCCTATTTTTATGGAAGTTTACCTTGCTCTTTTTCTTTCTTTCTTTTTTTTTTTTTTTTTTTTTAGATATTTATTTATTCTATGTGAGTACACTGTTGCTGTGAGTACACATTACAGATGGTTGTGAGCCACCATGTGGTTGCTGGGAACTGAACTCAGGATCTCTGGAAGAGCAGTTAGTGCTCTTAACCACTGAGCCATCTCCCCAGCTCCCCTTGTTCCTTTTCTAAGGTGATCGCTGTTACAGCCTTTGCCATCTTTGCTGTCTTCTGTTCCTTTCAGCATTCCATCATTATCTCATATCTGATCATTCCAGCATCTTAAGGCTTTGAGGGTTTGAATCTATTGCATCTTAAATTGTCTAGTGCTCAGTCATGGTGATTTGTTTCCTTGAATATTTATTAACCTTTTTTGTGGTTAGGTTAATTCTCACCAATGCCTGAGACAGGGCTTTACTGTGTAGCCCAGGCTGGTGTTAATCATGTGATCCACCATCAATATCCCATTTGCTGAGATCACAGGTTTCACCATATCTGTTAATTCGTCTTTGACCGATTTTAATAACAGAAAATTTAAAAGCCTTTTCTCCACAGAAGATTAGCAGTTTCATTTGCCACTGCCTTGTGTGCCTTCACCAGGGAGCCCCTTTCTAGCACATCAACTTAATCTACGTGTCTCAGACCCAGCTCTTCTTACCTTGCCAATGGGCTAAGCATAGTTTTTCAATACAATTCTAACGCAAACAAAATATGCAGGGTAATTCCCTATTTTATTAGTACTAAAGCACTCTGGATTTGTCTGGATTTTATTTTGTTTCTGGTTCTCTGGGAATGTCTCCTGGTAATATAAACTAAATATAGTGTACTCAGGCAGGATCAAACTGTTCTGAAACAGGAAGAACTTTGGAATACCCTGTCTCAAGAATCCAGTCTTGGCTGGATTAGTCATGACTCACCTCTGCAATCTGGCTTTAACTCCTGCTCATGACAACTGGAACTCCTTATGTCCCCTTGTTGCCAAATTTAATGTGTTTTTTTTTTTCTTTTATGATTCTTTTTTCTTCTTTCCTGGGGATCAAACTTAGGGACTCATCTTCTTTCCTAGGGCTCAGATGCTAGGCAAGCATCATATCATAGAGCTACATGTCAATCCTTAATCTTCACCTTGAATTCTTTTTCATACCTGAAGCTCTATAAGGTCCTGGCTGTTCTATCATCCCACCCCACCCACCCCTTTAGTTTCTTTGAGACAGAGTGTCACCATGTGCTTCAGCTCGTCTTGACCTTAAGGTCCCCCTGACTCAGCTTTCTAAGCACTGAGATTATAGACATGCACTGTCACACTGTTCCATCATTCTTGAAAGCCCCTTCTTTGGTTATGTGATGATCTTTCCACCTATACTTCAACCCATCTTTCTTCATATGATTTTAGCCTTCTCTGTGAGATCCTTTCAACCCAGCTTCACAAAATACAGGATCTGAGCTCCTGGAGGCCTATAGAGCTTTCTTCCTACCCTACACATTCTCCTAAAATAATACCATCCACATAAAGGGCTCAATATTCTGAATTCCCTATGTGTTTTGCCCCCAGAGACTTTTGAGTATGCTTCTCCTTCTCCTTGGAAGGTGTCCTCCTATCCTGATATATGTTCCCTGAGTACCTTAAATTGTATCTATTTCTGTTATTGCTCCTACACATTATATTATAATAATCTGTTCACTTATTGTCTTCTTCCTCTGTGAGATTGTCTTCTAAGTAGAAGTCACATCTTTGTCCTGTGTCTGGGATATAGTCAATGGTACACAAATGAATGTTTGTTTAGTAACTAAGAGAACACATGAATGAATGGTTGAATGAATGGGGGTGATGGCTTTGGAATGGATGATTGGCAATATGGAAAGAAAGTTAAGGCAGTAAAGAGAGAAAAAGGAGATACTTTGTACATTCAGGTTGTTTATCTGTTCCATTTGCCTATGTGGAAATAAAATTATTTCATTTCATCAAAAGTTTATTGAGCATCCAGGTTGTGCTATGCACTCTGCTAGATGCTAAGTGAATACAAAGATGAAGATCAAAATAAAGCAAAACAAAAATTTAAAAAAAAAAAAAACCACTTCCTTACTTACCCCCGATTTAAGGCAAATTTGGCTTGAGTCTGGGAAGCCAGCCCGGCCGGAATTCAGCACCAGGATGTGGCATGCTCTCATTGAACCCTTTCCTTCACCCTTGCATCTCAAGGCTGAGCAACAGGTAATCCCCCATGTCTTACATCTCCTAACCTGCCTGCACTATCACCTACATGCACTATTTTATGGTGGATGAGGCACCTGGGAAGGTTAGTGGATTGTGGGTTCTGGCTAAGTAAGAGCTGCAGACACACCTGCCACATGAGCAGGTAGAAGGTCATAAGATGGGGGAACTGAGAGTCATGCTGGTGGGGTGAGGAGATGCAGGCAAACTAGAAATCTTGGTGCCTGCAGGGCTGGGGCGGAGCGTATTCTGGTGTGGAGGTGACGGATACGGGGCTTTGGAAGTTGTTCATGACATGATGCAGAAGCAAAGATGATGTTTAGGAGTTGAGGAGGGACAAGAGATGCCAGGGTCCCTGGGGGCATTAGGGAAGAGAGGGCAGAATGTCCAGGGCCTTCTTGTCTTTCATCTATTCATGAGCTGTTTTTACAAGTACATTATTTCCTTCTTTCAAAATGCCCAAAGATGTGATGGCTTGGGAGTGGCCGAGCCCCTTGGTCTTCTGACTTTAGTACAGATTAGGGAGCTGGCCCTGTCCACTGTCTTGGGTTCTGAGCATCTAGGAGCAATGCAGGTGGAAGCAGGAGACTAGGGGGTTGGCCATCGTTGCTTTGACATGTTGGGGCATGTTAAGCTTCTTCCTCTTTCCACCTTTCTCTGGAGAGTAGAATCTTATTTTTCTTACAGCTCAGGAAAGCTTCCCAACCTTCCTGGGGATGACTGAAAACTTGCTTTGTAAAACAACAGCCAGGAAGAAGAGCATGAATGGTTAAAACCAGATAGATCCTTGTCAGGTGCGGCTTGCTGGGTCATCAGAGAATGGGCACACAAGTCTCTACAGGAACAAGTCCACCCACATTCTCATGAACACAGTCAGGAAGGAAGACGATTACGGCACACTTTTGGGGAGGCCATTGGAGGCCACCAAGCACTGAGATCCTGATAGTTTGTCCTTGCCTAGTCCCAAGTTCTCAGGGTCTTAGGAATGCACCTGGAGTTCACTCTCATCATCTGGAGAGATGGGGAAGCAGGTGTCCAGAAAAGGTCCTTAGGACAACGACTCCTTTGTAATCAGAACAGGCCCTGTGCACCCAGGAACCAGCATCAGACTTGTCTTTAGTTTTAGGACAATGCGTGTTGGGGGGGGGGGGTGGCCTCTAAATTGGGCTGGGGGAAAAAACAGACTTTAGGGATCGGAGGTTTGTGGGTTGGGAGGTGCTGGGAAGCGTAAACATTCCCATGGGGCGCATAGGATCGTCTCACTGGGTAAAATTACTGTTAGTTTCCATAAAATCCTTTAGGGGATTGGGCCAGAAATTTAATAATCTATGTAGTCCTAAGAGGGCACAGCTCATACCCACTGAGAACACAGCCTGAGAACACAGCCAGTAAAACCAGCGCACATGCAACCGGGTTTAACACCAAGATCAGCTCCACCCACTTGTGCAAGCTCACACGCGTGTGCACCCTAAACAAGGATCAGGCCACGATCTCCCCTCACCCCTGGCCAGAGGCACCAGGACTTCTCAACCTCCCCCCCACCCCCGCCCCCGGCCGCGGACAGCAGACCGTGGGCAACCGCAGCGGGCTCCCGAGGAGGCTCAGGCACTGATCTCCACCTGCCCAGCCTCGTCCTGCTCCCGGATTCTGTGCACGCCAGCAGTCCGCAGTGAGCGCGAGGAGCTGCGAGAGCGGCCGGGCGAGCTCGGGGCCCGCGGTGGCGACGTGTGCGTCCGGCCGGTGGCAGGGGAGCGTGCTGGGGAGCGCGGGTAGCGGCGGGCTGAGCGGATGGGGAGCCCAGGAGAGCGGCCCGGCACGGGCGGGGACACGGAGTAGCCAGGCGGGCCGGGTTCTGAGGTGCTCCGTGGCTCTCCAGCGGGGTTCTCATCCGGCTCTGAGGAGTCCTGCAAACACAGGCGCCACAAGGATCAGTGGGCTTCTTGAGCCAATCTGGGAGCGCTTTGTTTTAGGGATTGGGACTACAGAGGTACTCGCAGGGTTGGGTGTGTGTAGGGTGTCCGAGTTTCCAGCCACACTCCCACGTGCAGCTAGATGGCAGACAACACCTTGTTTGGCCCAGGCATGTGGCAGGTACTCAGTAAATGTTAACATGACTTAGTGCCTCTTCTGCCGCCTTTTAAAGTTCTGGCGGTGGCAAATGGATCGGTCTATTGCATGTGAGCAGGGAAGAGCAGAAGGGCTCTGATGACCACCAAGTAGGTCTTGTGAATAGCCTGGACATGGTGGGAGTTAGGGTGGTCCATGAGATTGCCCGCTGACCATTGCTTATATTGTGAAGGACAGGTCTGCCACTCAGTTGCTTGCTTAGCCTTTCACACGTTGTTGTGTCTCTCTGTCTCATTCTCCAATTTCACAAAGATTTCTGCAAATACTGCAAAGGAATGGCCACATCACACACTCCCTGGCACACTGTAGGGGCGCCTTGACAGAGGAGCTTACCTTATCCTTCAGGATATAGAGTGCCATTGGGTTCTTCCGCTCCTGTTCTCCACTTCGGGGTAGGGTGTCTGCTGCAAAGGGAAAGAATGGGGGTCTGGTCCACGGACAGATCTTCCACCCCAGTGGTTTTCAACCTTGCTAATGCTGCAACCCTTTAATACAGTGCCTCATGTCGTGATGACCCCCAACCATAAAATTATTTTGTTGCTACTTCATACCTGTAATTTTGCTATTGTTACGAACGGCAATGTAAATATCTGTTTTGTGATGGTCTTAGGCGACTCCTGTGAAAGGGTCGTTTAGGGTCATGGCCCACAGGTTGAGAACCGCTGCTCTGCACCATCCAGCACCTATATTCTGTCCCTGCATCCCTCTTGACTCTGATTATGTCCTCATTGCCCTCTTTTCCTTTTCCCAGCAGGCCTCTCCGATCTGAATGCTGATGGGCTGGGCCCATGGGTAGCTGGGAGCTTACCTTCTGATTTTAGGCGATCATCATTCTGATCCATGTATTCCAAGGAGTTTTGCTTCTCCAACTTCCTCTTCTTCCTGCAAACCAATCCAGCCCCCACCAAGAACAGAGCTATTGACTACAGGACATCCAAGCCATGGATAGAGAAAAGGTTCTGAGGACTACAGAAGAAGCCCTGTGATGAGAAGATGAGCTGGGATGAGGCACATCTAGGTTTGCATGTTAAAACTGTTGTTAGCATTGTGACTGTGGGTAGGCTATTCATCCAAAGTGAGTTTCAGCATTTGTTTTCCTGTAAACTGTAGGTACTTTGACTTAAAAGGCAGCATGCTAACCCAGTCAAACCCAAGGAGAAATCACCATCAACACTGCTGGGGTGGTCAGAGGTAACTGAGCACAGATGCAGTTCCAAATACAATGGAAAAAATACTCTTGGAAAGAGGTACACACTAGAAGGGAAAAAATCCAAAGAGACGAGAACAGAACTGGGAGCTGGGGTGAGGGATCGCTCATTTGGTAAAGTGATTGCCGTATATGCTCGGGGACCTGAGTTCAATTCTTAGAATCCACATAAAAAAGATAGGTGTAGTTACATACGACTGTAATCCCAGCACTGAGAAAGCAAAGACGAGCAGGAGAATAACACCAAAGGTGTACGTCCGGCATCCACACACGTGTGCATCCATACACACATGCACCAACACCAACATGATATTCATATCTATAGAAGCATACAGAGAGAGAGGGAGAGAGAGAGAGAGACAGAGAGAGAGAGCGAGAGAGAGCGAGGAGGAGCTTGGGAAGTATGGATATAGCTCAGTAGTAGAATATTTGCCTAGTACGAATGTGACCCCAGATTCAATGCTAGAAACATTCACTAGCTCAATTAACATTAAACTTGGGATTAAAAAAAACTGAAGAGAAATTAAGGTGTGGTGGAAGTTGACTAGTTACCTAGACTTTTTTGAGGGTTTCCAGCAGGCACAGACTGTCACCAGCGTCACAAGGAGGAAGATGCCTCCTGTAGACAAGATGATATAGAGGGAGCTTCTTCCTGAGGAAAGAGAAGCAGAACCGTAGGGGCACTTTGAGAAGGGAGCAGGCGTGGTGAGTAGAACATTAGCAGGGGAGGGAAGAGAAAAGGACCCAGGCAGCACGGAGAGGCAATGGGAGAGCTCACCTGGAACTGCCTCCTACTTGTGGCTGTTTTCCAAGGACCTTCAGCCCACTCTACCCTGTCTGACTCCCTCTAGACCAGCGGTTCTCAACCAGTGGGTTGTAATCCCCCTGGGGGTGTGTCAAACGACCCTTTTACAGGGCTTGTCTAAGACCATCAGAAAACACAGATATTTACGTTATGACACATAACAGCAGTAAAACTAAAGTTATGAAGTGGCGATGGAAAATCATCTTGTGGTTGGAAGTCACCTTAACACGAGGAACTGAATTAAAGGGTCACAGGATTAGGAAAGTTGAAAACCAGAAGGTTGAAAATCACTGCTCTAGACAGTCACTCTCTGCAATGCCTTTTGTCCCAGTGGATACTCGTGTCTTGGGCAGGTAGGGAAACTTACTATACACGGTGATCTTGACAGGCAGGCTGCGGACCTGGCTGATAGGGTTCTCCACCACGCAGCTGTACAGGTCATCATCTTCCATGAGTACTCGGGTGATGGTGAGCACCTTTTGGTCAGGGGACAGGAGCATTCGGGAGTCATTGAGGAGGGGTTTGCCATCCTTCAGCCAGGTGTAGCTAGGCTTGGTGCCATTCTCATGGGAGCAGTTGAGGGTGAAGGCCTCACTGAGCTCCAGCACAGTGGTTGAAGCCACTAGCACCTGTGGCCTTGAAATGGGCACTGAGACCGGGAAACGGGAGGATGGAATTGCCCGTGAGTCACAGTCTACAACACCCTTCCTCCCCCTTCTTTATTCCCCCCTCCTCAACATCTAGCAGTTCAGTCTGTTGGCTGAGTCCCTCCAGAGATCCATAGCTTACTCCTGTCCCATAATCCATCCATCCATCCATCCATCCATCCATCCATCCATCCATCCATCCACATATCCACCCGTCCGTTCTTCATCCACTTAAGCAACTTCTAGACTGAGCAACAAAGTCATGGTGAATGTCCTCACTCCCTTCTTCCTAATTACCTTCCTTTACTGAGCAAGCCTGGAAGACATTTTAGCTGGGGGAAACTAGGTCCAACTCTCTAGGTTTAACACTAGGTTTAACTATGAGTTGTATGAGCTCGGATTATTCTCTGTACCTCTAAAGAGTGACATTATCTTCCCTTGATTATTGTAAATGTTAAGTGGGCTGGCCCATGCATGGCCCTCTATCCATGTTAGCTGTGCCTATGTATCTCCTTCTAATGATCACTCAGCCTTGGCATTATATTTTCTTGGGGATAGCCCTAGTCCCAGTCTGGACCTGCCCGCTTCCCTGCTGAGTGCTTTACCATCCACGGTGAGGTTGATGGTCTTCTCCCCGGTGAAGGTATCATCAGTGATGGAGATCTCCACTTCATAGGTTCCCTCATCTGCCAGCTGCAGGTCGCTGAGAAGCAAGGAGCCATTTTCAAAGAGTCGGATACGGTCTCGATAGTCAGGCCGCAGAGTGCCAATAACCTCTGTGCCTATAGACTGCACCACGGTCACTGGCTTGTCACGCTTCAGCTGCCACTTCACCACGGGCTTGTCGCTGCTGGTGCTACTGTACTGCACAGAAAGCAGGGCCGACTTCCCCACTGTGCCGTGGATCAGACGTACTGGGCTGGTGATGTTCACCCCCTCCAGGGGGACTGCAACAGAGGCCCATTGGGGAAGAGGGCAGAGTGAGGCCCTCAGCTCCATGGCTCATTTCCACCTTCAAGCCCTGTGATCTTCCTCACACCTTCAGACCCTTAACTTCCTGCTGGTCCTGGCTTCTTACCCACCAGCACCATCAGCACTGTTTCCTTTCCTGTGGAAGCTCTTAGCTCCCTCTCCTCTGTCTTTCTTTCCTCACAGCCATCCCAGGTCTTCTATGGCTTTGTCTTTCTTGCATTTTCCTACTTCTTGCAGACGATTACGCTTATACACAGTCTACCTGTTCCTCTCATAGAAATATTTATTCAACATCCTATGAGTCAAGTCTGATATGGAAGTAGTATGTCAGGGAAGAGAAAATGTGGGAACTTAGATTCCCAAAGAAAGAGGGATGTGTCTTCAGACAGTGCCGAGGAAGAGGAAACTCGGGGTCCCAAACACACAGGTACTTCCTAGGCACACCAAGAATCACTCCGTCCTTACCCCAGTTATAACTGTATCTTCCCAGGAGGATTCAGTAGAAAACAGTTTTATAACTGGAAAGGAAGTTCTGGGAATTCACCTAAGTCCCAGCCCCCTTTGTGTTCTCTATAGAGGAAGAATTTGAATGGAGAGAATAAAGAATTTGGAAACTTAAGGCCTTCCAAGATAGGGATTTGCTCCTTATTAGCTGGGTGCGTTTGGATAAACAATCTTTCTAAGCCCCATTGTTCTCATTTATAACATAAAAATAGTGACTATAAACTAGGCACCAGCCTGTAATCCCACCTTTTTGGAGGCAGAGGTGGGTGTATCAAAAATTCAAGATCGTTCATGATTACACAGTAACTTGAAGTGCGAGGCCAGCCTAGGACAGATGAGACCCTGTCAAACAGATGGGGGTAGGGGATAACACTGAGAATGCGGGACTGTGCTTTCCATTTCTTCTTCTTTTTTTTTTTTTTTTTCAATGTTTAATTTATTTTTATTTTTTGATACTTTATTTACATTTCCATTGTTTCCCCCTCTCTAAGTCTCCTCTTTGGAAACCCCCTATCCCCTCCCCCTCCCCCGCCTCTATGAGAGAGTTCCACCTCCCACCCACCCACCCACTCCCATATTCCCAGCTTGACATTCCCCTTTACTGGGGCCTCTAACATCCTCAGGCCCTCCTCTGCCACATATGTGGTCTGAGCCAGGGGTCCCTCAATGTGTATTCTTTGGTTGGTGGTCCAGCCTCCAGGAGGACCAGGGGGGTCAGGCCAGTTGACACTGTTACTCCCTCCTTGGGGCTGCAGACTCTCTCAGCTCCTTCAGTCCCTTCTCCAACTCCTCCATCTGGGACCTCACTCTCAGTGCAGCGGTTACTGTAAAGTGAAACTTGGGTATTCCGGACTTTGGGGCTAATATCCACTTATCAGTGAGTACATACCATGTTCATTCTTTTGTGATTGAGTTAGCTTGCTCAGGATGATATTTTCAAGTTCCATCCATTTGCCTGCAAATTTCATTAAGTCATTGTTTTTAATAGCTGAGTAGTACTCCATTGTGTAAATGTACC
>CM052706.1:79168181-79229557 GCA_028551405.1 Uromys caudimaculatus
TTTTTTTTTTTTTTTTTCCGAGACAGGGTTTCTCTGTGTAGCCCTGGCTGTCCTGGAACTCACTCTGTAGACCAGGCTGGCCTCGAACTCAGAAATCCACCTGCCTCTAGCCTCCCAAGTGCTGGGATTAAAGGCATGCGCCACCACTGCCCGGCTTTTTTTTTTTCCTCCCTCCCTTTTAAAGCAACCTTGTCTTCCTCCCTCTTCCATTCATGCAGGGATCATTTTATCTTGGTGAAAGCAAAGTTCACAACTCCCTTCTATGTTTCTTTCTTTCTTTTTTATTTATTAAGAGGTCTCACTGTAGCCTTGAACTCCTGATTCTTCTTCCTCCATTTCCCAAATGCTAGGCCTTCAACCATGTGCTATCACACCTGACTTCACAACTCCCCACCCGTTACTTTATCTCTTGTCTTAGTTTTTATAAGCATAGCAACCGTCTGGACATATTCTGTTGGCAAACTGGGCCAAGCCCAGGTAAGCCAGGTTTCTAAGACTGAAGCACCACTGTGCAGCCCATCAGAGCCAGAGAGGAACTCCAGATATTGTTCTGAAATATGTTTTGTTTTGTTTTTTTCCTATCTCTGAGTCTGTGACTGTTGCCTAGACAACTCAAGGCACCTGTCTGCTTCTGGAGAGCTATTGTTATAGCAGACAAGCAAAACAGACGGGAAGGGCAGCTTTTAGATCTTGGCATTTAAAGTTCTACTTAAAAGTTAGAAAGAAGATGAAAAACTTAATAGATAAGTTTATGTAAAGGACAATAGAGCATTACTTTTTTTTTTAGTCTGCCTCTCTGACATATCATGGAGCAGCCTGTAGAAAAGATTACAGGTGTTTGTTTAAATTGTGCATAAAACTTTATCTGGTAAATTTGTTTCTAGGAATTTATGTTGACAAAAATATGTATATACTGTGGGATATCCATCATAGTATTATATACAATGGTGAATTATGAGAAACATGTCAAAATTAAATACAGAATTAATAAATTATGAAATTACTTGTAGACATTTCTATGATAATTAAAATATTATTTTTTTGTCTAAAATGTTAGAATCCAATATTATAATCATCTTATACTTTCACACTATAATATGACTAAAATAAATTTTTTTTTCAAGACAGGGTTTCTCTGTGTAGCCTTGGCTGTCCTGGAACTCACTCTGTAGACCAGGCTGGCCTCGAACTCAGAAATCCACCTGCCTCTGCCTCCCAAGTGCTGGGATTAAAGGCATGCACTGATTAAAATAAATTAAATCACTTTGTAAAAACATTATGCAATTGGAAATTATTTCTGACAGATCAAATCTTACAGTTTTATAGGTCATTCATTTTTTTCTCCTTTGAAATGACAAAGAACGTTGACTTCAGTCAAAATAGCACACAACCTAATCTCATAAATCACACATTTAATGTTACTTGTTTTCAGTAGGTTTTGAAAACCTTATTACTGTCACACTTAACTAGAAATAAGTTGACAACTCCTGGCTAAATTGGGACTATTTGCTTGGAAAATTGTTTTCCAACCTTTTACTCTGAGGTAGTGTCTGTCTTTGTCACTGAGGTGCATTTCCTGTATGCAGCAAAATGCTGAGTCCTGTTTACATATACAGTCTCTTAGTCTATGGCTTTTTATTGGGGAATTGAGTCCATTGATGTTAAGAGATATTAAGGAAAAGTGATTGTTACTTTCTGTTATTTTGTTGTTAGAGGTGGAATTATGTTTGTGTGGCTATCTTCTTTTGAGTTTGTTGAAAGATTACTTTCTTGCTTTTTCTAGGGTGTGGTTTCCCTCCTTGTGTTAGTGTTTTCCATGTATTATCCTTTGTAGGGCTGGATTTGTGGAAACATATTGTGTAAATTTGGTTTTGTCATGGAATATCTTGTTTTCTCCATATATGGTAATTGAGAGTTTTGCTGGGTATAGTAGGATGGGCTGGCATTTGTGTTCTCTTAGGGTCGGTATGACATCTGCCCAAGATCTTCTAGCTTTCATAGTCTCTGGTGAGAAGTCTGATGTAATTCTGATAGGTCTGCCTTTATATGTTACTTGACCTTTTTCCCTTACTGCCTTAATATTCTTTCTTTGTTTACTGCATTTGGTGTTTTGATTATGTGATAGGAGGAATTTCTTTTCTAGTCCAGTCTATTTGGAGTTCTGTAGGCCTCCTGTGTGTTCATGGGCATCTTTTTCTTTAGGTTAGGAAAGTTTTCTTCTATAATTTTGTTGAAGATATTTACTGGCCCTTTAAGTTGGGAATCTTCTATCTCTTCCATACCTATTTGGTTTGGTCTTCTCATTGTGTCCTGGATTTCCTGGATGTTTTGGGTTAGTAACTTTTTGCATTTTGCATTGTCTTTGACTGTTGTGTCAATGTTTTCTATGGTATCTTTTGCACCTGAGATTCTCTCTTCTATCTCTTGTATTCTGTTGGTGATGCTTACATCTATGACTCCTGATCTCTTTCTTAGGTTTTCTAACTCCAGGATTGTCTCCCTTTGTGATTTCTTTATTGTTTCTGTTTCCATTTTTAGATCCTGGATGGTTTTGTTCAATTCCTTCACCTGTTTGGTTGTGTTTTCCTCTAATTCTTTAAGGGATTTTTGTGTTTCCTCTTTAAGGGCTTCTAGCTGTTTACCTGTGTTCTA
Source organism: Uromys caudimaculatus (assembly GCA_028551405.1). Classification (NCBI taxonomy): domain Eukaryota; kingdom Metazoa; phylum Chordata; class Mammalia; order Rodentia; family Muridae; genus Uromys; species Uromys caudimaculatus. Next base: position 79,170,834 of record CM052706.1, read on the forward strand.
TATTTCTTTAAGGGAGTTATTTGTGTCCTTCTTAAAGTCCTCTATCATCATCATGAGAAGTAATTTTCCATCTGAATCTTGCTTTCCTGGTGTGATGGTGTATCCAGGACTTGCTATGGTGGGAGAATTGGGTTCTGATGATGCCAGGTAACCTTGGTTTCTGTTGCTTGTGTTCTTGCATTTGTCTCCTGCCATCTGGTAATCTCTAGTGCTACCTGCCCTCCCTTTATCTGACTGAAGCCTGTCCTTCTTGTGATCCTCCTTGTGTCAGAACTCCTCAGAGACCAGCTGTCTCTGCAATCCTGTGATTCTGGGATCCTGTGATCCTGAGATCCTGGTGTGACCAAGCTCCTGCGATCCTGTGATCCTGGGCATGTTAGAGCGCCTGGTAGTGGAGCTTCCTCTGGGTGTTGTGGGACTGGCTGAGGAGCTTGCACCCAAGGTCTGCTCAGGGCATCTGCCCAGAACCCTTGCCACTGGTACAGTGGGGATAGATGTTGAGTCCTCCTCACTTCTCGTTTGTTTGATTTTTAATGTTCTAGAGGAATCACTTTTGTTTGTGATGGCTTGAGATTTCCTGAGTGGGAAAAGGAGATAGGATGTTCAGGAAGCAGAAAGCCTGATGTCTGGTCTTTTTGGTCTGAAGTACTACAGAAAATAAACTGGGACAGAGGAAGAACTAAAAAAGATTCCAATTTTCAACACCCTGCTTCCCCCCACCCCCACCCCCCACTCTGGTAATGAGGCTTAGGCTCCTGACACCTGCAGAAAATTTGCCAGTGCCCCATAAAACCGTGGAAGGCTCAGAGATGCTGAGAGATAGAGAACAGGCAGAAGGCCGAAGGCAGAAAGCAGGTATAGGAATTCTGGTGGCTGAGGAGATGAGGCAGATCAGCTGCTGTGGTAGGAGCCAAAACAGAGCCCTGCAGACCAGCAAGGGGATAGCAGAATAGCATTCAGGGACACCACTACTGTCTGCCTCTTGCTATGTCACCTCAGGCAGGCCATCAACACTCATCCTTCCTAGGGTTGATCTGGGGTTGAAGGAAGAAAGGAGCAGGACAGCCTGAGTGGTCTGAATGACCAAGCTACTTGAGGAGAGAGAACCTTAACAAGCAGAGCTCAGGAGGAGAAGCTGGTGACCTTCCTGTCACTCTGAAAGACAAAGGCCCAGTGGAAGATCACAATAACTACAAGCATGTACGCTTACTGCTTTGCCTTTATCTATCTCAGTGAACAATGTATAAGTTTGCAATCCCGTTTTAGATGGTTTTGAGAACAGCAGACTTGTATAAGCTTATAATTGTCTGCTTATATGCCTTTCTCTTCCAATAAATAAAGGCTTTTTAATTAATGAGCTGTGTGTATATGTCACCTGTCCGGGCTTACATGTCACCCTTCCATGTGCACTTAGGATTCTCAATCTGGGTGTATGCATCTAATTGCTCTTTTGGAGGGAGAGATCCTGACTCCCCACCTCATTACTCTGAGGAGCCCAGACTTGCTGTCCTCACAGCTACGCAGTTGGCCCCCACAGAGGCCCTGTGGCTCAGAACAGAGCCCCCTACCCCCACTAGCCACATACTCAGCAGCTGAAACTCTGGAGTGTGTTCTGGAACAAGGGAAGGGAGAAGCTAGTAGTTTTACACCATCCTAAGTAAGCTTCTTCAGGAACTGGAGAAAACAAACTGAAAAGCAGGATGGGGAATTGCAAAGGTACACTCTGTCTTCACGGCAGGGAAGACCTAGAGCAGTGGATGTCCGGTGTCACAAGATATGCCTTTGTTCCACTTCCTCATTTCCCAGTGAAGAACACCAAGGGACAGACAGACTAATTTGTACAGAGTTAAAATGTTATTGGCTGGTGGACCAAGACTCTTGAGCTACCATACACACATACAAATAATAATAATAATAATAATAATAATAATAATAATAATAATAATAATAATAAAAGGGCTTGAGATGAGTTCAGTGCTACAGTACTCACCTAGAGTGTGCCAGGCCCTGGCTTCAACTTTGTGTGTTGCTAAACAACAGTGAATACAGAATAAAAGGTAGAGTTTGCTAGATGTACACCTGCAATTCCAGCACGTAGGATACAGGGGCAGAAGAATCTTTATGAGTTCAAGGCCAGCTTGGCCTGCATAGTAAGTTCTAGACCAGCCAGGCCTACAGATTAAGACCATGTCTAAAGAAAAGAGAGACTTGAAAATAGAAGAGGGCCTAGTTGGGAAGATGGAGGGGGTTGTGAGAATGGGACAAAAGAGGGTAGCAATGATAAATATGATGAAAATAGGTTATCCACAGTCATTATAAAAATGTCACAAAAGCCATTATAGATAATTAACATCAAAATAAATTTAGAGGCAAGAAAAGAAAAGGCACACACATATATGAAAATTACCAATTTTTAACAGCTCTAGCCTTAGATTTCCCAATATCCTCACTTGCTGGCCTCTTCCTGCGTTCTGGGCTCTGGAAAGTGTGAGAGCAAGTTGACCTTGGTGACAATATTGGATCCCTGGCAAATTTTACATTTAGCCCTCTGCCCTTCCTCCTCTGTATTCATTTCCTGCTATCATTTGAATCATGTCTGCCTCTTTCACCAAGCTATAACTATTCTTTGGCAGTAGAATGGAAAAAAACAAAAACAAATAAACCAACAAAAAACAAACCACCAACAACAAAAACCAACCCTTCCACAAATGTCACCAAAATTGCTCTGTGGAAGAGAATTTTCTTTAGCAAAAAATTTACCTAAATTCCTTATGGAGGGGTAAGTAAGGTCTTGAGCATAGTCAAGGAATAAAAAGAGAAACTACTTTGTATTAGAAATAGACATGAATTTGGGGATGGAAAAGAGTAGAAAGGAAAGAAATGAAGCCAGAAAAAGCAGATAAGAGAGCAACAGCGGTGAGAACAGCTTGTGGTATAGGTTTTCCCCCCAAGATAATATTTTTATTGATTATTTGGGAATTTCATACAACGTAACCCAAAAACACTCGATCCCCATTCCTCCCACGTGCACCCCCCACCCTTGGGCACCTTCTCCCTCAAGAAGAAGAAGAAGAAGAAGGAGGAGGAGGAGGAGGAGGAGGAGGAGGAGGAGGAGGAGGAGGAGGAGGAGGAGGAGGAAAAGAATAAGAAAAGTACACCAGATCCAATTTGTGTTGCCCATATACTCACTGAAGCATGGTCAAATTCCTACTGGCCAGCCCCTTAAAGACAACTGGGTCCTTCCCATCTCCCACCAGAAGCCACCAACTGTGAAAAGGTACACTTCATCATCTTTATCACAATTTTTAAGGACTCTCTTCAATGGCTTCCTGTCTAGACTGTTTCTTTTCTTTCGCTGTGTGTGTGTGTGTGTGTGTGTGTCACAGAAGCCTTCAATGTGTCTCTCATTCTCAATTATGAGTCTACAGTCATTGATACCACTGCAAAAGAAGCTTTCTTGCCCAGAACAGGCAGAAGCAGCATGGATCACAGATTTCCACATGGTTGCCAGTAGCATAGACCTCATCCTGGCTTCCAGTAGCAGCATGAACCACAGACCCCAACATGATCCCCAAGCCTGCAGTGTACTGAATGCCTCACCCATCCCCCACCTGCCTTCAGAAAAATTGGTCCCACTCACATTCTTAAAATGTATCCCACTCACATTCTTCTTTTTTTTGTTGTTTTTTTGGTCTTTCGAGACAGGGTTTCTCTGTGTAGCCCTGGCTCTCCTGGAACTCACTCTGTAGACCAGGCTGGCCTCCAACTCAGAAATCCGCCTGCCTCTGCCTCCCAAGTGCTGGGATTAAAGGCGTGCGCCACTACTGCCCGGCTCACATTCTTCTTAAAAATATGTTTTTAGCATTGAGAATTTCACACAATGTGTCTTGATCATATTCACCCCAACTACTTCCCATAATTCCTCCCAGATCTAGCCATCCTGTGCTTACATTCTATGTGTGTAGATGCACAAGGCCTTGGATTTGATTCCCAGCCCCCTTCCTTTTCTCTCTTAGCAACAGAACAGCTCCACCACAGTAGTAAATTAGTCATTGACTTGATTAAGTCACACTAATGCAAACCAGAGAGAGAGACAGAGAGAGAAAGACAGAGAGAGACAGAGAGACAGAGACAGAGAGATAGACAGAGAGACAGACAGAGAGAGAGAGACAGACAGAGAAACAGAAACAGAGAGATAGAGACAGAGAGACAGAGAGACAGAGACAGAGAGACAGACAGACAGAGAAACAGAAACAGAGAGATAGAGAGAGACAGAGACAGAGAGACAGAGAGACAGAAACAGAGAGAGAGACAGACAGAGAGAGAGAAAGAGTGTCTTTCTGACTTTGAAGAAGTCCACAGTTTGGCTGGGAGGGTCACATGGCAAGGAATTATGCTACTTTTAGGAGCTAAAAGCCATCAACAGCCAGCAAAGGAGCAGGAACCTCAGTCCTACACCCACAGGAAGCTATGAGCTAGGAAGAAGAATGTGAACTCCAGCTAGGAACACTGAGTTGTCACATGACAGGTTGTCACACGTTGGAGAATGAGACACAGAAGTGAAGGAAGTCAATGCAAGTAGCCAGCCTATCAAGATTTCCATTGTAGACACCTAGAATTGAACCTTCTCGAGGACTCTGGAAAGCAGTGAAGAATGTGTCTCAGAGTTAATCCAACTCCTTTGCAGGGGAAAGGAAGGTGGGCTACTTGCCCATCACTATCTATACCACTACTACCAGACATGATCAGAGCTGCTGCTGAGGGTAAGAGCAGGATAATTTCCCAGACATCATCTACACTGGACCTTCTATGGAAGCATCCCACTCAAGCTTCTCTCCTTTCATAACTCCCTTCCTCCACACTGTGTGTGTGTGTGTGTGTGTGTGTGTGTGTGTGTGTGTGTGTGTGTGTGTGTATTTCTGCTCAATTGACTCTGTCAAACCCTTTACTTGTAGTTGTTAATCCAATTTTCCCAGCACCTACTCTAAAGATTATAAATAACATTATTTTACAAAGAAAACCTAAAATTCCAAAGGGTTAGCAACTTGCTAAGATCATGTAGCTACTACAGATTAAACCAAGGACTCCAGATTGATAATCAAGAAAACGTAGGCCTTTCTCTATACTAATGGCCCAATGTTTCTTTGCAGGAAGTCCTCCTCCCATGCCTTTGAATCTCAGCTCTGGTCCAGCTTTTTACTGCCATCTTTAACTAAGCTCAGGATGTGAGGCATCCCTTTTTGCTCATTCCTTGTGCCCCTCCCCACTATTGCCAAAGGTATTTTTAGTTTGGATTTGTAAGCCTGTGCACAAATAATGCTGTGGTTGCTGCTTTTCTCAGTTCAATTCCATGTGGTGGAGGGAGGCTGCAGGGCAAACAGCAGCCAGCTAGTCTGTAGAGCTGAGTAGCGTTGCCTGGGAAACAAGGAATTTGTGTGCAGTTTTGTTGTGAGGAGGCAGGCTGGGCCTCACCAGCAACTTCTGAACACAAGAGGCAGATTAACGAGCTCCCTCGGTGCAAAACAAGCTTTTTGAAGCTTAGACAGTGAGGAATGGCCCTCTCCAAGGACATGTCCCCCCTCTGCCCTTTCTTTCTAAAGTTTCCCTAGGTGGCCTTACTGAGTGGCTTCTGAGAAATATCAAATAGAAAGTGGAGAAGGAGTCAGAAGGCACCCCCTCCTCTGCCTAGGTCCTTCACCCTGAACAGGGTTGGCTGCCTGGATATTTGTCTATCTATGAAAGACACTCAGAGAGAAGGGTTTCTGAGGAGATAATGCATCTCCAAAAGCTGCAGAGTTTGTTAGGAGAAATACATGATCCCCCCTACTCTGGGTAAAGTTTGAGGGGTTGAAAGAAGGTGCACTCATTTCTGTCCTGGAAGCCGAAAACACATCAAAGCCTTTTGTGCTGAGAGTAAATATTTGATTTCTGAATAGAATTCCCACCCCCTCAGAAACCCAGAGGAACTCAGGCTTGTGGCTCTGGTTGCTAAACGTGCCCTATTCAAGAAGCTCTCCAGAGGACCAAAGGGAAGAAATTAATTGGCCTTAAAGAGTTGGAGAGACCCAGCTGTTTTTTTCTGACCTACTTAAGATGCTGCCCTCGAATCTTAAGGACATTCTAGGGAGCATCTCTGGGGCTCCACGCTTGTAAGGCTTCGGTGTTGGCTATAAACAGGCTGGGAAATCACAGGAAGCCACAGATGATGTCCACTCCTCAAAAGCACCATTGTCTCCTTTCTCTTAGGTCCTCAGATGGTGTCCACCCACCAGCACCATCCCAAGCAAGGATTCCTTCTCAGTCTCCCTTCTCACCCACCTCTCAAAGAGGGAGGCACAGAAATGAAAATCAGCTGGCCAGCATCCAATAATTGCCTACTGTGTGGAAAGAACTCTATGTCCTAAACATTAAGAATGGTGGACCACGGGGAGGGGAGCGGCATATTCAAAGCAGTAGCTGGCCGGGGCAGGAGCTCAGTGGTAACATGTGCTTGGCGTGCACAATGCACTGGGGTCAGTCCCAGCACCAAAAATCAAAATAAGGAATGGTTGGCCCTACCCCTACTTAGGAGCTTAAATATAGTTGGGAACAATGTATCAAAACTTCCAGTGAGTAGTAGATTATTAGTAGTACATTTGAACTGATATTTACAAATTACTTTCAAGTGTGTATGTGTGTGTGTGTTAATAATAGAATCTCCTTCAGTAAGTCTGGCCTCAAACTCACTATGTAGATGTAAAAAATCTTGAACTTCTTGATCCTCCTGCCTCCACCTTCTGAATGCTAGGATCATGGCTGTTTCTCAGTTTTATGTGATGCTGGGGATCGAACCCAGGGCTTCATGCATTCTAGGCAAGCACACTACTATCTGCCCTCAGCCAGGCCCCAAAGAAAACAGTGAGAAGAAAGAAAGGAAGGAAGGAAGGAAGGAAGGAAGGAAGGAAGGAAGGAAGGAAGGAAGGAAGAAAGAAAGAAAGAAAGAAAGAAAGAAAGAAAGAAAGAAAGAAAGAAAGAAAGAAAGAAAGGTGTTTAGGGACTGTAGAGATGACACAGCAGTTAAGACCACTCACTTCCTGTGATTCCAGAGGACCTGAATTGGCTTCCCAGTGCTCACATTGGGCAGCTCACAACTTCCTGTAACTCCAGCTCCAGGTGATCCAACACTTCTGGTACACACACACACACACACACACACACACGCACAATTTTTTTTTTAATCTTAAAACAAAAAGATGAAAAAAGGAAGGCTCTGAGAGAGGATGTGGAAGAAGAGAAAAGATGAGTGAAGAAAAACTTAACCCCCACACAAATAACAGACAACTATCAGTGGTGGGCTTGAGACACAAAGGATATAGGATCAAAGTAGAGAAAAATAAGGTGTCTTAGTAAATCCCCACTCAATTGGTAGGGGAGGTGGCTTCAAAGACAGTCCCAAATTTTCACCCCTTGTGGTAACACATAAAAGAATTTGGGTTTGCTTACTTTACAGATCCTGGCCACAGTCAGGCTGGACTATCTGGAAGCTGAGGAACAAGACTTGTCCCTCTGCCTTTAGTTGGCTGGGTTAATGGTGCGCACCTATAATCCCAGCACTGGGAGATAGAGGCAGAAAGAGCTCTGAGTTTGAGGTCAGCATGGTCTACATAGAGAGTTCAAGGGCACCCAGAGCTACATAATGAGACCTTGTCTCAAAGAACAACAAAAGCAAAAAAACATCCTTTGATCATCAATAATAGAAGTTCACACTGAACCATTTAGCAGGGACATAAAGTGTGTGTGTGTGTGTGTGTGTGTGTGTGGTTTCTTGTGTTATGTAACAAAATTAGGGTGGAAACAGGAAGTGAGATGCTCAAGTGTCATCATGACAATTATTTGCTGTTGGTGTCAGCTTCATTTCTCAAACTCTTTTAGACTTTTTTGATGGGACCATGGTTGCTAGATGCTGTGCAATATGAACACGATTCATTATAACTTCCCGAAATAGTGGGAAGGCTTTATACCAATGGTGTCAAGTATAGTAGAGGTTAGTGCTATATGGCTAACAGGGCTGAGAAAACAAATGATACATTTTACTTAATTTATATTTTTGAGACAGAGTCTTGCCACATAGCTCAGGCTGGCCTTGAACTCACTGTGACACTTAGGTTGGTTTCAATTTAGGCTGCTTTTCATGCTTCAGCCTTCTGAGTGCTGGGGTGACAGATATGCGCCATTACAATGGGCTTCAATTTTAATTAATTTATATTTAATTAGTTTAAATTTAGATAGCTGAGGCTTAAGAGAAGGCTCAGAGGTTAAGAGCCCATTCTGCTCTTCCAGAGGACCTGAATCCAGTTCCCAGCACTCATATGCAGTGGCTTATAACTTCCTGTAATGCCAACTCTAGAGAACCGGAAGCTCTCCTTTGGCTTCCACAAGCACCCCTACACATGTGGCATACATACATATCGACACACAGATACATAAATAAAAATAAACCTACATTTAGTTAGTCACATGTTGCTAGTGGTTAACACATGGGATATGCAGCACTTATCCAGAGAGAAGTCTCTTCATGGAACAAATTAACAACTATCACCCGTCACCTAAACCAAACCAAACCAAACTCTGTCCAAAGAGTTGGTTGGCCTAGTTTTGCTCAGAGGCACAGCTCTGGATTAAACTCTGCAGCCAGGAGAACGGAAAGTTGTCCCAAGTTGGGCCAGGAGCCTAACTCAGACACAGTCTAAAGAAATGGGGGAAGGGAAGCTCAACAGGAAAGGGATGATCTAAAGACTTTATGACCTCTATCTTTCTTGATAAAAAATAACATTATTAAATATTTATTGAAAATATTTAGGTAAAGTAGACTAAGAGGAGTAAATGGGGAGAAAGATGGAAGAGAAGGGTAAATAAGGGATCATGCACCAAAGGCCTTTGGAAAAACCATATGGAAACTTGCAACTATAGAAGCTTCCTCACAATGTATACGTAAAGGAATCTAAACAGAGTCACCTTCTAACAGGGGACACAATGCCCCAACCAGACATCTTGTGCCATCAAGTAAAACCTCCAGTGCCAGAAATGGGTTACATTTTGTTGAGTCATTGGCCAAAGTATCACAGGTTATTGCCAAGGCTACTAGCTGTTCTCTACAACCTGATGGTAAGGTCCTATTGCTGAAGACAACATGTACTTATGTCACTGAACATGGAGAAGTTGAGCTGGGGTCTAGTAGCTTCACCCTTACTGACGAGTGTTCATGGTGCTAGAAGGGACTCTGGACACTACCCGTGGAGAAAGGTAAACACCTATATCCCACAGGTACAAATCCCGAGACCTACCACAGCAACCTGTCTATAGGCTACACTGGTGCAATAGCAGTATGAATGTTATGGAATAACCAACCACTTTTTAATTTTATTGTTTTTAATTAATTAATTGATTTACAATACATGCCAATAGCTTTCCCCTCCCTCCTCTCCTACAAATTCCTTTCTCTCCCCTCCCTTCCCCACCTCCCTCAGTGAAAGAGACGCCTCCCATTGGATATCAATCCACCTTGGCATATCAAGTTGCAGGAGGACTAGGCACATGTTCTCCTACTGAGCCTAGACAAGGTAGCCCAGTTAGTGGTCCAAAGGCAGGCAACAAAGTCTGAGACAGCCTCTGCTCCAGTTAACCAACCACTTGTTTGTTTGTTTGAGATAGGTCTCCCTACACAGTTCTGGCTGTCTTGGAGCTCACTATGTAGACCAGGCTCTCCTTGAACTCAAAGAGATCCCTCAGTTTCTGCCCCTCAAGTGTTGGGATTAAAGGCATGTGCCACCACATCCAGCTTCAACTACTTTTTGATCAGATGTAAGGCCCATTGCATGAGAGGAAACCCATACCTGACACTGCTAAATTGGTCAAGAACCTGACACTAAATAGGCTATAGGCCTAGGGGAAAACCTAATACCTTTATTCTGCTAAAGGAACATGATAATAAAAGACTCCTAATGATATATTGCTATACCCGTAGAGCAGTGCCTCATCAGACAAGCTGCTTCTTTTTCTTTTTCTTTTTTATATAACATTAAAAACTTTTATTCAATGTAGGTTACAAGAGAAACCTTTTTTGTCTGAAGGTTTAGTTCATGCAGGACTTGTGGTAAATTTTATCTCTTTTTTTTAAAGAGTCATAGTAAAAGGGAATGGTTTTTTAAAATTATTATTAAATTATTTATTTTTTGATACTTTATTTACATTTCCAATGTTTCCCCTTTCCAGGTCTCCTCTTTGGAAATCCCCCCTCCCCTCCCCCTCCCCCACCTCTATGAGGGTATTCCACCTCCCGCCCACCCGCCCACCCACTCCCGTATTCCCACCTTGACATTCCGACAAGCTTCTTCCTGTAGTTGATGTTAATTAACACAGAGATGCACACTGGACATTGTGCAGGGAGTGACAGACTTTGAAGCACTCAGTCTTAAATGGAGTGTCTTCACCAAAGCCCTCCTTCCCTCAGAGCTTAGGCAAGTATGTGGAAGAAGGTGTATAAAGATTATAAGAAATGGAAACAGGGGTGACTCCAAGGAAACTGTCTTTGAGACATAACAGGACTGATGACATAAAAACTTGTAGAGACTCTGGCAGCATATGCAAGACACACAAACACAAGTTCAAGTCAGATGGGGTCCCAGCACCGAGACAGGATGTGGACATGAGGTCCAGCTTCAAACCAGGAAGCCATTTGCAACTGATACCCTCTGACAAAGGGAAATTCAGTTTTCTACAATGAAATGTCACTGAGAATATCAACCACATTCCAGGGGAAGTCTCCATGACCAAGAGCAGTTGGCTAACACAAAATAAACTCCATGATTTTTGTTGTTGTTTTGCGGGCTTTTTTGTTACACTGGGGAGGTACTTACTTTTGTTGTTGTTTTTTATTTGTTTGTTTTGATTTTTTAAAAGAGAGTGAGGAGGAGAGAACAAGCATAAAATTGGGTAAGTAGAGAGGTGGAGAGGATCTGAGAGGAGTTGAGGGGAAAAACTAGTAAAATTATATTAAAAATAAAAACAAAATGGGCAGGGTATGGTGGCACACACCTTTAATCCCAGCACTTGGGAGACAGAGGCAGGTGGATCTCTAAGAGTTTGAAGCCAGCCTGGTCTACAGAGAGAGTTCCAGGACATCCAAAGCTACACAGTGAAACACTATCTCAAAAAACAAAAACAAAAATAAACAAAAAATAAGAAAGGAAGAAAGAAAGAAAGAAAGAAAGAAAGAAAGAAAGAAAGAAAGAAAGAAAGAAAGAAAGAAGGAAAAAAGAAAATGAAAAAAAATTAAAAATCTATTATGTATTTTTCATGTGTCATAATTCTTAAAACAGCCAAACCAATAATGAAAGGTTAATTTTTATCCTTCTCCATCTAGAGGGTCTGGTAACAAAGACTCAGCTAACATGACTTGATTACGGGTGGCAATAAAGCCATGAATATAAGCCCAAACTTTCTTCAAAGTCTTTGTTTTATCCACTATGTTATACTACCTTTAGAGATTTGGGTATAGAAAATGTCAATATTAATCATGGATAATTATAATACTAATGGCCAAACACAAATAAATGGTTCAAATTTATTAAAACAGTTATTATATGGCCTGTAGTATCTGTAGTGCCTTACCCCTACTTTGTATTTTCGTCTTCTTTTTCATGTGTCTGTCATATGTGTATATGTAAGCCTTAGGTTCATAATGGAAATCTTCCTCAGTCCCTCTTCTATATTACTCTTCTGAGGCAGGGTTGCTCAGCTGAGTCCAGAGCTCACCAATGTGCTAGTCTTGCTAGCCATATTTCTCTAGGGCTCCCCTCTCTGCCATCTAAAGTTGGAATTACTGGTGAACCACCATGCTTACCAGGCACGTATGCACTTATTGAACTCTGGTCCTCTTTATTTTGGGACAAGAGTTTTGATGTCTAAGCTATCTGCTCAGTCCCTATTCTATAATTTAAAAATTCCTCTTTTGAGCTGGACCTTCAGAGGTATAATGAGAAGGATCAGGCATTTGAGGTCTTCTTCAGCTATACAGTAAGTTTGATGCCAGGCTGGGCTTTGTGAGACCTGTCTTACCCATTCCCCTATTCTTCTTTTGATATCACTTTTAGAGTGTGCAAAATATTTTTAAAGCATCTTAAATGATTGAAATTTATACTTTAAGAGTAAATTTTTGGTCTAGGTATAAGACTGCACATCTACAATGCTAGCACTTAGAGTACGGAGGCAGAAGGATCAGATAATAAAAAAAAACCCTTGTGTACACAGCAAGTCTGAGATTAGTCAAAGCAATACAAGACTGTCTCAAACAAAAACAAACAAGGAAAAAAAAAACCCCTTTAAATGTGTCTGAAGTATAGTAAGTCCCAGGCTAGATAAAAATCATTTTGACCAAAACTAGCTTTATATTAAAGACAAAGTTCCTATATCTGCCAAGCTTCTTTGGCTTTAAAGATCAAATATCCCTGTCAGTGTGGTGGTGGATGCCTTTAATTCTTTCACTCAGGAGGCAGAGGCAGGAGGATCTCTGAGGCCTACAAAGGGAGTTCCAGAACAGCCAGAGATATGTAGAGAAACGCTGTCTTAAGTAAGAGAGAAAGAAAGGGAAGGAAGGAAGGAAGGGAGGGAGGGAGGGAGGGAGGGAGGGAGGAAGGAAGGAAGGAAGGAAGGAAGGAAGGAAGGAAGGAAGGAAGGAAGGAAGGAAGCAAGCATTGATTCCAGTGGCTCACCAGAGGACAGGAAGGCTGTGTGGATGCCGACCTCGATCTGGCATTAGTGAATCCAAATATTGCAGTAATTCTTATTTGTTTTCTGTTTGTTTTGTTTTGCTCTGTTTGAGACAGGGCCTCACTATGTAGCTCTGGCTGTCCTGGAACTCACTATGTAGACCAGGCTGGCCTCACATTCACAGAGATCTGCCTTCCTCTGCCTCCCAAGTGCTGGGATTAAAGTCATGTGCATACATAAAGTCATGTGTATACATGTACATACACCCAACTGCAACAATTCTTGAAACCAGTTTTGTAGGTAGATTTTACTCTTTCTGCTTGTCTCCTTCATGGTCCTCTATGTACCAGTCACTCAAGTAAGAGTTTTCCTGTGTTATAAATAATAAAGGAGAATACTAATTGTATTATTAATAAATTACTCTTTGGTCCTTCTATTTAGAACGTCTGCCATGGGACTAGCCCTGAGAGCTAATCTTACTAGAGATTCCACACCTCACATCACCACAGGGAAGAGGTTGAGAAACAAGCAGTCGAAGGGATTGCAATACTCCCAAAATGTGACAAGTCTTTCCTGGGGATCTGGGCCATGCATTTCTTGTCCATCTTAGATATATATTTGGAAATATGGAAAGACACGGAGACCCCATGTTCATTTTTATATATAATACCCCAAGAAGAAAGAAAGATTTCCGTGTCCACGATAAAATTAGAGGATCTTTTGCAAAAAAGCACTGACGCAGATGCTTTTTAGAAAAACTGGGTGCCATTTGTGATGTCGTTTACACTGAAATGTTACTGCAAAAACCTGGCCTGCCCAGCAAGCTGAAGAACCATTCTAGTTCTTCTAGTCAGAAAGGTGACCTTTGGAGATGTCGAGGGAGGAGGAAGATGAAGGATGGTTAGCATTATGGTCTGTCTGCTTGTAGGACATCAGCCAAAGTACTGATTAGCTCTGGATAACTCTGCCCAAACTTGGGGAGGAGGTCAACGTGGGTGTTTCTCAGCTGCCTGGCTATGGGTTCTTAACACTTTGTTCCTCTAAGAGTTGGGATAGGAAGGTTTATTGCTGTTATAGAGCTTCTCCTTGGCACAGACTTTGAGGAATTAAATATGACCGAGTTTTCTATATTGCTACAACTATGGTTCAGCTAGTCACAAACAGGAGAGTAGTGACCAAATAGCAAACTCCTCTCTGGTGTTCAACAAACAATTGGTTCTGTGTGGAGTGGACTGCTGCCAAGAACACAAAGACTTGGGGCTTTGTGCAGACAAGATCAGGAATTCCCAGTTGCAGAAAAAGGATGATTTAACTCTGCTGAGGGCTGCTCCGGAGCAGGGACTCCAGACTCTGTTGTCAGCAGACCTTGGTATTTCCAACTTGTGAAGATGCACTTTTCTAAATCAACAGTTCCATACTAAACAGCGAATCCCAGCCAGGTGGAATGTAAGCTTCGTAGAAGAGATTAGAAAATGAACTGGATCTCTGATGTGAATTCTCTGGATTTATGAGTTCTTAGAAAACCTCTGGCCTAGCTTTTAATGGAAAATAAAGAATTTGAGGTAAATGTTTGGGGAGGGCAAGGAGCTACTTAATAACATCTTTCCCAAATGGTGAGTGTGTGTGTGTATAACTTAATGTTCTCTTTGTCCCCAAGAAGTGACTCTGTTCTGTCCATTACCCACCTGGGTGGAGGCAGGATGGGCTTTTTTTCTTGCTATTCCATGCTATTTCTAACCACCCCTTTGCTTTTTCTTAACATGGTTTTTATACTATTTACTGCTTTCCAACATTCATCAACCAATTTCCAGATATTTTTTTCTGAAATGCCTTAAAGACTGTTGGCCCTGACAATGACTAACCTGTTTGCCATATTTTTTTTCAGTAATTTCAGACTTCTCCTGGACAATCTGTCCAACGCTCTCATCTTTCATTTCATTGAATCCATGTGGTCATTTTGCCTGCATGCATATTTGCTCACCACATTTGTGTCTGGTGCTCACAGAAGTGAGAAGAGAGTGTCAGATACCCTGGAAGACCCTTTTTCTTTTTCCAGAGTTAGGGATCAGAGACTATGCCTTGGCTGCCCTAACAAGTTGGCCTTGGCCACATGTGCTTGATTAGTCAATTAAAAGAGCCACATTAAAAATGCAAAGCAGATGATGATTTACTCACTATGGTCACAATGGGAAGAGGGACAAAAAGGTCCATCTTCCAGGGGTCCAAACATGAGGATAAAATTTAAACAGAAGGCATAATTAAGCAATCCTGGCCAAGGTATGGTTATTGACCCACAATTGTTTCAGCTCCTGTCTCCTGCAAGGTGCTCTGATAAGTTAATGGCACTCTGGGAAATCTCTTTCTGATATCTGGGAAACAAGTTTCCTATATGGCTGGTTCCAGACTTCAGCCTTTTCCTTCTCAAATCATCAGATTCTTGGGGAAAAGTCATAACCAGGCGATTGTTGTAGCCTCTTAATAGTCTTTCCTCATGTATTCTTATTCCTGTCTAATTCTCAAGACAGCATATGGGATGAATTTTTTTCATTGGTACTCATTAGCTCACAGTTCTTCAATGGTGCTCCATCTCAACACATTATAGTGCTCAACACACTCTATGCGACTTGTTGCTCGTCTCAGATCTTCCCTTTCATCACGTTCTAGTCATACTAGCCTCCTTCACTCTTCTTGGTCAGTCAGTGCTCCCACATTAATGCTCACTCTCTACCTGGAACACAGTGTGTGTGTGTGTGTGTGTGTGTGTGTGTGTGTGTGTGTGTGTGTGTGTGTGGCGCCTAGGGAGGACAGAAGAGGACACTGGATCCACAGAGCTGGAGTTACAGGAGATTGTGAGCACGTGGGTGCTGGGATATGAACTTTGGTCCCCTGGAAGAACAGGAAGCAGTCTTTAAGCATCTCTCCAGCTCCTACCTGGAATAGTCCTATACTTGAGTATGATGTTTTGTGCCTGTTATTCCAGTCCTTGGGATGTTGAGGCAGAAGGAACCTGAACTACCTAGGAGATCTCATTAAAAGCTGTCAAACAATCAACTAAATACCTAAAACCCTCCCTTGAAGAGTATAAAGGTTTGTTCCATAATGTTACACAGTCTTTGCTTAAAAGTATTTTAGTTTTAAAAAAATGTTGGCAGGGTATATAGTTCTTGACTGGCATGTATGAAGCCTTGGGCTTAATTTCCAGTACAGAGTAAAATGAAATACAAACAAAACACAGAGAACAACTTCAATTGCCTTAGTGATGTCTTTTCTGGAAATGCCCTATCAATGTCAATGTATTGTCAATTCTCTAAACAAGGGATCTTTGTTCACTGGTAGTACCTGGAGTACCCAGAAAACATATTGATATATAAAATGCTTGCAATAATGTATGTTGAAGTGAAGCCTGGTGACACATACCTGTAACACCAGCCATTGGGAAGGCTAAAATAGGAGGATTGCAAATTCGAGGTCTAGGCTACATAGTGAGTTCGAGTCCAGCATGGGCACCTTAGTGAGACCCTAACTTAAAAGCAAAAATATTAAAGGGGCTAGGGTTTCTGCTGTTGCATTTGCCTAGCATGCCAGAGGCCCTTGGTTCAATCCACACACACACACACACACACACACACACACACACACACACACACACCTTGAATGAATGAGTGTATGTCCTTTGGGTTTAATGAAATGTCCCAAGCAGCGTAGAGATGGAGACCACTTAATACGTTGTGATGGTCACACACAAGAACATGTCGAGGGTAAGCAGGAAATAGCGTTGTAAACCTCAGGAGCTGATAAATGTGCAGTCTGGTTGATTGTTGGCTTGGTCTGTATCTCGAGGACCCACGAGCAGCATGATCTTGCCCAGTGGTTCTCAACCTTCCTAATGCTGCGACTCTTTAATACAGTTCCTTATGTTGTGGTGACTCCCAACCATAAAATTTGGTTGCGACTTCATAACTGTAATTTTGCTCCTGCCATGAATTGTAATGTAAATTTCTCATTGCAGGATATTTGATATGCGACCCCCAAAAGGGTAGTGATCCTCAGGTTGAGAACTGCTATGTCTTTTTCCGAGATTTCCTCGGCGGTGAACGCTTGCTCGCCTGCTCAACACGTCAGACATCTCGCTCTACGAGATTTGAGACGACTACAGCGCCAGCGTCCACAGAGTGGCCAAGTCTAAGCTCGCTGGAGGTTTCACCAACTTGCTCTGGCCTTTCCAACCAAAGGACAGGAAGCGGAAGTGACGTAACCCCAAAGGCTCGAATCCCCGCCTTCCCAGCCAAGACGGGTGACGATTACGGAAGGGGCAGGGCAGGCGTCCGCCGCAGTGTGGCAGTTTGCTGTTTGTCCTTTGCGTAGCAGCCCGCGGAGATTTGAGTGTAAGAAGGTCCAGATCGCGGCGGGCTCTTGGCGTCACAGGTTCCCCTATCCAACTGCCGGAGCTTCACAGGGCCCCGCCCTCCTGCAGGTCTTCAGACGCCCCCACCTTCTGCGTCAGGCTTCTTAGGACCCCAGGCTCTTGCCCCGGCCTCAGACACCCCTCTACCCCCGCTGCGGTGGGTCGTCGCATTTCTACAGCCGGTCATCTGTCAGGCTTAATTAAGTTGTGTCCCTAGCGCTCGCCTATGCTCACCTCTGGGCAGTTTTTCACTCCCAAGTGAATCCTCCGTCCTCTCGCCTCCGTTCCTTCCAGAAAGTAATTTTTAAGCCTTTCCCCCTCGTCTTTATTTCTTGTCCCTCTTTCTCCTTTCTCCTAACCAGAAGTCAAAGCCAGGAGGTATGGCGCCCCTCAAGAAGCCTCGGAATCCCACCAAATTGCCTCTGGCTTTAAACCCTACGAAGAGCAAGGACGTTTTGGCAGTGCTGGCCGAGAGGAACCAGGCCATAGTACCAGTTGGGGCTTGGGTGGAACCTGCCTCACCAAATTGGTCGGGAATTCCAGCACATGTGAGTGTCAATTGACCCGGTTACTGTGATCGCTGCACGCCTTTTTTTTATTAGTCTTCTCTAATTTTTGGTGCTTACAGGTGAACAGCTGGAGGATGCTGTTTCTGTTCTGTTACAGATTATATCCTTCCGTCAAAATTATACAACGATGATGTGTTTTCCAAAACCTGCTTCATCTTTAATTGACATAATCAAGTATTACTTAGTTCTTACTACATACCAGCAAGTAGACTAGTTTACTTCACAAACATGATTGTTTGCTGTGAAAGGCAACTGTACTGTGTACATCTTCCCGACACTCTGTAACCTAAGAATGACAGTTGGTCACTCTTCAAGTGTTAATTAGTTGCTCAGAGTTTATAAGTTTTTAAGTGAAGAGCCAGACAGAATGAAAATAAGAAAAGAAAGAGGTTAATCCTGACAGAAACTCTGAGGAAGTTGTAAATTCCACAAGGACAAGGAACTTCTTGTTTATTCTTGTTTTGGGGTAAAATAGGTCCTTCAGGATGTAGTTGTTGAGTGAATGAGGAAATACGGTCTTCGTTGGCTGTGAAAGAATGGAAATGCAGTAAATGCAGATAGGGTAGAAGCATTTCAGATGAAGGGATGCCCTTTCAAAAGTTTGTACATATAACAGATGAGAACAGTTTTGTTTGGCTTTGTTTAGTATTTCAGCAAACTTCCTTAGCTCTTCATTCAGATCTTTATTGTGCATAGGGAGCAAGTCACCTTCCACACCTCTTGTTTTTAAATTAAATTATATTACCTAATATACATAGTAATGCATAGTAAGTATTTATGGAATGTAGGAAATATACATTGTTCTTAGAATATACCAGGTACTAAACATGGGTGATTTTAGAGGAGAAACAAGGCAATTACATTTAAATAAGGATCTGGGAAGTGGTTTACAGGTAAAAATACTTGTGTGCAAGCCTGACAACTGAGTTCTAGTCCTAAAGTCCAGGTGCAAGTTGGATGGAGCAGCGTAATCCCCACAGTCCTGAATTGAGATGGGAGGCAGAGAGACAGGAGAATCTGCCAGAAGCTTGTGGCCTGGAGTGAAGCAGCAGAGATAAGAGAGACCCTGTGTAGCTGGTCTCTGCTACTTTGCAGGTCCTTCTTTGTTTCACCCTTCTCCACCCCTTCTCCTCTAACCTTTCAACCCCCTGACACTAGATAACAGGAAAAAAAAAAAAAAAGGAAGAAAGTAAAGAGATCCCTGTGTAAAGTCGGGGTTAGGAAGGGGGCAACATTACTGCTAACTACTTCCTGCTGATTAGAGGCATCGAGTTCCTTGAGGCAAGTTTGATCTTTGTCATCAGGAGATCTAATTTCTTCTTGTCAACTACCTAACAAAGCCTAAACAACCAACTAACCAACAACTCAGCATGCCTCTCAGAGCCCTAGCATTTGTATACCCTCTGAAAAGTCCCCAGAATTCCAAAAGTCACACAATTGTAGAAACTATGTGCAGCTGGCAAAATCATGTCCTTTCTAGAGCACAAGGCAAATCATAGTCACCCGCTGTGGACAGTCTGAAGTAGCTCTGTATCCCTACACCTAGGATCAAAATGAAAACACATTCTCATAATATTTGTGTGGTTTTTAAAGAAACCAAAACTCCAAAATGTCACTACAACCATGCCTCAAAATCAGGTGGAGGGAGAGAGCCAACTCCTAAAAGTCCTGATTTCCACACATGAGATCATACCATCAAATGCACACATTTGTACACATGTGTATACATGTACACACACACACACACACACACTAAATTTTACAAATGTTGGGCTAGAGAGATAGATGACTCAACAGTTAGGAGAATTGGTTACTCTTCCGTAATTCTCAGCACCCATATGGCAGCTAACAACTGTTTTTTTAAACTCCCAATTCTAGAGAATCTAAAGCTTCTGGTCTCTGAGGGTACTACAGACATGTAGTGTATAGACAAACACCCAGGCAAAACACCCACACGTACATAAAAGATAAAAATTTAAAAATTATAAATAGCTTGATGTGGTGGTACATGCCTTTTATTTTAGCATTGGGGAGCGACAGGTGGATTTCTGTATTTGAGGCTGGCTTGGCCTGCATAGGGTGTTCCAAGTCAGACATAGTAAGACCCTGTCTCAAACAAAACAAAAAATCCCAAAACATCAAAGTTCCCCAGTTATAAATGTTAATAACAATGTAATATAGTAAGTTCATTTTATTTATGTTCATAGTGTATATAGTTACACATTCATTGATTTATGCCTACTTTGCTACCTTTCAGGAAGGAACTTAAAAGTTGGACTACTTGAGATTAATTGCCAAGAATATCTCTCTTATCAAAGAAGAAAGATAAGACTGGGTTGGTTGGGAAAGTGTAAAAGCATCTGGATAAGTAGAGGTGAGAGGATTCTCCTATAGGGGGATTAAAGACAATAGGAAATAAGGAAACTGCTGCTGGAAGGTAGGTTATATTGGTTGGAGGGGAAGGTTTAGAGGAAGAAAGGAGGCTGACAGGACTTGAAGATAAGGGGAGTGGGAAACTACAGAAAGTTGTGGGGCGAAGTCTTGACTTTATTCATTATTTAATATTTATAGATAAGTTCCATAATCAAGCTGTTTTGATTAAATTAATTGCTTCAAGGTTTTAAGGGTTAGGAAGAGATTAGATGAGAGGAACAAATTAGAATAAATTAAAACAATTTAGACATGAGGCATAACATCAGAGTTTCTTTAGTTATGGGGAATGGAAGATAGGAACACCTTGAAAAGGGTTTGTGAAGTGGGAATCAGTAAAGAAGAATTGGTGTGAACTTCTGTTATTACTGAAGACAGTATACTTTAAGAAACTTTTCATTCCATCTATTTATTTGTGTGTGTAGTGCAGAGATCTGAAGGCTTGTAGAAATTGGTTCTCTCCTCCCACCGTGATGTGGAGCTTGGTGATGGCACTCGGCTCCTCTGAGCCTTTACCTGCTGAGCTATCTCACTGCCCCAGTGCATGTTTTTAATGACTAAGACCTTTACAGTGTCAGTAGTATCACACTACTCAAAATCTTTTACCACACCACCCTTCTGGTTAAAAATAGTTTAAGTTCTCACATAGTCAGAATATTCAAGTCTTGAAACACATACAAATTGTCTCCTTTTCTCCTTTTAAATAATTCTACAATCAGTTCCAGTCAAAGGGAGTTTGATAAAGCATCTGGTAGAATTCTTTATTAATAAAACATTGAGGATCCATCCTTACTAACAGCCCTGGCACTGTCAATTCAAAGGTACGGTAAACAATTACTTCTAAAGCTTGTCTACTCTAAAGATATTCCTATTCTGAAGAACTTAACATTTCAAGGTTTGTAAAAGCCTCATAGCTTCAGAAATTAATTTCTTTTTGGTAATTACATTGCTGGTAAATTAGCCAGCTGGGCAGTGGTGGCGCACACCTTTAATCCCAGCACTTGGGAGGCAGAGGCAGGCGGATTTCTGAGTTTGAGTCCAGCCTGGTCTACAGAGTGAGTTCCAGGATAGCCAGGGCTACACAGAGAAAAAAAAAAAAAACAAAAAAAAAACTGGTAAATTAAATTAATTAGGTAAGTTAAATTATTATGAAAAGTCACTATGGTCTTATATATGATATCTCTTGCATGTAACCCCCGCTCCCCTTATCTTTTGTTAAATAACAAATCATATCAGAACATAGTGACATAAAGCAGGTAATACTGTGTATGTGTCAGGAGTTTACACAGGCTAATGTGGCATGTCTTATCTGCTTCATCGTCCTGGGCCTCAGCTGAGTGGCTTAAGTAACTGGATATTTGAGACATCTTAAGGGGTCTGGATGTTAGAGTTTTCTTAGTTCTTTGTAGGCTGTAATGTCCAATAAGGCTTTTTCATGTGTGTGTCCTTTGGGCTGGGATGGTTAGAATACCTGGGGGCTGGCTGGATATCTTTCCATACCATATGGCTAATTTGGCTCACTGTGCTTTCCTCCAGCATGGGAGTCTCAGAGTAGTCAGAATTCTTTTGTGATACTGGCTTTCCCCATGGTGGGCATTCCAGAGCTCCAGTAGAAGTTGCTTAATGGCCTTGTTGGGGAATGCTTCTACCTCATTCTGTTGTTTATACAAAGACAGATAAAATTCAGTGTGTGAAAAGACTATACAATAGCATCAATACCAAAAGACTTGATTTATTTAGGTTGTTATATCATTTTTGAAGATTAATTTATATAATTTAAGCATTATTTTCATCATACATAAATTATCCAAAGAAAGGAGTGTTAAACATTTCCTACTCTCAGAATTCATAATCTAGGAGGAGAGTTAATAAGTGTTACTTTTTTTTTTTTTTTTTTTTTTTTTTGGTTTTTCGAGACAGGGTTTCTCTGTGTAGCCCTGGCTGTCCTGGAACTCACTCTGTAGACCAGGCTGGCCTGGAACTCAGAAATCCACCTGCCTCTGCCTCCCAAGTGCTGGGATTAGAGGCGTGGGCCACCACTGCCGGGCATAAGTGTTACATTTTAATCATATTAAATTGTAATGTGTTGTAGCAAAGGGCTCAGAGGAAGTTGGTGGGATGTGGGATAGTCTTGAAGACTACGGAGGAAAGCTAAGTTAAAAATGGAGTAGAAGGCACTTGGGAGACAGGCGTCTGAGGTCAGCCTCAGCTATGTAGTGGGCTGTAGTCTAGTTAGGGCTAAAATAGTGATATTCCCCCTTCCACCCAAAAAAGGGGGTGGCTAATTCTAAGTCTGAAGACATTGGACATTGGGAACATGTCTGGTAAATGGTGACTCTGTTCACTTACATTAGGAACCATAACACAAATGGATCAAAATCAATTCCTTAAGAATTAATGAAGACATCTTTAGTTTTAGTTTAATAAAACATTAAAATTTGATACAAATATTCACAAATTCCTTTTTTTTTTTTTAAGCTTCTGATTTGCTTTGAGTTCTTGGGACTCCCTAACTACACTTAGATCAGTGGTTTTGAACTGTTCTTTTCTTGCTCTTCTGGAGAGAGCAGATTATAGAACTGAGTTTTTCTTCTTCCCAATTATATGCTAACTTTTCTGCATTCATAACATTCCTCATGGGCCAAATCGATGACATTTAAGTCCAGTTTCTATTTTTTTCTTTAAAGACTTCAGCATACATAGTGGAAGAGGAAATAAAGGAACAGCAGCGAAGAAAGCAAGAGTCTCTGAGACATTTTCAGAGACAAGTCAAACACCGTGTAAATCAGCAGGTTAAGCTGAGGAAAAAGCAACAGCTTCACAAGTCTTACAGAGCAGTAAGTTCTGAAGTGAGGTATGAATCGACACGCTGTGAGACCCTAGCATGATCACTTCTCTTTTTGATTCTGGTTGTTAAAATCCAAATTTCTACTGTGCACAACCACTTTTTGTTGTAGAGAAACTGTTTTTATTCTGTTCTGCTCCGATTTGCTTTTTACCCCTTCCATTAAATATGTTAAAAAAAAAAAAAAAAAAAAAAGCCAGGATTTTGGGTACAGATTTAAGTTTGAGTTCTGTCTTTGTCACCTAGCTCTGTGACCTTGGGCTAATTACTTAACTTCCTAATTTCATAATAGTTCCCTTATTTATCAAGTAGACAAATGCTGAGAACGGTGACTCATACCTATAATCTCAGTACTTGGGAGGCTAAGGCAGGAGGAATCCCAGACCTGGACTCCAGAATGAGACCCCGTGTAAAAAAAAAATCATCAATATATACGTCTGTATGATTTATATATCTCTCTGTGATATGTGTTGTATATGCATGGTGTGTGTATTAAGGTTCTATACACAAACAGGACAGGTAGGGGACTTATTAGAGTGACTTACAGGCTACGGTCCGTGTCTGTCTCTGATGGCGAGGCCAGGAATCCTATAGTCACTCAGTCCTTGGGCCTGGATGTTTTTGCAGTCCCAGTCTGGTGCTACAGTCCCAGGGGATCCTTAGAGAGCTGCCACTCTTTAGTCTGTGCTGGAATATAAAGAAGTAGCTTCTAATACCAGTGAATCAGCAGCAGGATTGATGAGCTTGCAATGAGAATGAGAGCAAGCAGGCAAGGAACCAAGCGCTTTCTTCGTCCATGTTTTTTTATGTGGGCTGCCACCAGAAGGTGGCCTAGATTTAGGGTGGGTCATTGAACCACAAATCATTCAATCAAAGAAATCCTTCACAGGTGTGCTCAGCTGCTTAGCTTTTAGGGGATTCCACAAGTAGGGTGACAGCCACAATTAGCTATCACGATATGATATGATATAAGCTTATAGGATTGTGTAGGAACTAGGTGGATAGCCTACTTAAATTATTATCACGTTAGTTCCTCTGTCAGCTAAAGTCTCCTCCCCAACTCCCTTGTTCTAGTTGAAATCTTATGGTTGCTAGAAGGTATTCCTTGTGTTAGAATGGAGTAGAGTCTCATTATCCCTCCTTTTTCCTTTGTGTAGGCAGAAAAGGAAAGCTCTCTAGCCTTGCGGTATTCAGATTTGGCACATTTAACTTCTAAAAGGACACGTGTCTTCCCTAGCAATTTGAATGCTACTGTTGGAAGTTTTAGGTTACCCACTTCCCAGGTGCTTCGTGATGCAACAGAAGATGGAGAGAATCAGAATCAGTTGTTCCAACAACAAGCTCAAGCTGTAAGTACAGGTCCATTTTATTTTCTGTCTCCATGTTTCCCTTCAGTCCTCTAATGTTTAGATATGATATATTCAGGGTACAAAGTAGATAAGGAGTTGGCCTATTGACTTTCCCTTTTTGTGTGTGTGTATGTGTGGTGTATATGTATGGGCTTTGTGTGTGTGTGTACACGTGTGCATGTATAGGCTTGAGGTTAACATCAATTGTCTTTCTCAGTTACTCTCCACCTTATATACTGAGGCAGGGTCTCTTACTGAACTTGGTGCCCCATTCCCTATCTCTGACTCCCATATGTGAGATTTGGATTTTTATATAGGTTCTGGGACATGAACTCTGATCTTCACAGTTGTACAGCCAGCTTTTACCAGCTGAGCTCTCTTCCCAGTTCAAACAACAACAACAACAACACAACAACTACCACTACTACTACTTCTCCTCTTCTTCCTCCTCCTCCTCTTCCTCTTCCTCTTCCTCTTCTTCTTCTGCACTTTTTATCTATTAAAAGTGGGATAGTGTTTATTTTCAGTTTAAAAAAGTATTTATTTATGGATTGAATGGCTGGTTGGTTGATAGTGTCTTGCTGTGTAGCCTAGGCTGATGTGAGACCCATAGTTGTTTTCTTTCTATCTCCCAAGGACTGGGTTATAAACATGAACCATTATATGTTCCTTATTTATGACTATGCTTTTTATATTCATTTGTTTTTGATAAGACATTATAGAACTGTCTAAAGAAAGGTATCAAAAGTCTAGAATTAAAATTTATTAGTCTTGAGTCAAAGAACATCAAATTTCCCAATTGTACTGAAATTATGTTCTATATATGTTATTCTCAGTTTGTTGCTACAGACAGAAATGATCTTAACCATTGATGCCAAGGAATTTAGTACAGTTAAACAGTGTTTTATTTATTATTTTTTGCTTCTCTTACTTTTGTCTTTTAAACTAATTATCACAATAAATTTATCTGTACTGTATGTCAGGTAATAATAAATTCTTAACATATCTAGAATAGTTGGAAACAACTTTAGTGACCCTTTTAACGTATCTAATACTTAAATATTAGAGCACTGTGAGAAGCATCATTCTTCCCATCCAGTCAGTTCCTATTTTGGTTACCTGGGCTTTTGTTGATGTGCTATTTACTTTTGCTTTAAGAATTGTTTTTCATTCTACTTGAAAACACATATTTAGGGATAATGTGAAGAAAAGAAAAATAAATGTGGAAAACGATGACCTGTGCAAACAAAAGCTGTTTTACTCCAAGTTAATGTGCTTTCCCAAGTCCTTGCATAGCTTCAGGGATTGACCTAACTAGGGCAGCAAGACACAAATATGGGGAAACATGATCAGGTAGATTGGGCTCTCTGACGGAGAAGCTACAGCACCCTGAAGTTCAGCGCGCTTATTACAGACAGCTGTACAGTGAGGCATGTTCTTGCATACAGCTGAAGTGAGGAAGCAGGGCTTATGGTATACAGCTGGTCAAGGAGGCATGTTTAGCTAAGCTCAGGAGCATTCCTGTAGGGAACAGTTCTTGGGTCGTACATATGAATGGAGAGCAGGAGGAAGCTGTTAAACTTTTTCTGCATACATTATAAGCATCTGCACATGGACCAGAGAAAGGATTTGCCACCCCTTGTTGAGGTTTACTCTGTTGCTATGTATTAGTCTGTTGCTATGTATTAGTCTGTTGCTATGTACTGTGATGCTAAATACTGACCCCCAAGATCTGGTTGCCTCAGGAATGAAGAGATCCTCCTGTACACTAGATGATGCAATATAACCTTGTTCCTTAATCTAAAACTATTGGTTAAATAAAGATACCTATAGCCTATAGCTGGGCAGAAAGACAGGTAGGCGAGGCTTTGGTTCCTGGGGCTTGGGTTCAGAGGCAGAGATGAGGAGGAGAGAGGAGGGAAAAAGATGCCATAGGTTATAGGATTGTGAGAACTGGCCATGGGGGCTGGCCAATTGGAGCAAGAGCAGCCCAGAAGGAACATGGCATGGATCTTGGCTTTATTGACAGGAAATAGGCAAAATAGCTTAGAGAGTTTGATATCTGCTCAGCTGTAGTGCTGTTTAGGGTTATTATATATATATATATAAAGGTTTTAGGTCTTTTATCTGGGAAGTAAATGATCTAAGGTGGGGTAGAAACCCCCAATTAATTTTCACTATAACAGTCCCTCTGAACTCACCCAGGGAAGGCTTTGCCACTAGCAAGGCATTGGTGTCTGTGGTAGTTTGAAAGAAAATGGTCTCCATAGGCCATAGGGAGTGGCACTATTAGGCGTGGTCTTGTTGGAGGAAGTGGTTACTTGGGGCGGGGCTTTGAGGTCTCAGCTGTTTAAGCTATGCCTAGTGTGACAGTCATTTTCTGCTGCCTGTTGATCCAGATGTAGAATTCTCAGTTACCTCTCCAGCACCATGTTTGTCTGCATACCACCATGCTTTCTGCCATGATAATTGACTAAACTTGAGAACTGAAAACCAGCCCCAATTAAATATTTTCCTTTATAAGAGTTGATGTGATCATAATGTCTCTTCAGAACAATAGAAACTCTAAGCCAGCATTTGGTACCAAGGACTAGGGTATTGGTGATAGGCCTTCCTGACCATACTTGTGTTTGGAGGAGTGTGGACTTTGCATTAGAAAACCAGTTGAATACTTTAAGTGTGACTTAATGGGCCATCCTGTTAGGAACGTGGAAAAACTGAGGTGCTGAGGATGATTTGAACCGTAGGGGCCTGACTCAAGATGCTTCAGAGAAGAAAAATGTTAGTATGTGGCCTAGAGACTGTTTTCGTGATATTTTGGTGAAGAATGTGGCTCCTTCTGCCCTTCTAAATTGAAGTGGTTGGATTAGTTGCATTGCCAGAGAAAATTTCAAAACACTGTAGTATATACTCTATCATGTGGTTATTAGTGTTCACTCTTAAGAAGATCTATATTGCAACGGAACAAACTAAGCAAGGAAAAATACAAAATGTACAATTCAAGAAGAAAGGAGCACCAGGAAGTGGAATGGAGATCAGTGGTTCAATGCGATAAAGGGAGTGTGACTTCAGGACAAGATCCTACCAAGCTAAGCTTTCAACTTGTGAAAAGGAATTAAAAAAAAGATCAGAGCCATGGGTGTGGTGTACACCTTTACCCAGCACTGCAGAGGCAGAGACAGGCATATCTCTTAGTTCAAGGCCAACCTGGTCTGCAGAGTGAGATCCAGGACAGGCAATCTCAGGCAGTGAAGATAACTATCATAAACAGTAAACTAACGAAGATGTAATTGAATGAGGGGGCCATATTCGAGCCCTAACAAGCAGAACTTGGCAGCTTCAGCCACACGGTTCTGGCTTTAGAGTCAAGGAGAGAAGAAAGGGGTTATGGAATCTCCCTCAGAGACTAAGGAGAGCCACTAAGCCAGGCAAGTGTCAGGGGTGTGTCCCTGCATGGAAGTTTAGAGAGGCCATTAGGTGAATCTGTGAAGGTGAAGCTTTGATTGCCTTGGAGGCCCCAAAATGCTGGAGATGGCTAGCATCATGTGATATATGCTGAGGAGAGCTGCTAACAGGGAGTGGGACCAGCCCAAGAGAAAGAAGTATGTTGCAGTCAAGAAAGCTCACAGGAGTTGGAGATCTGAAGAACATCAGATTTGGAGATGCAGAGTTTCCGGATTGCTTGGCCCAGTATTTTCTCACTATGCCCCCTTTCTACCCTTTTGGAATGGGAATACATGTCCTGTGTCATTATATGTTGGAAATATATGTAATCTGTTTTCATTTTGATTTTACAGGGGATGATAGTTAAGAGATTGAATGAGTGTCAGAAGAGACTTTGAACTCTGGACTTTTAAACAGTGGTGAGGCGGTTAAAGACTATAGGGACTTTTGAAGTTGGACTTAATACATTCCTACATTACAATATGGCTCCAAGCCTGTAGTGGCCAGGGAGTGGAATGTGGTGGTTTAAAATGGCCTCCTTAGGCCCATAGGGAGTGGCACTATTAGGAGGTGTGGCCTTGTTGGAGGAAGTGGTCCCTGTGGGGAGGCTTTGAAGTCTCAGATGCTTAAGCCATACCCAATATGTCGTCACTTCTTGATGCCTGCTAATCTAGATGTAGAACTCGCAGCTACCTTCCTATACCATGTCTGTCTGTGTGCTTCCTACCATGATAATAATGGACTTAACTTTTGAACTGAACTCCAGCCACACGAAATGTTTTCCTTTATAAGAATTGATATGGTCATGGTGTCTCTTCACAACAGTAAAACCCTAAGACTGGGTACTTGACACAGCTGTGTCCATTCAGCAATACACATTCACCCAGAATTTTCTCACTCTCCATAGTGCTTGGTCATTATTGAATTGTGACCTATGTATAAGTAGAGAGAGTATTAGAAGAGACATTCTATCATCTTTAAATCTTGCTTTTAAATTTCTTTTGCCCCAAACTTTTTTCATTGTTGGGGGCATTGTGTGTTTTGTAGTAATCATTTTTGGTTGTGAGCCTAGCCTTTAACAGCTGAGCCATCTCTCCAGCCCAGTAGTAATCATTTTTATAATTATTTTAATTTTCTTTTTTAAGTTTATCAATAGGAG
Source organism: Uromys caudimaculatus (assembly GCA_028551405.1). Classification (NCBI taxonomy): domain Eukaryota; kingdom Metazoa; phylum Chordata; class Mammalia; order Rodentia; family Muridae; genus Uromys; species Uromys caudimaculatus. The sequence goes on from CM052706.1 coordinate 79,199,782, forward strand.
CCAGACATGGTAACATATATTTATAATCTTAGCCTTCAGGAATCAGGTCAGAACTATAAAGTTTGAGGCTATACTGGGCCATGTAGACTCTGCCTTAATAAAAAAGATAGAAGAGAGCCAGGCAGTGGTGGCACATGCTTTTAATCCCAGCACTTCGGAGGCAGGGGCAGGCGGATTTCTGAGTTCGAGGCCAGCCTGGTCTACAGAGTGAGTTCCAGGACAGCCAGGACTACACAGAGAAACCCTGTCTCGAAAAAACCAAAAAAAAAAAAAAGAAAAACAAAACAAAACAAAACAAAAAAACCCTTAGTATTATGATAGTTTAAAAGTTTGTATACCCCACCACCACCTTTTTTTTCTTGAAAAGAGATGACTTACTAAAGGATGTTGGGTGACTTATTAATTTGGTCCTGTGAACTTTTGCCCACACAGCCAATGGTTGTTTTTATTCTTACTATTTCTATTGCACTTTTAATCCACTAGATGTCGTTATAAAACCAGACAATGAAATTGTTGAAGCAATAACTGCTTTATCTAGAACTGATTAAATAATGGCAAACACAATTTAGTTTCTGAGTATTAGTGAACTTTTCAGTTTTTGTTTCTTTAAGCTGTAGAAAAATAGAATACTAATTTTAATCTTATTATTTAATATGATTGGGTATTTTGCCTGTATGTATATGTCTGTGCATCATGTGTGTACAGTGCCTGAAGAGGCAAGAAGAAGGCATTGGAACTCCTGGAACTGGGGTTACAGAGGGTTGTGAGCTGTTGTGGTGCTCAGACTTGAACTAGTGTCCCCTGGAAGAGTGGTCAGTACTCTTAACTGCTGAATTGTCTCTCCAGCCCCTGGCATCGATTGGTTTTAGTTTAGTTTAGTTTAGTTTAGTTTAGTTTAGTTTAGTTTAGTTTAGTTAGTTTGTTTTTGTTTTTGTTTTTGTTTTTTCAAGACAAGGCTTCTCTTTGTAACAGCTCTGGCTGTCAAAGACATCTATCTGCCTGCCTCCGCCTGCCTCCTCTGCTTTGGGAGTGCTGGGATTAACAGTCTGTGCCACCATGCCTGGCCAGCATTGGGTTTTTCAAGCTTATCTGACATTTAAATATTTAAGGATAAAATGATTTGATACCTGGAATATACTTCATCAGCTATTGTCTTGATTATCTCATCTCACTGTTGCCTTGATAAGATACTTTGACAAAAGCAATTTATGGGAGAAAGGGTTTATTTTGGCTTATAGTTCAGGGCAGTATTCCACGTGGCAGCAGGCAAGGGGGGTGTTGCTGTTTACATTGTGTCTGTGCTCAAAAAGCAGAGTCTGTAGGAAATGCAGCCATGCTAAAGTCCCAAGGCCCATCCCAGTGACCTACTTCCAGCAAAGCTCCATCTTCTAAAGGTTTCATAACCTTCAACAGCACCTCCAGCTAGGGATCAAGTATTCAAACGTGAGCTTTTGTGAGACATTTGACATTCAAACCACAGGATGCAGAGAGTTAGAAGGCAGGTTTGTCTAGGAGTTAATACTAAATCTGAGTAATATGCTTGAATTTTAAGTTCTTAATACACTTCCCTTAAATGGAAGGAAGGAAGAAAGGGAGGGAGAGAGGGAAGGAGGGAGGAAGAAGTTGGCTGTAGAGATTGTTCATAGATTAAGACTGCTCATCCAGGGGACTCAGGTTCAATTTCCAGCATTCACATGGCAGCTCACACCTGTCTGTGATCCCAGTTCCAGAAAATCTGGCACCCTCTTCTACCCTCTGCAGGCACTGAACACACGTGGCTAACAGACACACATGGAGGTACAATGCCCGTGCACATAAAACTAAAATGAATAAATCTTAAAAAAACAAACAAAAACAAAAGCAAAAGCACACTCAAGCATATGAAATAAATAATTCTAAAAATTTTTTAAAAGATGAAATAAATAACATTTTTAGGGGCTAGTGGCTCAGTGTGGGAAGGCATGCGCTGCCAAGCCTAGTGATCTGAGTTCAATCTCAAGGACCCGCATGGCGAAAGGAAAAAGCCAACTTCTGCAGACTGTCTTCTGGCCTCTGTACTTCAACTGTGACTTGGTAGGGACACTTGCTTCAACAGGTAAAGGTGCTTGGCACCAGGCCTGATGACCTGAGTTTGATATCTGGGACCCATGTGGTGAAGGAGAGAACCAACTCCCACAAGTTGTTCTCAGTCCTTCAAGCATTGGCACACATGCACACACCAAAAATCAATCAAACGAAACAATAATAATAAATTAACTGTAGTAACATTTTAAAAAAATGTGTTTTGGCTAGTTTTTTTCTTTGTCTTACTCCCTTGATATTCCCTACCTGTTGAACGGCCAAATATAATTAGGAAGAGAAACTAAGGAACTAGAGCTACAGATCGGGAAGAAGCTCCAGTGGCCACAGCCCCTTTTGTTAGTACTGATATTTATCGTTACAGAATTGGACTCTGTGGTGTCTCTTGGTTGTTTCACTTAGATTACATCTTAAAAACATCTTACCGTATTTTCATTCTTACCATATAACACATTTATCTTTAGACCATGCAGTTTAGCACTGTTTCTTTTCAGACGATCAGTGTTTGTTTCTCACTGAATATTTTGATATCTTGGTTTTTTTAAAATAACTTTTTTAGGTAGCATAAGAGATTTTTATGTATATTGTTATATCTTGTTCTTAATTGCTCTCTCCCATTGTTTTCTCTTCTCTATCCTTCTTCCTTTTGCTAGCCTGCCCCTCTCTCTCTTTCTCTCATCACTTTTGCTCTCTCTAAAACCTAGATTCTTTAGGAGTGAAAATGTAATATTCTGTTCTTTTCCTTATTATCCCCTCGTTCTTCTTCCTCTCTCTCTTCTTTCTTAATGCCCTGTACTTTCATGTTGTGTGTGTGTGTGATGCTCATGCGCACGTGTGCATACACAGGTTTGTGTGTACACAGGTTTGTGTGTACACAGGTTTGTGCATACACAGGTTTGTGTGTACACAGGTTTGTGTGTACACAGGTTTGTGCATACACAGGTTTGTGTGTACACAGGTTTGTGTGTACACAGGTTTGTGCATACACAGGTTTGTGCGTACACAGGTTTGTGTGTACACAGGTTTGTGTACACAGGTTTTGTACATAAGAAAATGTGATAATGTGTTTTTCTGAGTCTTGTTTCATTTAGCATGGTGATCTCCAGTTCCAGCCACGTGCAAATGACATTTCATTCCTTTTTATGAATGAATACACTTCCATTGTGTATATCTGTCTTGTATTTTCTTCACTCATTAATAAGCATTTAGGCAGGCCTTCTATCTTGGCTATTGTAAATAGTGTGCAGTAATAAAATGGCTGTGATATACTGACTTAGATTCCTTTACGTGTATTCACAGAAATGATAGCTAGCGCTGGATCACTTGTTAGTTCTATTTTTAGTTTTTGAGATACTTCCAACTGATATTTCCATAGTGGCTGCAGTTTGTGTTCTTCTAAAAATATATAATGGTCCTTTCCTCTTACCTCTCTGCCAGCATTCTAAGTGGGTTTAGATGGAACTCGAAGCAGATTTTCTTTTTTTAATATGCATTTCCATGGTACCTAAGACTTTTGAGCATTTGAAAAAAATATTTCCTGCCATTTGTATTTTTTTCTTTTGAGAACTGTCTGCAGTTCATTTATCCTTTTATTTCTTTACACAAAATTCCCTTCTTGTAGTGTTTAACTATTTCAGTTCTTTATAGATTCCAGGTAGCAATCCTCTGTCAGGTTAGTAGCCAGTAATGATTTTCTCTCATTCTGCAAGGGACAGCAGTCTGCTGATGGCTTCTTGTGCTGTACAGAAGTTTCTTAATCTCATGCAATCCCATTTGTCAATTAATTCTTAGAAGTATTTTCTGTGATATTAGATTGCTTTTAAAAAGTTCTTAAAAACCTTGAAGTGTTTCCTGTGGTTTCTTCTAGCAGTTGAATTCCGGTCTCATATAAAGATCTTATATTTGATCCATTTCTTTAATTTAGGTGCAGTAATGTCATGAATTTAGTTTCATTCTTTTACATCCTACGTTGTCTCTATACCCTCATTACACCACCAGATTTCTATTCTTTTATCTTTCCTGGAAATAATTGCTTTTGTAGTTAAGATTTACTTTTCACTTGTTTTGGTTATGTGTGTCTGTGTGTGGGATCAAGGAGGCTAGAAAAGGACATCAAGTCGCCTGGAGCTGGAGTTAATGGCAGTTGTGAGCCAGCCAACTGATGTGAGTGGTCTATTTAGTGTGAACTAAACTTGGGTCCTCTGGAAGAGAAACCAGCACTCTTAGTCATTTAGGCATCTCTCTAGCCCTTTAAATACTTAAATGATGTGAAATAATTTTTAATTTATCTATAAGGTACTGTCTCATTTTTCTATATCTGTGCTAAGATACCATGACCAAGACAATTTACAGAAGAAATAGCTTGTTGGGGGCTTATATTTTCAGAAGGTGAGTCTATGACCATCATGGTGGGTAGCATGGCAGCAGGCAGGCATGGTGCTGAGGCAGTTGGGGGTCGGGGAGAAGAGGGAGAAAGGAGAGTTCTAACTAGGAATGGTTCAGGCTTTCTAGTCCTCAAAGTCCACCGGAAATGACATGCCTCCTTCAAGAAGACCACACCTCCTAAGCCTTCTCAAACAATTTTATCAACTTGGCACCAAGCACTCAAATATATTCACCTGTGGGGACTAATTTCATTCAAACCACCACAGGTACCATTCCGGTAATTCAGGCCAACCCAAGCAAGATAAGAGTTTGCATCAAGAATATACACAGTTGGTACTGAAGAGATTGCACATTGGTTCTACATCGTCAATATCAGGTTTACTTCAAGAGACCTTACATCAGATTCATTCCCCAACTTAAAAAAAAAAAAAAAAAAAATCAGTATAATTTGCAGATGCTGCATTATATTTAAATAAGTTCAACTTTGGATAGCTATTATATCTTAAATTGATAATGAGTTCCATAGCAACAAAGTAGGGTAGCATTTTATAAATATTAATCCCTATCTGTGACCTACATAGTACTATTAGTTTTAGTTCAGTTATGTATAAATTCTGTCTTTCCAATGGGCAGAATTACATGAACAAATTAAAAGAGCTAAAGAAAAAAATATAATAAATACTGTTAAATTTTACCTGGTCTACTTGCTGACTGTTTTAAATTTGTTTTATAATATAATAATACTGGTCTAGATTTTGACATTTAAATCAACATTTGTTTATATACTATAATTTTTATTCCATCAGGCGAAAGTCTTTTTGCTGATGAGTAAAACTGTTTTTGAGCATGATAGATTTTTTTTCTGTTGTTACATGTAAAAGCCACTGTATCAAGACCTGTATTACTTGATATGCAGCTATTCAGCCACTGTTTCAAGCAGCTAAGGCTGGGGATGAAGCTGTCAACCTTTAGTAGAGCTTGTGAAATACCTGTTCTCCTTAGAAGGCACTAGAAATGGCCCTTTATCACAAAGAGGACACTGTCTCTTAAAGTCAGTGTGAGTGAATGTTTGTTGACGGATGTTTCTATTGGATGGGAGAAAACCTAGGCTTGTGTTCTCAGGATATGCCTAAGGTCTGCAATAGTATGTGCGTGTAGTTGTGTACGCAAGTAAAAGAATAAGGTATATGTAATATCCATATTTTAAAAACAGAAATACTCTGCCCATTTCTCTCTCCTCAAAAGCAACTATTTGATTTTTTTTCTTTTTAAGTTTTATATTTTGGTAGCAACATTCATGTTTCTAAATAATAAGCTCTTCTGTGAGAAAACTTTAGCTGTGGAGATTCAACACACAGGTCTACTCACCCTAGTTAGGGGACACACAACAGACCAAAGTACAGATACCACCAAAGTCCAATTTGATGAACCAATGTGTTTTATTAGGGTTACGTGAGGGGCTACTAACAGGAACAGAAAGATTCAAAGAGAACTTTGAATTATCAAAGCCCACCCCAGGATGGGTGACAGCTCACATAGCGGGAAACCTGGAGGACACCACACAGCCTTCAGGCAGCTCCACAGGATGGAGAGTGTCCTTCCCAGGTGCCTCAGCTTCCAGGGTAGCTGGTCTGGTCTGAGTCTTCTTGTGGATTTTCTTCTTTGAGAGTCTTCTTCAAAGCTCAGCTTGTTTGAGTCTCTGGCAGCTCAGTTTTCTTGTCTTCTGTGCATCTCAGCTCTGGTCAGAAGTAGATACTCAGACTTTATTGCTTACTTTGGGAGTTGTTTACCATCCTGTTTAAAGACTTCCCTGCAGAATGGGGGCCGAGTATTTCTATCTCAGAGGAAACTGCTAACATACATAAGCACATGGTAGAGAGTGTTATTGATGTCCCGTTAGGAAAGCTGAGGATATGGCTCTCTCTTCTTTCCCTCTTGTCACTCCACATGTACTCTTCCATCTCTTAGCCTCTCTCTGTAATATTACTATATTATAATTTTGCTTAGATTGACATTCAGCACAGCTGAACCGGGTGGTAACTGCAATTACTTTTTTATCTGGAGTTATATTGATTCTTTTTTGTTTGCTAGGTTTTCTGTATAGTCTTAAATTTTTCATTCCCACTAGGGAATTGTTTGTTTTTTTAAATTACTGTTTAATTTATGTTGACGCGGATGTTGGGGAGTGGGGCTTGTGGGGGTCAGGAGAAGGGGTCAGACCCTTTGGGGCTAAAGTTAAGGCAGCTGTAAGTTGCCCCACATGGTGCTGGGACTAAACTCAGGCCCTTTGGAAGAATAATATGTGCTCTTAGAGCAGCTGAGCCATTTTAGGAGCCTACTGGTTTGTTTTGAGTCTTACTACATAACTGAGGCTTTCCTGGAATTTACTACTTAGCAGAGGCTGGCCTTGAGATTGCAGCTCCTGTTGCCGGAGTCTCTCAAGTGCTGGGATTGCAGGCACGAGCCACTACAATCAGCTTCATCAAGCAAGTTTAAGTCTTGGCTAATCATTTAGTGCAAGTCTGTTACTAATAAGTAATAGCCAGTAAAAGAATGAGTTATGTGTCTAGTTTTGTATAAAAAAGATACTTTTAAAGTTTGTATTTTGAATATACTTTTAAACATATACATACAAGTACACACACCTAGTAATTACCATTATCTTGCAATGCAAGTGTTCTTTTATATTAGTTTCTGCTAATTATTAAATAATTTTATACTAGTAATAGCTATTTTCTGTGTTTTGTGTTATGTACATCCAGATTACCCAATTTAAATGGCTTCAAGTATCAGAAATGTATTTGTTCATGGTTCTAGATGCTTGCTATCTAAACTTGATCCTAATCAAGGTAGCAGCAGAGCCACACAGCTACAGATTTTAGAAGGAAATACATTCCTTAACTTTTCCAGCTTTTGGTGTTTATCTTCTGCCATGCCTTTTCTTATAGCTACAGTCGATCAGCGTTTGTCTGCCTCTTCACATTATCTCCTCCTTGCTAAATCTCCCTCTGCTGTTCTCTTACAAGGACACTCGTGAGGGCAATTAGTGCCCATGTGGATAATAGGACATTGTTTCCATATATCAGTGTTCTTAACTGTATCTGCAAGGGCTCTTTTTGCCTTATAAAGTGTCATTTAGAGTTCCAGGGATTGGGATGTAATATCCCTGAATGGCCAGTATTCAGACTGTTAAAGTGTCATTGAAAAGGCTTTCACAAGGTTAAAGTTTGTCAAAGCGTTAGGATAAAGAAAGAGAAACAGAACATGGTGCCTTTTCTGGCTGCTGGACCAGTTGAAAGATCTGCTTATGACTCAGACTCTAAAAGAAATTAGTAATTGATGGGAAATGAAGATTCTCAACACCTGTTTTTAGACGCTTTACAACAGACTCCAGCAGACATTTGGAATCCTTGGTCAGTGATCCAATAGGTCGTTGAAACTTATTTTACTTGACAGTAAATAATGCTGCACATGGCTCGCTCTGTCGTTTAACTCCAACTGCACAGAATGTGTATTTGCATTGTGAATGATTGTCTTAATTTCTGTAGCCACTCTGCACTTGATCCAGAAGTCTTCCTTTTGATAGAATAAAGAGTAATGTTTCAAACTCTTTTATCTGGCTAGTGGTAAGCAGAAGCAAGTACTAAGGAGAAAGGATATACTGTGAAACATAGGTAGTAAGAACGTTTTTTGTTTTTATCGTTAGCTTATTATTAGTAAAAATTACATAGTATTGATTACTATATTGGTAAGTCACAGTTTTTTTCAAGGAAGACTTGATACCATTAGCATTTTAAAAAAAAATTTTTTTTGTTTGTTTTTTTGTTTTTTGTTTTTTCGAGACAGAGTTTCTCTGTGTAGCCCTGGCTGTCCTGTAACTCACTCTGTAGACCAGATTGGCCTCGAACTCAGAAATCCACCTGCCCCTGCCTCCCAAGTGCTGGGATTAAAGGTGTGCGCCACCACTGCCCGGCGTCCATTAGCATTTTTTAAATGAATGAATTAGAAGTACTCCTAGCCTTGCTTTAATTCCTTTAACTAGTGTGGAAATATTTGTCCTTTACCTCATGCCTTACTTATCCTAAAATAAAATTATACATAGGTTTCTTTTTCTTCTAAGTGAACATTCTTTGAAGATTTGAGAGAGATAAAAATAGGTTGTGCTATTGTAAAAGAAAATAATTATGTACTAAAATCACTAGAATCAGGAGTAATATAAAAGTATGTGATGGTCACATATCATTTCTTAGAATAATTGAAACAAATCGGTTCTTTATACACATGTGCATTCTACATTAACTTAATGTGATGACTTAAAGTTTCATTGTCAACTTGACACAATTTAGAATCACCTAGGGAGAGAGTTTCAGTGAGGGAATATCTGTATTGGGTTGGCCTTTGCACATACATGTCTGTGGAGGGTGTTTCAGTTAAGTTCATTGATGTGGAAAGACCAAGCCCACTGAGGGTAGTACCATTCCCTAGGCAAAGGAGTTCTGAACTATAACAAGAAAGGAGAAATCAAATTGATTACAAGCAAGGAATCAAGTGAGCATGTATGCATTCATTTCTTTCTTTTCCTGGCTGTAATGTGACTAGCTCTTTGAATTTCCTGCCTTGGTTTCCCTACAATGATGACTATAGCCTAGAGTTGCAAGATGAAATAAACTACTATTCTCACCCCCACCTGAATCCCTGAGTTGCCTTTGTCAGGGTATTTTTATCACAACAACAGAAGAAATAATATTTAGGATATTTAGGAAGGCTTCCTGGATAAATAGAAAATCTGAGAAAAGGCTAGCGTTAGTTTCATGTAGTGTTAGTTAGATTCGTGTAAATAAGGAAATAAGAGTTTTAGGGGAACTAGGTATGGAGTCTTATAGGAAGGAGTAATAAAAACATCAATGCAAAATGAATAAAGGTAAGGAATGTACTTGCTCAATTATTTCTAAGTATATTTAGATATTTAGCATTTTATGTATAAAAGATATATATCATTTAAAATAGATTTGATTAATAAACCTTAACTCAAGTCACAGTTACCAAGTTTTATCTTAGAATATTGGCATCAATATTATAAAGCATTGTCAGCAGATTAAAGTCTCCTTTGCAGGTAATCCTCTTGTCCTAAGTCTGGCATCTTTTAATAATAGAGACCTGATTTCCTGTTGGAACACTAGTGCATTTGATATTAAGACTTTAACCTGTTTTTGTTTTCTTTTTTCCACCTTTCCCTGGCAGCTTAGTCAAACTATGAAACAGGCACGTCACCAGCTGGCATCCTTTAAAACTGTGAGTGAAAAGAAGACGTCAGTGTTTCCAAGTGGTGGAAGGAAAAGCTCTCCCACCCAAGAGGTATATTAATTTCTAATATGTTCCTTTAAAAAATATGCCACAGTATAGTTAGCAATTTATTTTTATATCAACATAATTTAGAAATGTAAAATAATTGGAAGTAATCTTTAATATCTCTTAATAGGTAATGCTTGAATAAATTAAGACATATCTCAATACAGCCATTCTTAAAAAAAAAAATTATATGTTTGAATAGTACTTGAAGATTAGGGAAAACTTTTAGCTGAAAAAAGTAGGATATACAATTACATATTCTATAGTGTTAATTTTTAAAAAATGTGTTTAGCCGGGCAGTGGTGGCGCACGCCTTTAATCCCAGCACTTGGGAGGCAGGGGCAGGTGGATTTCTGAGTTGGAGACCAGCCTGGTCTACAGAGTGAGTTCCAGGACAGCCAGGGCTACACAGAGAAACCCTGTCTCGAAAAAAAAAAAAAAGTGTTTATTTAACAATTGTTGACATTATGTTGGTGAAAATAAAGACAGAGATCTGTCAGGGGACTTCTGTACTAGTAGGGAAGTATATAATAAATAAGTAAATAAGTAAATAACCAGAATCTGGCATGAGAAGTTGTGTGTGATGAAGAAAAATGAGACAGGGCGAGAATGCTGTGTGTACAGACAAACTTTGGATGGAAATGGGAAAGGAAGTTAGTACTGCTCCTCCTTTCCTCCCTTGCACTTGCTGACAATCAAATCCAGGGCCTCATCTTTTTGTATAATATTATAGATAGTTTTTATTTCCTTCTGTCTTATTTCATATTATATATGTTTTATTTTCTAATAAGGAAATAGTAAATACTATTTTTGTTTGCTTTTTACAACAGGGTTTCTGTATGTAACCTTGTCTGTCTTGAAACTAACTTTGTAGATTAGGCTGGGTTTGAGCTAACAAAGATCCCCCTGCCTCTGCCTCCAGAGTGCTGGGATTAAAGGTGCGCACCATCACTGCCCAGTGTGAGTACTGTTTTTAATGAAGGAATTTAATTCTAAACTTAAGTTTAGAATGAAGAATTAGAAACTAAGTATAGATCCAGGCTTAAAAGTATAAGTATATTTAGGCCTGTACTTGTAAAATGGCATTGTTCGGATGTCCTACTTATTCTAGATTTTACTAGATGGATGCTCAATTCATGTGTTTTCATGTGTTTGCTTATTAAGTTTGAAGCTTTGGTGGCAGCTCTGTAGTAAAGTAGACATTTAGGCTGTTTAGTGTGTTTCTGCCATCAACTGTTCTCAGTTCTTTCCCAGGTTCAGTGCCTACTTGGCGTATGGCGTGGACCGTACACATTGTGTGCTGCTTAACTACAGCAATGTATTCAGGGAATGTGTAGCTAGTAATTTCCTTACTGTGTAAACTCATAGTGCATACGTATACAAACTAAAGGTTACAACATCATTCATTAGGTGACCATCTTAGGGGACTCCCACCACATAGGTGGGTTTATCTTTACGTGTTGCAACATAGCCTTCAAAGACATCTGTCTCTAAGTTTGTAATTTGCTGGGTACTAAACTATGAATATCTTCCTCTTCAGTTATTAATTAAAAATTTTAAAATTAAGTTTAAAAAGCAAATGGGCACCTCTATGTTCACATATGGCAGCCCATCCTAGGTATAGTCATATGGAAGCTTTTTCCTAGGATCCTGTTGAGACTTTTGAAATACCTTTTATTTTGTGCCTTGTTTCTTCTTTAACCTGCCACGGATTCGGACTATTAGAGTCACTGGTGGGTACCATTAGAAAAAGGATTGGACACTTTCTGATATGCCAGGAAAAAGGGTTGTTAGCTCCTAGAGACTGATATTTTACATTGTTTGGAATATACTCAGGCACTTCAATTGGTGTTTTTCCAGAGAAAATACTGGTCACATAATTAATCCTGTAGAAGAGAGAATTAATCCTGAGATAACATCCTGTACAAACCAGTTTCATACGTCAGAGGTGCCATATGAGTGTAATTTATTATGAAGATGATGATAATGATAACGAGTTCAGGCTTGCCGCTTGTTTCCAGAGAATGTCATGTTCTTTTTCAGACTAAAGAATAGAAATAGATCCACTCCATGCAACTGGGAATGATCTATGAAATTAGTGAAACTTTCTCACTTACACTTACGCTTTCATTTATATCTGACCTGTGTTCTGCTTTTCCATATGTGTGAAGCAGAAATGACCAATCAAAAAGAACTATATTGTAACCCAGTTAAGTTCTGCAGTCATTCTTTTATTAGACTGTAGTGGCACCTATTTGTTACTGTCATCCAAAAATTGAGATACAAGTACAACATGTTCTGGCTTGGCCCCTGTCAGATTGCCAAGACTAAAATTATAGTTTTCTGTAATTGTTAGTGGCTAGAAAAACTGCAGGTTGCCATTTCTAAAGTTTATATATTCTTCCAGTATATTTTATTCCCCATGTTGATGTGTGATTTATTTGTATGTTTGAAGTACAAATAATAATTTTCCCCTTTATTCTAAGCTACTGTTTATTCTAGATCATTTGTAAAGATTGAGTATCATGAGGACATTGCTTTCTCTAGACCATTTATATATAGATTGGCGTGTTTTCCCTCCACAGAAAGCCCTTTTTAGAAAACCAGAATATATCAAGATAAATAAATAAACAAGAGAGGACCCCCTACACACACCATGAGGTCCATGTAGCCCCTTTAACTACAATGTATTACCAGAACTTTATAGAAAATCAGGTAGGGAAATGTAGATATAGATACTTATTGCCCATTTTATCTCTTATGAAGAAATGTCTATTGAAAAATTGTAATTGGATCATCTTTTTAATTGTAAAGGTTATATGTTCCTTCTCTGTTATGAGTATTAGTCTATTAGAAAGTAGATATGCGACCTCCCATTCTGTATACTATCATTTCACTTTATTAGTGGCATCATTTATAGGCTGAAAATTTTAGTTTTGGAGTGGTCTTATTTACTGTTGTCTTTTGTTGTTTGAACTTTTTGAGTTGTAGCTCCTACCCATTGATTACCCATCATCAAGTTTTATTCCTAGGTCTTCCAAGTACATTAGACTTTGGCTCTTACTTTGAGGTCGGTATTCATCTTGAGTTGATTTTCATGAGAGAGTTGAAGAAGTTGTTCACTTCATTCTTCTTTCACTTGGTACCCAGCTGTCTTAATGCCATTTGTTAGAGTTGTTCTTTTCCCATTGAATTGTCCTGGCACCCTTGTCAGATGTCAGTTCACTATAAGTGTGTGAGTTTGTTTCTTACCCCTCATCTTTCTATTATTCTGTGTGTCTGTATGATTTGCTTGTTAATTCTGTTGACTTTTTCTGTCTTGCTTTTTTCTTTAAACCAGCTAGCATTTTGATAGGGATTCTTGACTCTGTAGATCAACTTGTAATCTGCAATGTTGGAAATGTGGCCATGGTGTGTATGTGTGTGTGTGTGTGTGTGTGTGTGTGTGTGTGTGTGTGTGTGTGTATTTTTTGTGTATATTCAATAAGGTTTGAGGATATTTCCCAGGCTGGTCTCCACTCTTGAGTTCATGTTGTTACCTTCAAGTTCTGGGACTACAGATTGTCCACCAAATTCTATAATACTGCCAAAGAACAATATTGTCTCCCACTATGAATGTGGGATATCTTTTCATGTATTTAGATCTTTAATTTCTTTGAATTATGTTTTATAGTTTAGAGTGTACAGCCTTGTACTTTATAAACATTTAATGCTATTTGAATACATTCTTCTGTTAGACTTGTTTTCAGTATCTAAAGTCTTATTGTTCTTAAAGTTTTGTTGCAAATATATGGTTTCTACTTGTAATAGCTACTTTTTTTTTATTGTTTGCCTTTTCTTTAGGACCTTGGCTGTGGGAAAATTTCATTGGTTGAGGTAAGTGAGGAGAGAGACAGAGACGATTTGTTTGTGAGCTGCCAGCAGGATCTCCTTTCTGAAGACAAAGAAAAGACCCACAGCAAAGTTCAGGTAAGGCAATAAAATAAACCGAGGCTCTAAGGGCTCTGATCTACAATCTTAGCTACTTGGGAGACTGAAGCAGAATGATTACAAGTTCCGAGTCAACCTTGAATACAGAGTGAGTTCAAGGCTAGCCTGAACAGTTTTGTGAGAACTTATCCCAAAATAAAAAGAGGATTGAGTATGTAGCCCAGTGGAAGAGTGCTTGTCTATTATTCATGAAGCCCCAGTTTAGTCACTAGTAATTCGAAAAAGTGTTCTTTAAAAAGTTTGACTTGGATTAAGAATTTATATTGACTCAGGTTATTTTAAAGTTGAACAAATGCTAATGTTTCATCTTTTATTCTAGTTTTATTTGATTATGACATCATTTAATATTATTTTAGGACTCATAGGAAAAAAATCTGGATTTTTGTTACCATCTAACAGTCCTCTGTTTTTATTTATATTTCCTTTTAGAAAGTAAAATTCAAAAATCCATTATCTGTTGTGATAAAAGAAGATGAACGTAAGCAATTCCATCCTCATAGCCTTCAGGCTGTTCTTCCAGAAGCCCAGGATTATTTTGTAGAAGTTCAAAGAAGCCTTCCAGAATCTCAGAGTGTGGTGATAGATGTCCAGAATGTTGAACCTGAAGCTTCAGGAATTGAACTTAAAGCTCCAGGTGTTGAGCCAGACACCCAGGCCACTGGAATGGAGTTTCAGACTACAGTGCCAGAAGGCCAGGCTGTTAAGACGGAGATTCAGGACATTCTTAAAGGCCAGACTGTTGAGCTAGATGGGAATACTAAGTTGGAAGCCCAGGATTTTCCACCCCCAGACCAGACCTTTCTATCCAGAGATCAAGATTTTCTGCCCAATTGTCAATACCAGGATTCTTTACCCAAAGATCACTGTGTTATCCCTAATTACCAGAATGTTTTACCTAAATACCAGGACCAGCCTTTTTTACCAGTAGACCAGGAATTTCTACTTAGAAACCGACTTGCTTTACCCAAAGAACAGAATCATCCACTCAAATGTCAGAAGCAGGTTCTCCCACCTAAAGAACAGTTTCCCCTGCCCAGACATCAGTATATTTTACCTATATATCAGGACCAAAGAGATCCGCATGTTCTTCCTAAATGTCAGGATCATGATGTTCTTCTCAAAGCCCAGAATTATCTGCACAATTATCAGGAGCAGGATCTTCCGCTCCAAAATCAGGTAAAGTAGAGCAGGAAGTGGGGTACAAGACACACGTGACTCTCAGTTTGCAGTAGGACCTGCAAGGATTCCTCTACAGCTAATTTGTAGATTCCTAGCTGGAAATGGCAGTTTCCTGATTAATTTCTTTCAAAACTTCAGGGTTCTTACAAAATATTAAAGTAATGTCAGCAATATATTTTATCTACCTGAGAGATTTATGTATAAAAAAATAATTATTAGGATAAAGATTTCTGGTAGCCATCATCTGTTTTGGCAGCTGCAAGTTGGAAAGAGGCCCAAAAGTACCCAGTTGTGTCTTTCAGCACAGGTTCCGGACCAGTTTTCTGTTAGAGGTCAGTCAGAGGTGAAGGAAGGAGGCGTTCAGTGAGAACAGCACTTAGGGTTGTAGGTGGCCAAATTCTCACCCAAGCTGACAGTTTGGTATTCTTAACTCAGCAATCAGCACATTGTGTTTGCTCTTTTTAAAGCAAATATGGGGAAGCCAGCCTCAGTTCTGAGAAGTAGACAGGGGAGTGAAGCACTTGCTCTGATGTCTGTCAGAATCTCCTTGGGCACTATCAGGTCTCCATCAGCAGCAAGGTAGAGCAGAAAGACAGAGACCAGCAGAAACTTAACTGTTTGGGGTTTAACTTGGGTCTTCAGAGACTCTCAGATGAACTTGAGAACTGACAAAAAATGCCTTCCTGCCATTAATTTCATATTACTCTGAATTTAAAAATTACCTTGAGGTTTTCACCAGTCTTAAATATCATTTTTGTCATATTATTCTGCTACACAATGTATTGTTTTTCTGGTGAGCTTGTTATTGTGAATTGTTTTTTTGGTTTGGTGAGTTTGTTAGGCTCTCTTGTGTGTAGCTTAGGATTAAGAATTAAAATTGAAAGAGTTGAATTAAGAGTGTAGCATTAGAGGCAGGTGGATTTCTGAGTTCGAGGACAGCCTGATCTACAGAGTGAGTTCCAGGACAGCCAGGGCTATACAGAGAAACCCTGTCTCGAAAATCGAAAAAAAAAATAAAGATAAAAATTAAAAAAAAAAAAAAAGTGTAGCATTGTCACTGACTCTAGACCATCAAGATTTCCATGGAGCTCTCACCGAAGCAATTTTGCAATCATGCAAGATTTTGACTGACTTATTACCCTGGCTGCTATTATTGCCATTTATTACTGTTTTTGTTATCTTTTAGGACATGTTTCTCAAGCAACCCTCAACTTTTATGGGAAGAGAGAGAGGGGATGAGGAGTTGCCTCTAGAGTCTCCTCAGTATGCTCCATCTCAGATCCAGGACCAAGTCTTCCTTAGAGAACAGGTAGAGAGAATCTATCGATTCCATATAACCCCTGAGAAAGAAAAAGGACCATTACTTCAATCAGGATTTATCAAGCTAGCTTTTATGTGGAATACATAAACTTAAGGCTAAGAGTAAAATGTCTAGGTATTTTGAAATGTGCCACAATAATCTGTGGTTTGCTTTAAAATTCTCCTAAGATACAACACACATCCTTTGTTCTGTCTTTAGTCTAGGATTTTCTCTTGTATTATAATGAGCCTATTATTTCTGTGGAGACAGTTTGTAGTTCCTTTTGATCAAGTGCACCAGACAGACTTTATCTGGAGAGAAATGGAAGATTGCAAGAGGAGTTGCTTTGGAAGACTGTACTCAGGTTTCACACAGGATTTGAGACCTAACCTTGCCGGGAGAATAAGTAGAGATGAAGTTAGTGAAGAATGTGCTGCAAAGAACAAAATGCTTAGATTTGGGCTCGAGACTTGACAGGCAGTGCAGTGATTGCTTCAGGCGTAGGCTGTTAAGGTCAATAATAATGAACAAAGAACAGAAACAGACTGCCTTTTGTTCTGTTTGCCATTCTGATTGATTAAAACTATCACAGTCCTCATCATAAACTTTAATTGCTGCTGTAGATGACATCCTCGTGTTTGGGCAATTTATATTGATATTTATACTGTCTTATAGTACAGCAGCCATGAGCTGGCATCACATAATATAATAGATGAGAGATGGCAAAAGGAGTTATAGCCAGACTACTATGGATTATATGAAATCCAGGACTCATACTCTGCCAGTAAGCAGGTAGAGTGGTGTTTAGTACAGATGCTGTAAACAGTGGAAAAATTGCTGTCTTCATTAATAATATTTTAAAATGATAGCTACCTTCATGAAGTATTAACAATAGCCAGAACAATTTTAGAACCTTGCATTCATTATCTTAACTGAATTCTTACAATAACCTGGGAGCTAGATACTGATATGATTCTTGTCTCACAGGTAAAATTTACGATTGTTTTACAGTTGGTGCTAAGACTGATAGTGACAAGAAATATTTCTGCTTTTATGGTATATAACAGATCAGAACGTTCTGACTTAATTTAGATTACCTGGGGCTATGACAGAAGTCTGTAGTATTTTCACTATTATGTCCCCATTTACACAATCTGATGTGTGTTGCAGAGCCAGCAGCCATCTGTTAGGACAGCTGAAAGGTGGCAAGAGGATTTGTATCTCAGTGGCCATGAATGTCTTCCACCCAGACAACGGAGAGACACGTGCAGCAGGCGACAGGTAGGGCAGAGCACAGAGTGTATGTGCTGTTGCAGACACCTTACCAGGAAGGCTGATCAAAAACCACATTGCTGTTAGCTTATTTTAGATCTAGTGCCAGGACTTCTTAGGGTAGCGTTGGTCAGAGTTGGAGGATATTGAATTAAGATCTCTACTGTTAAAAGAAATGTCAGAGGCCGTGATCTTACACATTTCTACTAAAATTCTACTACCCTCTATATTGTTTTTATTTGTGGTTTTATGAATTATTTTAGAAGAAAAGGCTGTAGGTGACTAGTAGTGTTAGGGTGCCTGAAAGAGATCAACAAGTTTCCTCTTGGCCTCTTTAAAGGAGTCAAAATGATAGGATGTGGGCTGAGGCTTCTGCTGAATTGCTGCTCTTTGGGACTTTCGGTTTGGGCCTGAAAGGTTGGCCTAGATGTACTGTCATAGCTTCTTCAACATTGTCATGTATGTAGTCTGAAGGACCTGAGGGACGAGACCCTTTATCAGTTCTTTCTGTCTGTTATAGTTAAGGTTTAAAATGTCCCCAAAGGCTCATTTGAAGGCTTGGTCTTCAGCTGGTGGTGCTGTTGAGAAGTGATTGGATCATGAAGGTACTGACCTCATAAATGGGCTCTTAAGAGGTGGGGACTAGTATAGAAGATCATCTCTAGGCGAGTATCTTAGAAGAATGTACCCTTTTCCTGGCCTCTGCCTATCTCACTCATTCCTGTCCGTGTGAAATGTATCATTTTGCTCTACTACACGCTCCTGCCATGATGCCATGTCTTACATGGTCCCAGACAATAGTCCCATAACATGGTCCCAGAAACAACACATTCATGAGACCTTAGACTGATATCTCTGAAACTAAGCCCACACAAGTCTTTAAAGTCTCCCTAAGTTTACTTTATCAGGAATTTTGTTGCATAAAGAAAATCAAAAGCTGGGCATGGTGACATACATCTTTAATCACAACACTTGAGGCAAAGGCAGATGGATCTCTCAGAGTTTGAAGCCAGTCTGATCTACATAGACCTGTCTCAAAGAGAGAGGGGGGGGGGTGAGATGGCTCAGCGGTTAAGAGCACCAACTGCTCTTCCAGAGGTCTTGAGTTTGATTCCCAGCAACCACATGGTGGCTCACAACCATCTGTCATGGGATCTGATGCCCTCTTCTGGTATGTCTGAAGACAGCTACAGTGTACTCATATACATAAAATAAATAAATCTTTAAAAAAAAAAAAAAAAGAAAGGAAGGAAGCCAAAGCTTTCACAAATATTACTGCTATTACTAGTTATAGATATTTATTTTTGCCAATATTACAAATTCTGACTGTATTAGAGCAAGAGTGGTTTCTTTTTCCATATATATTTTACATTCATTTGTTTTTTTTCTTGTAGACTCTTGTGCCGTTAATTATCTTATATCATGAATGTATCTTAAACTACTTCCGTTGTATAGATATTCTCAAGTGGTTTCCATTTAAACAAACAAACAAAAAACCCCAAACTACTTTGGACCAGAGAGCTATGGATCATTGGTAGAGAGCTTGCCTAGCATGTACAAAGTCCTTGCTTCCTTCCCCAGCACCACAGAAACAAAATGAAAATAAGACTCTTCTTGAGGTCTATAGACAGTGGTTTTGAAGATACATAATTCTTCATGATACTCCTATTTTTTACCTAATTGTGATCTGCAAATAATTTTAGTGACCATAACAACCAATTTTTATAAAATAATCAATAACTAGTTCCTTTTTGTTTTCCACTGACTCCGTCGTTTATCTTCCACTGACTTAGGCAGTTTCTCAGTTACCTATATTCTGATTACTGTCCTCACCAATACCCTTGAACCTGAATCCTGTTTAGAAGGTTCCTGATCCACTCTTGTTAAATCGCGGATACTTGACTTCTGATGTGCCGCTGACCCTCTGCGGCACTGAGACAGAAAGCTGCTGCTCCCGAGCCTTTCCTCCGCTGTGATTCACTCTAAAATTCTGATCACTTTTTCTGAGCCTTCCTGTTTCCTGGATTTGTTTTCTGTTAGTGTGTGTGTTTTTAAAGTTACTGAACAGTCTCAGTTTCTGTGTGTGTGTGTCTCCCTCCCTTTCTACTCTCATCCTCTCTATGTCTCCTTTTCCATCTCCACAATAGTTACCTTCTGTGACTTAAGCTGCCAGAAATTTTATTTTAATGATTTTGAAATCTATTTAGGAATACCCAGTGATTATTTCAATTCTTATATTCTACAAGTACCCCAAATTGAAGATGTTTTGAGTGCTTATTCCAGAGCACTTACTTTAACCACTTAATTGTGCAAGATATAATCCTAGGGATTATTTTTATATCTCCTCTGCACCTTGATTTTAGGTCCCTTTTCAATTAGAAAAATTTTATTATTGTGTGCTTATGGCGTGATATAATGTGATTCACTTTCCATGGAGTGTGTGTGTAGAGGTCAGAGACAGTTGGTAGAGTCAAGTCATCATTAGTTTCACTGTCACCTTGACCCACCCCAGAAGAAGGAACCCCAGCTGAGGAATTGCTTCCATCAGATAGACCTGTGGGCATGTATGAGGGTAATCATCTTATTTACTATTTGATGTAGAGGGCCCAGCTGACTGTGAGTGATGCTATTCATGGCCAGGTGGTCATGGGCTATATATGGTAGGTAGATGAGCAACAGGGAGGCAGGCCGTGGAAGCAACATTCCTCCATGGTCTCTGCTTCAGTTCCTGATTTAGGTTCCTGCCTGAGCTTCCCTCAATGGTGGGTCATAATTTGTGAGCCAGACGAACCCTTTCCTTTCCTAAGTTGCTCTGGTTAGTGTTTCTCATCACAGCAATGGAGAACCAAGCTAGGATAGTAGGCTGTTGTCTCCTATGGTTCCTTGAGTTCCAAGAATTAAACTTAAGTCTCCAGGCTTGTGCAGCAAGCACCTTTTCTTAAGTCATCTTGCTTCCTCAGATGCTCTTGATAAGGTAGATTGGGGCAGTTTCACATTAAACTTTTCCGTTCTTGTTGCTATCATTTTAGCTCAGGCCTTTGCCATTTCTTAACGGGCCTTTTAATTGACGACCAGTGTCTACCTCCACTTTGTCTGATCTAGGAAACTGACTTCTTAGCTTTGACTTTTCTATTCTGATTCAATTTATCTTTCACAATACAGTCAGACAGAACCTGTTATTTATAGATGCCAATTTAATTTTAGTACTCCCAAATTGATCAGTTAGGAAGATTCATTTCAATAATTTTTTAATGTAAAATTTTAAATGCAGAAGTATAGACAGCATAAAGATCAAAGTTGCCTTTCCATATTCTGTTTCCTCAGCCTTTCCTTTCTCCGGATATACTTACTATCGACAGTTTAAAGCTCATCAATCTAGACCACTTAATTCGCATATACATACATATATGCATGCATTCAAATGTATTTTTTATTGGGTTGTATCACAAATTTTTATATAATGACATTGTATATCAATTATTCAGCTTTATAAATCTCAACTATTGAACTGTGATACTATATTTATTTTTATGTGTGGTAGAAATATATAAACATTTAGGTATACTTATACTCTCTTGGAGGTGTTTGTAACTTCTTATGTCTGTGACTTCTTTTCATTTACCCACTGGAAGCCAGTAGCAGGACACTGCTCCACACTTACCACCTGCCCCAGATTATGGCAAACAGAAATGCATGCAGGCGTTATCACAAGTGCCTGGGAAATAGCTTTATCCATAGGCAAGTTACAAAAGGAAAAAATCTTAAAAATGAATATGGGGAAGAAATAATGAAATATGAAGAAGTAATTCTTTGTTTCTTATGTGATGAAAACGTCATAAGGCATTTTAAACAGAATGCTGGGGTGCGTGCGTGGACTCCTCAGATGAACTCTTATGGAGCGTTTAAACGCTAGAGAACCCAGAGGGCTGGGGGTAGTAGTGCTTGGTGGATGAGTCCCCAGAAACCCTGTGGTCCCAGAACACACGAATACTTAAGACATGCAACACAACTTGCCATGTAAACTATTTTTACTTATAAGTATATTTTTGAATTTTTGAAACAGGGTCCTCATATGTAGCATATATAGCCAGATTAGCCTTGAACATGAAATCTTACCTCAGTCTCCAAATATTGGAATTACAGGTATCAGCAACCACTCAGCTCATTTTAAACATTTTCAAATACATACTCCAGTAGCAGTATCTTCATATGTTAGATAGCCTGTCAACCGTCTGTCTTTAAAACATTTTTTAACCATATATATATGGAACTCTGTACCAATTAGACAAAAGCCTACCACTCTCTCTTGCTGCACCATCCTGCTTCCAGTATTGGAGTCTGATTCTTTAAGTACTTCATGACATAGCTTCATAAAATATTTGTCCTCTTGTGACTGTCCTGCTTCATTAAGCATAATGCTATAGCATAGTACAGTATTTTCATTTTAAAATCTTTAATTGTGTGTGTGTGTGTGTGTGTGTGTGTGTGTGTGTGTGTGTGTGCGCGCACGCTATATTTCATTCATCCATTGGGTTGTTCGTAAGCAAGCTCTAACAAACATGGCTATATAACATTGAAATGTCTCTTTCTGCTGCTGAATCCAGTAACTAGAGGAACAGTGATGGGAGAAAAAACTGTTTACAAGCTAGCAAGTGTGAGATGGAACTTGTGACCTCTGACAAGTTCCACCTTGTCAGAGGTTACACGTTGGAAAGCTTACATGGTGGTTCTGGGAGTCTAAATGTAGCTGTAGCCAGGGGAGCACTGGACTGATGATTAATTTTTGTGTGTGTTTGTGATGGGAACTCAGGGCCTTATGCATGCTAGGCAAGTGTTCTATTTTGGGACTCTACCCCTAGCCTGACAATTCTTGTAGTATAATTGATTGTGTTACATGATTTTGATGCTGTCCACAGGTCACCAGGAATACCAGGGATTCCTGGTTCCTGTAAACTTAATGCTGATGAGTAGGAAGTCATCCCGCCAGGGGCTTTCTTGGCTGTTTTCCCTTACTTTTCTTTTTAGGAAGGCTGATGGCAGTGTTAAGTATTTGGAAAGTGGGTCATAAGGGAGCAAGGCAAAACAGACAAAATGAAAACTAGATTTGCTCTGTTGTTAGGACATAAGTTAACCCATTCAGTTTCAGTTAACAGATTTATAGTGTATGAGCGACTTAACCTACCCACTTTGGGGTCTATAATACTTCTGATCTCTGGACAACAACTTAAAGGAGGAAACATTTATTTTGGTTCATGATGTTGAAAGGTTCACTCTATACTTTCTTGGTCCCAGGTAACTTGAGTAAAGTATCATTGTGGCAGCAATAGTGAATGGGGAGTTCAAGTCATGGTAGACAGAAAGAGAGGAAGGAATGGGAACCCAGTCTAACCTTCACTGTCACATTCCCATGGGCTACTCCCTTCAACTAGGCTCTACTCCTAAACGTTCTAAAGCTTACCAAAATAGCACCAATACCTGGGGCCGGTATATGCACATCTGAGGTGATGGGGGAGCACGTCTTATTCCAAGCATACATGCTTTGAAAATTTCTTCCATTTCCTATATTACCTTTTTACTCTGAGAGTGTCCATTTGTATGCAAGCATTAATGTAGTCCAATTTGTTTTTTTTTTTTTTAATGTTACCTATATTTTTTATATCATATTCAAGAAATTGCCAGATCTGGTATTAAATAGCCTTCCCCTCTTCTAGGCATATATACTAGAATTGGTTTGCTTGCTTATATTGTTTTCATCTCTTGATCTGATTTATGTTGAGTTAATTTTTGTAGATGGTATATGCTAAAGGTGGAGCTTCATTTTTTTGTATGTGAATAACTATTTCCCTAATACTATTTTTTGAAGAGACTGTCTTTTCCTCACTGAATGGTCTTGGCTTCCTTATCTAGAACATTTGACCATATGTACCACGGCTTATTTATAGTCATTTAGTTAATATACATTTTATATTTGTTTTACATATTTCTGTGTAAAGGTCTTGATTTAATTTATATGGTTTGGCTGGGGATATAACCCAATAGTAGAGTGTTTATTTCATGTGCATAAGCTCCTGGGTTTCAGCCCCAGCACCACAAAAAGAAAATTTATGTGGTTGATCTCTTAACATTGATCCCAGTCAGCAGCATCTTAACTCAAACCTGACTAAAACTTAGCTCACATGTATTTCCTGTGTGAGGTTCGTAACAACCCCTACCCACTGCACGCACATGTCTCTTGTGCTAGAAATGGTATCCACACTACAACCGTCCTGTGCTTAGGAGTGATGATGTATCTGCAGTATGACGGGAGGGAGGCCATGTTACCAGAGAAATCGCCAACAGAATGTACAAAACCACATCACGTTTGTCATCAAGTAGACTACAGAGAAGATGCTTGTTTGTGCCATGAGAGGTGAAACAGCCCCAGCTGGCAGCATGCGTTCTTTTGTTACTCAAATCTTTCATGTCTCTGCATGTCTGCAGAGGACTACATGAGTGCTGTGAATGTTGGCTTACATCCAGATTTGAATGAGCATGTAATTTGTGACTCTGATAGTGAGTACAAATGTACAGTTGAGTATTTTGTGAGTACCACAGGGTTGGCAGCCAGCACAGTCAGTGTGAGAACACTTTCATCACTTCCAAAGGATTCTGTTGCCTGGAGTGGCCTGGTTCCCTAGTCCTCCCTCTAGTACTGAAGATCAATAATTTTTAAAATAAGGAATTTTAAAGTAATTTTTTTTCTTTTTAAAAATTAGAAATGATTGCCTGGCTTAAAAAATGCTCAGGTAGGTGTACCAACTAACATTAAGACTTTTTCTAGAAGATAGAGTAGGTAATCAGCCCCAGTTTCTTCCATGGCATACCAGACAGACACATTGAGAGATTCACAGAGCTTTGGCAGTTTTGTCACGTTTTGTCATTGGTCTTTGTAGCAGGTCTATGAGGAGTATCGGTCAGGACTGAGCACTGAACAGCAGGCTCTGCTGGCATTTCAGTCTGGAGTGGATCAAGAAGAAGACAAAAAAGAGGTATGCGATGGTGCAGCTTCTGAATTCTGTGTGAAGTTGGAAGCAATCCACTAGTCTAACTTATTAGAACAACAGACTCTGGGGCTGGAGAGAGAGCTCAGCAGGTGAGAGCACATGCTGCCCTTCGAGAGAACCTGAGTTCAGTTCCCACCCCGACATGGTGGCTCACAGTTACATATAGCACCAGTCTCAGACGATCTGATGCTGCCTTCTGGCCTTTGCAAGCCCTGTATGCACTTGGTACACAGGCATACATACATGCAAAACACTTTGCCAACAGGCACAAGAGAAATGAAAGATTTGAGTAATTTCAAAATGCATGTTGCCTACTGGGACATATAAAAATAAATGAATGTTTTTTAAAAATGGAAAAGAAAAATCAGAAATTCCAAAGATGTTAAGTCAGTATAATATGCTTAACTTCTCTTACAGGCTCTTGGGATTTAAGCTGCATTTGTGTGAAATCAAATATTTGATTCAAGTGAATTTCCAGCTGTACATATTTGCCACTATAACTTAGGGAATACTTTTATGTATGGCTTCCCTGGCCCTTCAATGAAAAGGTAGTTTACACAGACAGTTTTAAATCCTGGCTGGCCATGTGCCAGTGTCAAATGGAAAGCATTCTCCTGATGCATCTTCAATAATAAGAGTCCCTCTTCAGATTAGGACTCTTTTACCAAAGTGTATGTATGTGTAGTAGATAAGTCATCTCTTTGGGTAGCCTGTGTCCTTGAAAGAGAATGTGTTAATCTGGAGGTATAAACCGATAGGATCACTTGCGTTTATTATGCTCATTCTGTTTATGAGCATGATACTCTGATATGCTTCATCTCTTTTGCACGTTTCTTATCACGTGTGGTGCCTTGGAGTATATTCTTGTGATATGATTTCTGTCTTTACAAGTTAAGTGAGCTACTGTTCTATTATCGGATGCCTCCCTTCCTTTCTCTGCAGCCCTGCTTTTATGATACTGCTTGAGAACACAGAGTAAACATAGTGTGTATCTTACTGTGTCAAATATAACAACTCCCTAGGTTCTATTGACAAGTGGACTATCCTGAGGGCAATCTGATACACTCAAATGTATGTGTGTATGTGTGTGTTCAGATCATATTAACTATTTCAGCTTTTATTAAGGGTAAACGAAATTTTCACTCTTCCTGGTTTATCTATTAACAAAATAGCTCTGTACTTGAAAACAGTCCTGTTGTCAATATAGAAGGAAGTTAATGGTTTTTATCACATGTAACCTTGTTATCTGACACTTGTCTTCTCTTTAGAATAAAAATATTACTTTTCTTTGCAAAATTGTCTGAAATGGGCTTGATAATTTTAACTTCTTTCCTTTAGCGTCAGAAGCAATACCTGAGACACAGGAAGCTTTTCATGGATATTGAGAGAGAACAAGTGAAAGAACAGAACAGACAAAGAGAACAAAAGAGGAGGATTGAAAAGTAAGTTCTTGATTCTCATTCTGAGACTGAAATGACCAGTTAAGGTAATGGAACTGCTTACTAACACCAAGGGCTAGAAATTACTATGTTTAGGCTCGTGGTATAGCTCAGTGGTAAAACACATGCTTAACCATCATGGCACCCTGGGTTCAGTGCTCAGCCACTGTACCACTCACTACCCCAAAAGAAAAAAAGAGGAGGAGCAATAATCAGGCAGTAGTTTTTCTTGTTTTCTTTTTTTGAGACACATTCACTTTGTAGGAACTCATTATCTAGACCAAGCTAACTTCAAACTTGTAGTCATCTTCTTGCCTCTGTGTCCCAAGAGCTAGGATTACAGGTGCACTACTATGTCTTACTTGTTTGAATTTTTTTTAATGAACTTAATTTTTTAGAACAGTTTTTAGTTCATATTAAAATTGAGTGACAGAGTAACCTCCAAATAACCCCCTACCTCCTGTTAGTGTACAGCTTTCCCACTAGTACAGTGTCTTAGTCAGGGTTTGTATTCCTGCACAAACATCATGACCAAAAAGCAAGTTGGGGAGGAAAGGTAGAGTTCTTGATTGTACCATGCCTGCTTTAGAAGTGGTTGTTGTTGTTGTTTGTTGTTTTGCTTTGTGTTTTTTGAAAACAGGATCTTGCCGTTAAGACCAGATTGGTCTTGAACTCATAATCTTTCTGTTTAAGCCACTGAAGCTCTGGGATTGTAGATATGTGCCACCATGTCTGGCTGCACTATTTGAGTTAAGTTTTTATAAGTAATACAAAGTTGTATTTAATTTATTTTGCATGAAGATACTCAGATTTTCCCAGCACCATTATTGAAAACACTGTCTTCATTATGTTCCTTTGCTCCTTTGCAAAAGGTCAGTTAATTGTGTTTATGTGCTTCTGAAATCTCTGTTCTATCCTATTGATCCATTTGTTCACTCCTTTGAAAGTTCTACAGTCTTGATTGTTTTAGGTGCTTGTGAAGCCCGGGGCTTCAGCCCTCCACCTTCGTTCTTTTCCTCACACTGTTTCAGTTTTCCTTTTACTTCACAAGCTTTAAGATTAGTTTATCTGAGTCCACAAGTACTTGCTTGGCTTTATAACTTTGGGAGGTTTTCTTTTTTTGTTTGTTTTGGGTTTTTTAGGGGGGTGGATAGCTTTATGTGTGTGAGTGTGTTGCTCACATGTATGTCTGTGTACCACATGGATGCATGCCTGTTGCCTACATAGGTCAGAAGCCATTGTCAAATTTCCTAGAACTGGAGTTACAGCAGCTGTGAGCAGCCATGTGGGTGCTGGGAATTAAAACGGGGTCCTCTGAAAGAGCAGCCCGTGTTCTTAGTTGCTGAGCATCTCCCTGGCTCTGCTCTGTTTCTCTCTCTTCTCTTTTCTTTCCCCTCCTCCCCTCTTTTTTGACTGCTAACATAATCAAATCTCTCTTTTGATTACTAACATAAATATTGTATTTTTAACAAACTGCTTTTTCCCTGTTCCTTATTGACGTAGGAAAATGGCTTTCTATATAACCTTGTTGTTAATATTAGTTCCAAGAGTAGTTTTTGGTGATTCTTTAGAATTTCTGTGTAGATGACATACTATCTTTGAATAAAGACATTAACTTCCTAGTCACTAACCCTTATTTCCTTTTCTTGTCTGATTGCATTTGCTAAGACTCCCAATACAATGTTGAGAGAAAATGGTTGAAGGACCATTCTTGGTTGTTTCTGACTTAAATATGGAAGCTTACAATTTCTCACCATTAACTATGGTCTTAGCTTTTATTAATTAATTAATTTATTTATTTATTTACTGTAGGGCATATAGAGGTCAGAGGTGGATGAGACAGGTATCTATCTCTGTCATGCTCCACTTGATTTTTGAGACAGAGTCCTTCCCTGAACCTAGAGTTTGATATTTTGGCTAGGATAGCTCCTGGGATCTTTATTTCTATTCTTTAGTGCTGGGGTTACCATGCTAGCTTTTACATGGGTCCTAATGCTTACAGACACTCTACTTACTAAGCTATCTCCTCAGCCCTCTGAAATGGGTGTAATACCTATTTTCTGGTATGATGAATACATGCAGTGGAGAAATAGAGAGAGAGGACTTACTTTTGTACCTGGCATTTAATAAAAATTACAGTAAAAAGTCTCTATCACTGTCACAAAATTTAATAAATAGAAGACAGACAGATGGAGAAAAGGAGACCCCAAAGTGTTAATTACGTTGCTGAAGGTAGAGTAGGGATCATTTCGGGTAAGACTTCTTAAACTTTTTATTCTCAGTACCCATTTTTATGCAAACCTGGGTATACAGTTTTATAAGTGTATATAGCTGAAAATTTACTGACAAATCATAAATTTACTTTCATTATATAATTACATATACAGCATAATACTAAACTTTTGCCATGTATTAAAGATGAGCAAATTTATACTAATGAAATGGATATGCTCATTTAGTTTTACATAATAATTATACATTTACTTGAATATTTGACCTTCAGATCATAGAGGATTTTCAACATTTTTCAGAGTTGATATTTTGAGTTGATAATCATTAATGCTGAGAATGCACTTCAAATAAATTTGTAGTACAAAATGGCTGAAGTATGTTTATGGCCTTGTTAGATGTTGCTAGAAATTATTTTCTAACCCCAAGACAAAATGCATGGATTTAATGATTTTTTTAAAAATGAAACTCAGGTTAGCAACTCTTATTATTTTTTTTAAAATATTTTATCTATTTTATGTATGTGAGTACACTGTAGCTGTCTTCAGACACACCAGAAGAGGGCATCGGATCCCATTACAGATGGTTGAGAGCCACCATGTGGTTGCTGGGATTTGAACTCAACACAATACAATCTAAAGATTTTCTAACTTGGAACTTTCCAGCTAATACAATCTTAAGATATAATAGTTTTCTCTTAAGGAATGGTGTAGGAACATACAAAAAGCCTTTGTTTTAAGGGCAGGAAACTGTCTCTGAAAAACACTGCAATTTGCAACATAACAGTATTCTCAAATCCCTGCTGAGGTATCTCAGGTACTGCTAAATGGCATGGCATGCACAGTACAAAGGGTACACTAAGCTCAAAATCAATGCCGTAGCGAAGCCATGATGTAAGTTTGAATTTTCGTTGTTAGGTATTCAGACACCTTTCACTTTTGCCAAAATCTTTATGAGCCATCTATTAAGTTGTGTAATCCTATATGAGACAGTGCCACACAGTTTAGGAAATTGGGGTGCTAGAGAATCAGGCCAAATTCCCACCCTAAAGAAGACTATCATCTGTCCTCTTTTTGATGAATGAATATGTTTTGGGAGCACAGGGAGTTGGACATAGTAGCAGTGAGTCTTGGCCAGTGACAGCAAGGGGCTTGGAAAACAGGGCAATTCTGGTGACAAATCAGGCACACATAGCCAGCGGACTCCATTAGGGCTGCCTGGGCCTTGTCTTTTTGAGACAGGATCTCACTGTATATACCCCAGACTGCACTCAAATTTTACCTGCCTGAGTGCTGTAACTACAGGCTTGTACCACCATGTCCAACTTGATTGATTGATTGATTGATTGATTGATTGATTGATTGTTAAACTGTGGGTCAGACCCTGAGCTTAGCCTTGTACCTGCTAGTCACACACTTGACTACTGAGCTAAATCTCAACCCCTATGTTATTTCTTCTCCTTTTGCCTTTTGCCTTTTGACTCCTTCCTCTTCTCCCCTACCTCTCCCCTC
>CM052706.1:79229657-79301924 GCA_028551405.1 Uromys caudimaculatus
TGTGTGTGTGTGTGTGTGTGTGTGTGTGTGTGTGTGTGTGTATGTGCGCGCGTGCGCCTGTGAATCCAGAGGAGGGTATTTGATTCCCTGGAGTTGGAGGTATGGAGCAAGTGCTGAGAACTGAACTCTAGTGATCTACAAGAGTAATACCTACTCTTAACCAATGGCCTGTCTCTCCATCTCATTTTGTTTGTTTTGTTTTTCAATATTTAGGATATTATGTAGTCCAGGGTATCCTCAAAATCTCTATGTAGCCAAGTGTAGCCTTGAACTCCTGATCCTGTCACTACTCCTAAATGGAACCACAGGCTTAACCATGATACTTGGCAGACCTTGTATTTCTTTTCCTTTTTTCCTTTTTTCCTTTTTTCCCACTAGTTGACTTTAAGAACAGTTTCCTTCCAGTTGAATATCCTAGTTCTTTCACAGTAGAGTGTACAAGGACACAGGAAGTTTTTATGTGACACTCCACTGGTGAGCCTGGATTTCCTTTGAGGTGTTTGTTATTTTGTATATGTATTTATTCTTATATAAATATATGTCCCACTTCCAAAGTATGTAACAATACTGATAATACTGTTGTCTGAAAGACACTTGATAAACATGTAAAGGGGGGAGGGAGAGAGAGATTGTGTGTGTGTGTGTGTGTGTGTGTGTTGGGCCAACTTGGTGGGTCCTGAAAAAATCCTTATGAAGTTATCTAATGTAGTGTTTGGTAGGGCTCTAACATCTTAACGATTTTTTTCTTTTAGAAGTAGGGTGTCATGTAGCCAAGGTTGATATTAAACTGAGCATGGAGTGGAGGAGGATAAATTTGAACTTCTGATCCTCCTGCCTTACCCTTCAGTTTCTGAAACTGCAGGCATGTTTGGATTGAGCCTGCAGCTTTGTGTATTTTAGGCCAGCAGTCAGCTAACTACTGAATCCCAAGCTCAGATAATCTGTGTTCTTAATGTTCTTCAGAATTGTGGTTATATAATTTTTCTCAATAACAACACTAGGATCTAAGTAAGAAGTAATACATTTGCCAGATTTATCTTACAATGTCTTATCTTTTAACCATAATTATGGTCTGATCAACATTAAAGATATCATTCAGTTCTTTGTGGGTCCACTAGGTTAAAGACAGAATAGAAATGCATTTAGCTCAGTTTATTTAACTGAAACAAATTTGCCTCTCCTATAGGTTTGATGTCTAACCTAAATCTTAGGACACGGGGCCTAATTTATGGGGAATTTTTATTTAGCATGACTACTGGCCTTAGAAAGAAAGCCTTAAGGCTTTTCTCACTGCCTTCCTCTAGATAACCTTATTCCCTATATTTTTATTCTTGACCTCAGAAAAAAAATCATCTTTAAAATCATCTTGTTGACACATAATTAAATTTTTTTTTTTGCTTTTTTTCTTGCTGAAGAAACTAAATTTATGCATTCTTTGATGGAGGTTGTGTGTTTTAACTTGAAGGCAAAAACCACTTTCTAAAACAACATGGGTCTGCTCTATAAGCATGAATTTATAACTGCTTCTCTTTGCCCACTTATGAGAATTAAATGATATGGTTTCCATTAATTTAGCAGCTGCTTTATGGTGCTTCTATTTATTGGTGGATGTCTTAGATTTAGGGCTATGAGAAATGAAAACTGCAATATCAGACTTCAAAACACCTACACAGTCGATTTGGCTGAGGAGAACGGAAGCAGATAAATAAGTAGATCATCATTGTGCTTTGTATTAAGAGTTACAGAGCATCCACTCCCAGCTCTGCTTCCTACCTCCTTATAAAATGAGCACAGTAAGGTGCTGTGTTGACTAAAATAAGGTAGTATCTTATCAAAATGAACTTGACATAGAATTTTCAATAACTGTTAGTGGCTGCTGTTATTGTAAGAAATAAAAGAGGGCTGCAGAGATGGCTCAGCGGTTAAGAGCACCAACTGCTCTTCCAAAAGTCCTGAGTTCAGTTACCAGCAACCACATGGTGGCTCACAACCATTTGCAATGGGATCTTATGCCTTCTTCTGGGGTGTCTGAGAAGAGAGATAGTGTACTCACATTCATAAAATAAATGGACCTTTTTTTAAAAAAAAAAAAAGGAAAGAAAAGAATATGTGAGAGCAAAGAAACTGTTTTTAAACCAAAATTGAGGGCCTGGGTGGCAGAAAGGGATAACTTCTCAAACCTAGTATTGAATTACTAGGAACTGTATGAGATAAAGATGGGATTGTAGGTTAAAGGACTACCATTGCAAAAGCAGTGATTTGTGAGATAATATGGCATTTCTGATGTGATCAGAGCTTAAGTAAATGGCAAGAGGTGAGCCTTAAAACATAAAGACAAGATCATAAAGAGCTTAGTGTGTCAGGAGGAAGTTGGACTTTATACTGAGAACAGTTAGAAGCCCAGTTAAAGGCATTGTGGGAATAGATAAGACTAACGGCTAGGAGGCTATTGAAATAAGACAAGAGAGTAAAATTAAAATATATATTAAACCCTTGTTGTGAGTCGGTTACATTACACAGATTACTGTGTTCAGTTGATTCAAGCCATCCTTCATGGTAGCAGTAACTACCAGTCATTAAATGTATGTACTGTGTTAGGTATGATACCTAATACTTTAGAGCTATTAGCTAATTTACAGATTTCAATAACTTGATAAGGTAGATTTTATTCTTTTCATTTTAAAGATGAGAAAATGTGCCCTAGAAAGGTTAGGCAGTCTGCCTGATATAACAAGTGACAGAACTGGGGCTTTATCCCAGATTTGGTGCCATCACCTGATTTTAGAAATCTTTAACGTGGCTTGTCACATGTGTCAAGACCAAGGTGGTAAAGAGTAGAAGCAGTTTTAAGAGGGGGATTTAAGGATGAGTCTTAGACCTGTGGTCTGTGCTGCCAAGTGAATGAACAGCTCCAGGAAGCAAGAGTGAGTAGAGGATGCGTTTAGACTGGGCCATATGGGCTTGAGGCACATTAAGATTTCATTCTGTAGGAAATGCTAAATTCTTCTTCTCGTTTTCGTCATTGTCATTATTAGAGATGGGTCTTATATAATAGCTCAGCTTGGTCTGGAAGTCACTATGTACTGAGGACAACCCTGGACTCCTGGACTGTAAGTGCCTATACCTCCTGAGTACTGGGATTTCATGTGTGAACAGCCATGCTGAGTACTGAGCCTGGGGCTTATGATATGTAAGTATCCTACTAATTGAGCTCCATCCCTAGCTCTTGCTAAATAAATTGCTAAGGAATAATACTTTGAGAATCAGGGAATAGGAGTCTTGGTAAGGGCTGGATAGGAAAGCGGCATGAGCAGAGATTGAGATTGTGCTGGGTTAAGCTTTAGAACTTAGTCCTGTGGGTCAAAGAGGCAGATGTGTACCTCTGTGAGAAGCTATTTTTCTAGCAGAGCACCTCTTTCTATTAAGAATAAGCCAGTTTCTCCATCGTAAAAACCAAACTCCTTTTATTTGAGCATATTATTAGTGTTGGCAAATTTCCATAATTGCATAGGAAGAAATTCCAGGGAATCAAAAGATAACCACATTTTCAGTTCTGTGCCTTTTATTTTAGTTTCACTTTGTAAAGAATTAGTGGTGTGTTTGGCCTCACTATATGGAAAAGGACTAAGTGATGAGAAGAGTTTTTGTAGGGCATGGTGGTATACCCCTTTAATCCTAGAATTAGGGAGGCAGGAGCAGGTGAATCTGTGAGTTCAAGGCCAGCCTGGTCTATATAGTGAGATCCAAGCCAGCCAAAGCTATCTAATGAGACCAGGTCTCAAAAAAACAAAGTTTTTGAGTTGTTTCCTCAATGAGAAGGTAATATTTTATATTACTTTATATACAGTTTCATAATGATTATCAGTATGTTTTGAGAGTACACTGTAGACGTATAAACATTAGTATCTACTTGTAGTTGTGAGATGCCCAGTATATTGAATTTATAGACCAACTTGCAGCCTCTCAGACTCTTACCTCTCTTTATTGAAAAATAGACATTGGTTTCAGAATACCTTTATTATTACCAGATAGATGTTGTAATAGCAGTCACACCATTGCTCTGACTTCCTCTAGTTTCTATTGTGTATCAGTAAAGGGTGTGTTTGCATGAGAAGCTTTGAAGACATTACAGAATAGAAACTTGTTAATAGAGCAGTTGTTTATTTATTAACCTCTGTAGCACTATCATTTTGGATTTTATGTTCTTTTCTGAAAGTACCCTATGGTAGTAATTCTTATCCTGAGAATTCTGGCCAAAGCTATAGATTCTTTCTCTAAGAAAATGCCTGTGAGATATCCAGTGGGAATGTCAAATTGACATATATATAAACATGGATCCCAGGGACATAATCTATGGCAGTGCTGTGGCTTTGAGAGTTATAGGTGGCTGTAAGTGGTGACTGAAGCAGAAGCCATAGGTTAAGTCACTTGGGGTGAGAATAGCATGAGAAAAGGAAATACCTACTAGAGCTTGAAGAAGACTGGCTTGCAAGGTAGACAGAGAAGGCTGAGTCCGGAAAGGTGTGTGACGAAACCTAGCAAAGACAGTTTGTCCACAGGCCGAGCAAGAACAGTTTTAAGAGAGGGTAAGTCAGTAAGGACAGGAAAGTGCTCCCAGGCTTCCTCAGTATTTTTTTATCTTTGTTGCCAAAGAGCTTTGGTTTTGTTGTTGTTGTTATTGTTTTAAGACAGTGTTTCTGGCTGTCCTGGAACTGAGAGATCCGCTTGCCTCTGCCTACCAAGTGCTAGGATTAAAGGCGTGCCCCATCCACACCTGGCTTGCCAAAGAGCCCTTTTAGATATTTTCCCAGCACGCCCTAAAATATTAGGACACAGATAGAATGGATTTTTGTTTATGTACGTGGCTTTTTGGAGGGTCTTGTAGGCCAGCATCGCCTATGCAGAGAATGCATGTAATAGAGTGGATTAGGTGACCTAAGGAACTGTTTTACTGAAATCTGGATCTATAAGCTGTTTCACAGTAGGTGAAGGAGTGGAGATAACTGATGAGAAGGGCATCTAAGTGGAGGCAGGGAGTTAATGCCGTCATTCCTATATTGTTAGTAGTACCTAAAATGTCAGCCTAAATAGTCAGAAGGAGCTTCATATGAAGTTGTTATGCTGCTGCTTGTAGTGCCCAAACTACTGTGTGTTTTGAATATATGCTGATCTTTTCTCTTATATATCATTGAAAATCTCACTCTGCTTCGTTACTGACCTTAACAAATATGCATGTCCTCAAAGTGTGTTTCTTAACTGGCTGTCTTTTGAAAAGTTATTTGGTCAATGGTCTCTGGAAACCCTCTTGTAGGCACACCAAAGAATGTTTTACTCGTGCCCTATGTGTTCTCAGTCCAGTCAAGCTGACCAAGATGATACAGAGCAGAATTGGGCAGGGTGCTTGGTGACCACCATGACATTGCAGATACAGCAGTAACCATGCTCAAAAGCTTGGGTCATCATAGCGTAGTTCACAGTAAAATAAGGACGTAGTGAGCAGGGTTGGAGAGATCACTTGGCAGTTAAGAGCACTAGCTGTTCTTTAGAGGATCCAGGTTGGTTCCCAGGACCAACATGGTGGTTAGCAACCATCTGTAACTCCAGTTCCAGGACATCTAATGCCATATTCTGGCCTTGGTGGGTACCACATGCATGTGATGCATAGACAAACATAGACAAAACACCCATGCACATAAAATAAAAAGAAATACTTGTGTACTTTAAGTGAAAATGCATGCCTTTAATCCCACGACTCAGGAGGCAGGGCAGGCAGATCTTTGTGAGTTCGAGACCAGCCAAGACAGCCAGGGCTACACAGAGAAACCCTGTCTAGAAAAATAAGACATAACAAAACAAAATCAAAAACAAAACAAAACAAGTTCTTCTTTACACTTGTAGATCCTAGCCCAAAGCCACTGCTACCCTGGCCTCGCCTGTCGTGTGGTGTGTCTTTTCCTCATTCTCTGGCTTATGCTGAGTGCAGCATATAAACTCAGTGTGGCCTGTGTATGTGCTTGTGCTGGGTTTTCCACATCCCCTGTCTCACATTCCCAGGCCAGTGCCTCACATGCCTTTAAAGCTTGTCTTTCCTGGTATAAAGAGATTCCCTGTGCCCAGATCGCAATAATGAGATTTCTCACCTCTGCCCTATTACATCTGTATGTTGTACTGCAGTTTCAGTCATACCATAAAAACAGTTTTTATGTGCTTTGAGAAATACTCGACTTAGATTTACAGGGATAGCTCAGAATCTACAGCAAATGTGAGAAGGCAGTTGAGAAAATCCTTGTGTAAAGTGGTATTTCTCTCTCCTGGGAGTGGCTCGTGGTTAGCTATCAGAATATGGATGAATTGGCTCAACACTGACAACATCCTGCCTATTTTTCTGGGCCTGATCTTTTAGTTTTTGTAGAATGGTGTCTAGAACTTAATTTAATCTAATAAAATAGAGGCTTTAATTCCCCTGGAGCTCACAACCACCCCAGCTCCAGGGCCTCTGATGCCCTGCAGGCAGAACATTGAACACATAAAGTAGAATAAATAAATCTTTGAAAAGTGTAAGAATGAATTTGCTCTACACTACTTTTCCGATGATAATCTTACTTGCTGTAAAGTGAGTTTTAGCAGTTGACCTGGACAGCATGTATTTTTAGTTCTAGCCTTGACTCAAGACATCTTTTTCATTTTATTCGGGGGGATTGAACTCAGGGCTTTGCAGGTGCTAAGCATACTTTCTACAACTGTGCTAGAACCTTAACAAGTCATGTTTCCTAACCAAAACTCTTTAAATCTTTTCATGATTTCTCTCATTGCACTCATAACTAATTTCCTTTCTGGTTATAATTGGAGATTTAACTAGATATAATTTATTGATGTGTAGTAAACTGTACTGACAGTATAAAAGTTGATTAAATATTTTTGTATGTATGTGTACATATTTTGTGTGTGCATGTACACACATGTATTTATAGCTTAGAGTATACAGTAAGTGTATGCTCTTAATCAGTTTTATCTTTTTTTTTTTGAGAGTGTTTTGTTGAACCTGGAGCTTAGCATTTCAGCTAGACTGGCTGATCAATGACTGCAAAGATCTGCCTCTCTCTGCCTTGCCAGTACTGGGATGGCAAACATGTGCCACTGCACCTGCCTCTCTTGGGTGCTAAAAATCCAAACTAAGGCCCTCATACTGGTATGGCAAACACTTAGTGACTGGGCCAGCTCCCCAGTAAGTTTTGAAATGTGTAATATATGAAACCACCATCAGTGTCATGACAGTAAACATACCTGTTGTGCTGACTAGTTTTATGTCAACTTGACACCGGTTAGAGTCATCTGAAAGGAAGGAACCACAATTGAAAAAAGGTCTCCCTATGATCTGACTATAGGGCATTTTCTTAGTTAGTGATTAATGGGGGAGGGCCCATCCTATTGTGGGTGGTGCCATCCCTGGGCTAGTAATCCAGGGTTCTGAGCAAGCCAGTAATCAGCAACCTCTGTGCCTCTGCATCAGCTCCTTCATCTGGGATCCAGCCCGACTTCAGTTGTATCCTGACTTCCTTTAGTGATGGGCTTTACTGTGGAAGAGTAAGCCTAATAAACCAAATTGCTTTTGGTCAAGGTCACAGCGATTGTAATCCTAGCTAGGTCATCTGACATCCCAGAGCTTTTGTCATGTCCCTTGGCATCCTTCTTTACACTCCTCTAACCCAGGCAATACTAGTCTGCTTTTTGAGTGGACTGGTTTACATATTTTAGAGTTATATTTGAGCATACTTTGGAGGTACTATGGGTTTGGTTCCCAAACCACTGCAATAAAGTGAATATCACACACAAAAAAAAGCCACTTGAATTATATTCCCACTGCATATAAAGATTATCTTTATACTATAACATAGCCTATTAAATGTGTAATAGCATTGTATCTAAAAAAATATAATATATATTTTTTAAAAACATTTTATCGCTTCTGTGAATTTCACATCTTGCACCCTAATCTCACTCATCTCCCTGGTGCCTTGTGCCCCTCATCCACCCTTGCAATTTCCCCTCCCAAAAGAAGAAAAAAATCTTGTTGTGATATGTCTTAGTTAGGGTTTTACTGCTCTGAACAGACACCATGACTAAGGCAAGTCTATGACAACATTTAATAGGGACTGGCTTACAGGTTCAGAGGTTCAGTCCATTATCATCAAGGCAGCATCCTGGTAGGCACAGTGCAGGCAGAGCTGAGAGTTCTACATCTTTACATAAAGACTGATAATGGAAGACTGACTTCCAGGCAGCTAGGATAAGGGTCTTATAGCTCACACCCACAGTGACATACCTACTCCAACAGGGCCACATCTTCTAATAGTGCCACTCCCTGAGCCAAACTCATACAAACCATTACATTCCACTCCCTGGTCCCTATAGGCTCGTTCAAACACATGAGTCTATGCGGGCCATACCTAAACATAGCATAATGCAAAATACATTTAGTTCAACTTCAAAAGTCCCTGTAACCTATAGCAGTTTCAACAGTGTTAAAAGTCCAAAGTTTGAGGTCTCTTCTGAGATTCATCCAATCACGTTAACTGTAATCCCCAAAGCAAGACAGGAAACCAGCTGGACAAACTCCAAACTCTGCATCTCTATGTCTGATGTCAAAGAGGTCTTCAGATCTCCAACTCCTTTTTTTCACCTTTGTTGACTGCAACAAACTTCTTTCTCCTGGGCTGGATCCACTCCCTGTTAGCAGCTTTCCTCAGCAGATAGCCCATGGCTCTGGCATCTCTAACATCTTGGGGTCTCCAAGGCAACTTCAGTGGTACATGTTCTTGTTTCAATGTCCGAGATCCACACATGATCCAAAGTCTATTGTCACTTCTCCAGCTCTGCCCTCTGTAGCACTCTAAGCTCAGGTTGATCCACTGCCGCTGCTGTTCTTGGTGATCATCCCGTGGTACTGGCATCTCCAATACACTGGAGTCTTCTGCTGCAACTGGGCTTCACCAATAGCCTCTCATGGGCTCTCTCATGGTGCCAAGCCTCAACTTCTTTGCATGACCCCTTCAGTCCTGGGCTGTCAACTGCAACGGGCTGCACCTTCACCAGTGGCCTTCCATGGCCTCTCACAGTGCCAAACCTCAGCTGTTCTTCATGATGCCTTCATTCCTTCAAAACCAGTACCATCTGAGTGACTCTTACACATTACCAAGTATAGCTGCAGCACAAGGTACAACCTTGGCTATCTGGAACACAGCTTCTTTTGTGCTCTCAGAAAACACTTCACAGAAGATTTCACCTCAGTGATGTTGGTCTATTGTTAATCACCACTAATTTCTTAGCTCCAGCTAACCAGCATCAGTTGTTCCAGTAGTCACTTTTATTCTGAACTCTAAAGCCAGAGCCATGTGGCCAAAGCTGCCAAGTTCTGCTGCTTTCGGGGACAGGAACATGGTCCCTTGTTCTATTACATTGTCACCAGCTTTCTGTTTTCCAACTCCTTCACTGCCTAAGCTTGACTGTCCTAGAACTTGCTCTGCAGACTGACTTTGAAGTCAGAGGTCTGCATGCCTGTCTCCTAAGCACTGAGATTAAAGGTGTGGGCCAACAAACCTGGATTTAAGTTTTTCTTTACCTAGAACTTGCTCTGTTCTAGGCTGGCCTTGAACTCAGAGATCTGCTTGTCTTTGCCTCCTGGGATTAAAGGCTTGTACTACCATGCATGGATCTAAATTTAGCTGGGTGGAATCTTGCCACAAGGTCATTACTTCCTTAATTCAATTTAATATCCTTGAACACTGGATTCAGCTCCATTTCACTTCCTTGTACCCCTTTAATACTCAAACAGTATATTTTATATTTTTCCTTTCTCAGCTTGCTATGCTTGTTTAAAATGCTCTTCATGAGACTTAACCAGAGAAGAAAGTCTCTGTTTGGCTTTTTTGAGACTTCGTCAATGCAATTAATGTAAATCTCTCTACCTTAGCCTCCGGTAGACTCTTCAGATTAGGGCAAAAAGTATCATATTCTTCACCAAATTACCACAAAAATAGTCTCTAGGCCACATACTGAAATTCTCCACTGAAACCTCTTGGGGCCAGGTCTGCACAATTCAGATCACTCTCAGTAATAAAGTCTTCCATATTCCTTCTAGGATAGCCCATTAAGCCCCATTTAAAGCATCCCACTGCTTTCCAAATCCAAAGTCCCCAAATCCACATTCTTCCAAACAAAGGCATGGTCAGGCCTATTGTAGCAATACCCCACTCCTGGTACCAACTTTTGTCTTAATTAGGGTTTTATTGCCGTGAACAGACACCATGTCCAAGGCAAGTCTTATAAAAGACAACATTTAATTGGGCTGGCTTACAGGTTCAGAGGTTCAGTC
This sequence comes from Uromys caudimaculatus, assembly GCA_028551405.1. Taxonomy (NCBI): domain Eukaryota; kingdom Metazoa; phylum Chordata; class Mammalia; order Rodentia; family Muridae; genus Uromys; species Uromys caudimaculatus. The sequence goes on from CM052706.1 coordinate 79,240,030, forward strand.
CATTACCATCAAGGCAGGAGCATGGCAGCATCCTGGCAGGCATGGTGCAGGTGGAGCTGAGAGTTCTACATCTTCATCTGAAGGGTGCTAGCAGAATACTGGCTTCCCAGGCAGCTATGATGAGGGTCTTAAAGCCCACGCCCACAGTGACACACCTACTCCAACAGGGCCACACCTTCTAATAGTCCCACTCCCTGGGCCAAGCATATGCAAATCATCACATGATAGCTGTAGTGTCCCCCAGTATACCCTTTTGTCCACACTTGCAATGAGTTATTGATCTGGTTTGAGGCCTTTGGCTTCTGCTACACTATCAATACTGGAATCTCATGGGATTCCTCTCAGATATCCTGTTGTTACCCTGTGTCATAGAAATCCTGTAGTTTTGGATCTGTAGGACCGGCATCTTCATGAGCTCCATCAGTTCATTGATGGGGTAGATGTTGGAGTAGGCCAACTCAAAGCACTGAATCTGAGCCTGGGAGGTGTCTGATCTGGTTAGCTTACCTGCTTTCCTGCACCCAGGGCTATAGCCCATGAGGGGCAGGGCCAGCTCTTTCACGCTCATGACCCTGGGGCCAGCACTCTGGCCTGTGGAATGTGGCAGGGGGTGAGAGTAGGGGAGGGCATCTCTCCATTACCACTGGTGTTGCATGGCAGACAAGTGGCAGGGCTGGCTCTCTCACGCTAACCTACCCCCTGACATCTCCATCCTTCCCACTTCCTCCCCCCCACTTCCACCCACCCTTCACTGGACTGGTAGTTGGCTCAGGCTCACTCCCTGCCTAGGCCGCATGGCCCCAGGTAGAGGTTATCTCTGGCAGGGGTTGTCTTGGTCATGTCTGCTGTCTAGAGTCTACAGGGTGCTAGACTGGTGGTCATCTAGAGTTTGCTCCCCAACAGGGCCTCGGGTGCCTGGTGAAAGTCGTCTTAGTTGTCTTGTCTCAGGCTCACTCCCCATCCTCTAATTAATTTATATATAAATTTACATATATATATATATATATATACACACACACATATATATATATATATATATACTTTCATTTTAAGTACCTTAGTACATGGAGTGGTGGCATATGCCTTTAATCCTAACACTGGGAAAGCAGATGCAAGAAGATCTCTGTGATTGGAGGCCAGCTAGGGCTACATAGTGAGACCATGCTCAACTCAATTCTTTATTAATAAATGTTGACAATCATCTGAGTCTTTAACAAATTATAATCTTTTTATTAGTCGAGTCTCTTGTCCTTATATTAATGGCTGCTGACTTATCTGAGTGATGGTTACTGAGTATTAGAATGGCTATGGCAATTTTTCTTTTTTAAACTTATTTTTATTTTGAGACAAGATCTCTTATTCACTTTGTAGTCCAAGCTGGACTAGAACTTGCTGTGTAGCTCAGACTAGCCTTGATCTTCTGCAGATACCTGGATAATAGTTTCTTACAATAAGATAACAGTAGCATTAACTGACTTCTTTTTATGAATATATCTCTTTGGTACAAGGAAATACTTGATAGCATTTTCCCACAGTAATACTTTCGGATTTGGAGTCAAGGGCTTGATGTCTGGTACCAAGAGAGTAGTAAAGGAGGGGAGGATTGTAACTGGAGGAAGAAGAGAGAGTCATGAGTCAGAACCCTGCCTGGGCCATGTAATGAGATCCTGAGCAAAACAAACAAGCAAAGTCTTCTTAAACCCTGCTGCTATTTCATGAACTAAGTTCTTATAATGTTGTAAACTTCAACTGTGTTCACAGCAACTTAAGCAGAAGTATATTTCTTTACCAAGACACCATGTTCTTTGTTCACCTCTTGATTGTAACTCCTGATCTTTTGCAACAAGTCTGTCAGAGGTTGGTGGATCTTCAGACTTCACTTCAAATTCTAGTTTTCATGGTTTTTCTTCTGCAATCTGTAGCTATTTTCTCCACTTAAGTTTTGGATCCCTAAATGTCAACCATAACACTTGGCATCAGCCTCAGCCAAGTTCCTTAACAATATTTAGCCTCCTTCATGGTTCTTACTGGCAATGAATCCTTTCCAGAACACTTACAGTTTACTTTACCCAGATGAGGCATTAGATCTATCTATCCATAGGAAGTATGGAGACAACATTGGTCTCTTCATATATATGCGTCAGAGGTCTTGGGGATTCAAGTTCATTATCAACAAAGATTACTCATTTTTTTTTCCGAAGAGCCTTTTTTTGTTTCCCAAAGAAGTACTTCTCAACTTAAACTACTCAATGACTAGAAGCTATGGATATAGCTCCCCTGGTAGACTGCTTGCCTAGCTCACACACATATCCATGGGTCTGAACTGCAGCACCACAGAAGCTGCGTGATAGTACACACCCGTGATCCCAGCACTCAGGAAGAGACAAGGGGGCCAGAAGTCATCCCTTAAGTCCTGGTTAGCCTTAGTTAATGTCATTTTGACACATCCTGGACTTCTTTGAAAGAAGCCTTAATTGAAGATTTGCCTGGATCAGGTTGGTTTGTGGGTGTATCTATGAGGAATTGTGATTATTAATTGATGTAGACAGGCCCAGCCCATTATGGGTGGCACTTATTCCTCAGGCATGTAGTCCTGAGCTGTATAAAAAAGCTAGCTAAGCATGAGCCAGGTAATGAGCCTGAGAGCAAGCCAACAAGCTGCATTCCTCCATAGTTTCTGATAATTAGGTTCCTTGTTGACTTCCTGCTTTGACTTCCATTTATCATGGACTGTGACCTGGAAGTATAAGATGAAATAAAGTCTTTTTTCCTTTAAGAAGGGGCCAGATATTTTATCACAGCAACAGAAAGGAAACTAGAACATTAGACTACTTGGGAAATTCCAGGCCATACTGGGACAGATGGGGCCTGTTACAAAATTTCTTTCCAGTAAACATTTAAATGGATGTTTTATCATTTAGGTTTTGTTCCATTTAGAATACAAGCAAAGTAGACCTAGTATAATCCTTAAGTCTCTGAGGATTTTCGGGAAATGAGCATTGGCTTTAATTTGAAGAAGCCTTTAGCACCTAACCAAATAGCCATCTCATACTTTGAAGCTTTGTAGACAGGCATTGACTTGGTCTTAAAGCTCCAGTGAAGTTTGTAAGCAAGCTTTAGTATACTTATAGTATGCCTTGTCTTGAGTAAGTACCTGACACCTGAGATAGTACTTCAATCTTAAAAGAAGCAGTCAAACTGTTTTTCAAAGTGGTTGTATCAATATTACTGCAAACAAAGAAAAGCCACAGATAAGAAGTCGATCCATTCCAGAAAGGTATCCTTTAAATTTAGCCTTGCATAGTCTCAGGACATGAATAAAAAAGAGACAAGTTATCTGTAGGAATGGAGTATGAATTGCCTCTGGTTCTGTTCCCAATAGGACTTACTGTATCCACCGGAGGCATTGTGAGCACAGGTTTTACTGGTCACGCTTCTATCAGTGCTCAGAGCAAAGAGAATCAAACAACATATTATTACCAAGTGGACTGTACCTAGGACCAAAATTTGATTTAACATTCAATGGAAGGTATGGAGGGAGAGAGGGAGTAAAGCTACATTATTACATTGCAAAATCCGACATCCATTTAAAACCTTTTCAAAAAATTGGAAAGATTTTGGAAAAGGACATCTATTGAAAGTTTTACTGCTAATGTATTTCATATGAAAAACTAAATATTTTCTTTCCAAATCAGATGCTGCCCATTCTTGCCACATCTATTCAAGTCATACGGAAGGATCTAGTCAGTGTAGTCTAGCAAGAAAAAGAAATAAAACAATCTAAACAAAGAAATAAATCTGCCTTTATTTGAAAATGACATGATCATTTTGTAAAAACTCACTGGAATTTGAAAGGGAGTTTTGTAAGGTTGCAGGGCACACTGGTGTCTAAAGCTCCTGTGTGCTGTCAACAGCCATAAATGGAAGTTTCTAAACAATATCACAGTAGACCAGAAATAGAAAGAACAGGCATGGGGGTTTAGCTCAGTGTTGTGCTTACTCAGTAAGCACAAGGCCCTGAGTTCAGTCCTCAGCTCCAGACAAGAAAATAGACAAATATATTATTTTATTGTGTGTGTTGAGACATACTAACTTGTGCCTTTGTTTTTCTGCTTGGGGTTTTATTTGGGCTTAAGTGTATGCTAGTGCTAGAGAATGGGGGGGGGGCACTTTGTCTTCTTCAGTCTTGTTGGATGGGTGATGCTGGCTCTATTTCTGTCTTAAGCATTTGGTAGAATTTGCTTTTAAACCTGTGTGACTCTGGACTTCTCACTGTGAAAAACTTAACTATAATTTCATTCTCGCTACTAAAGGACTATAAATAATGTATATCTTTCACATTGTAACTTCACCAAAGTTGTCAAATTTATTGGCACAAAATTGCCCTGAGCTTTCTATATTACAGTAGACTCTGTAACGATATCATTTTATTTGTATATTAATAATTTGTATCTTTTCTCTCACAGACTGACTCAAGAGTTATCAAAAAACTAACTTTATTTCAGCATTTTTTCTATTATTTTGTTTTCCATTTGTCAGTTTGTTTCAGATCTCTATTATTTCCTTTATTATTTCTTTTCTTATACTTATTTTGAGTTTGATTTTTCTCTTTGTAATTTTCTTAAGGTAGAAGCTAAGGTCTTTGATCTGAGGGCCTTTTTATTTTATTTTTCTTATGTATGTATTTAATTCTAGAAATTTACTGTGTACTTTTTAAATTTTTATGTGTATGGATATTTTTCCTGCATTTACATCTATGTACCATGTGTGTTCCTGGTGTCTGCAGAGGCCAGAAAGGGCATCAGATCCCCTGCAACTGAAATTATAGACAATTATGGGCTGCCATGTGGATGCTGGAAATCCAAATGGGTCCTCTGTAAGAGCAGCCAGTGCTCTTATCCTCTGAGCCACCTCTCCAGCCTCCAATTAAAATATTCTTTAGCTACACTCTACCAACTGAGGTATCCTCAGCTACTTTTTAAAAAATGGTAGCTATTCTGATGAATATTAGATGATCTTTTTGTTATTTGTTTGTTTCAAGACAGGGTCTCTTTACATAGCCCTGGCTGTCCTGGAACTCACTGTGTAGATCAGACTGGCCTCAAACAGAGATCCACCTGCCTCTGCTTCCCAAGTGCTAGGCTTAAAGGTATGCACCACCAGCCTGGCTAGATTTTTAAATTTTATTTTATTTTGTAACTTTGGCCTGCATTTCCTTGGTGTGGTGAGTGATGCTATTGTTTTACATGCATATTGGCCCATTTATTTTCATCTTTGCATAAATGGCTACTGAATTTCTTTACCTGATTTTTAATCTAATTTTATTCTCTTTTATTTACATCCCTTTTGCTGTGATATACTTTAGTGTTTCTATCTTTATGTTTTCAGATTTACATCTCTGACAAAATCGTGTTTACTGTCTTTTTTTACTCAGAAATTGTAGCTTTCATCCTTGGAAGATTTATTTCATACTTTTTCATGTTACTTCATGTTGTTCGACATAGGGTCTTGCTATGTAGTGCAGTCTAACCTGGAATTCACTGTATAGATCAGCCTAGCTTCAAACTTGGGATGATCTGTTGCAGGAAATATTTAAAAATGATCCGCCAACTCTCCACGCTCCTGACTGCCACTGTCTGCCCCAGCGTGTTCACACTGGCAATTCTCTCCAGCTAGCCCCCGCTGGCTCTGTCCCACATTTCAGTAACTAAATTGATCCGCCAACCTCAAGGTTCAATATCACAATACCCAGTAACCCGGTAAGAACAAGACTCTTAATGTTTATAATTAACCAATCAGATTTATGTATCAATAAAGTCTCAATTTACAAGATGCCAATACAATAATTTCAGAACTAATTGATAATGATAAAAGCTTTATCCCAATCATTCTAACCTTATGATATCACAACTACTTGTGGCTGGTAAAAGACACGCTTGTTCTCATCTGCTGCCATCTTCCTTCTTTTTCTGCTCCCCTGAGAGGCTCCCTGTCTCTGCAACTCTTAGCTCTGCCTCCCTTTTCCCTGTCCAGTCATAGGCCTCCCGCTGCCCTAATGTAATTGGACAATCCTGCGACAATGATCCTCACACTTGAGCTTCTTAAATGCTGAGATGTATATGTCCTGCCATGCCCAGCAAATCTTTATTTTTGAACATATATAGTATGTCTGTAGTAACTATGTAAATGTCCTTCTATGTAATTCTAACCCAACAGTCTGGTTGTACTTGATCTTGTTTGATTATTCTGCTCATTATGAGTTCTTTTCCTGCCTCCTTTGCATGTTTGGTTTTTTGTTGTTGTTGTTTTTCTACATGACACAAACCTAGACATATCTCAGGAAAGGGACTCTTAATTGAGAAAATACCTGTGTTAAGACTGGCCTGTATGCAAGTCTTTGACATATTTTCTTGATTAATGATGTATGTGGTAGGGGCCAACTCACTGTAGTCTGTACCACTCTTGGACAGGTGGGCCTTAGTTATATAAGAAAGCAGTGTAAGCAAGCTAGGCGAAAGCCAGTAAGTAGCATTCCTCCATGACTTCTGCTTTGATTCCTGCCTCCAGTAATTGCCTTGAGTTCCAGCCCTGACTTCCCTCATTGGTTGACTGTGACTTTTGCGTTATAAGATAAAATATAGACCTTTCCTCCTCAAGTTGCTTTTGGTCATGGTGTTTATTACAACAGTTAAAAACTAACTAAGACAATATCTAATGTGATTTATTTTTTACATTTTGATTGGTAAGTGTATTGCTGTTACAAATGTGTTTTACTCAGGGAATCCACTAGGTTACATTTGAATTTTCCCCTGTGCTATTGTATGGAAACTTTGTTGGCACTAACTGTTGGCAATAATAGTGATTGCTTTTCTATTTCTCATCTATTAGGGACTACTGTGTTTTTCTAGTTGATGTCAGTGTCTCGAAAGCTGTTATTTCTGGTGTTTTATCTTATTTGCTTTTTCCTTCTTCCCTTCCTTCCTTCCTTCCTTCCTTCCTTCCTTCCTTCCTTCCTTCCTTCCTTCCTTCTTCCCTTTCTCTTTCTTTCTCTCTTTCTTTCTTTCTTTCTTTCTTTCTTTCTTTCTTTCTTTCTTTCTTTCTTTCTTTCTTTCTTTCATCCATTTTTTTGAGACAGGGTTTCTGTATATAGCCTTGGCCACCCTAGAACTAGCTTTGTAGACCAGGCTGGCCTCAAGCTCAGACATCCCTCTGCCTCCTGAGTTCTGGGATTAAAGTCAAGCATCTGTACTGCCTGTCCTTATTTGCATTTTAGGTTTCCTTGGTATGAGGTCAAACCTGGCCCCTGTTACACTCTTTTGGTAGTGGCATACATCGTACCTACCAGTACTTTTAACCTGAACCTGTTTTTAGGCTGGCATTCTTACATAAAATGTTTTACTGACCAGTTTTCATTTCCCTTTGGGAACTGATTTATCTAGGTGATTAGAAGATAAATTCATGTCATCCAGCATGAATGCTTTCTGAGATGCTTTTAGATTGATGAACTTATTTTGTGATTCTCATTTTTTTGAGGGCATTTCTTGAGTTATTTGGATCAGGAAGCTAGTTTTAAATAACAGCTTTAGAAAATTCTAATTATGTTTTGTTTTATTTTCAGAATTAAGAAAAGGAAAGAACAACAGCGTTATGCTGAGGAACAGAGACTCCTAAGAATGAACTGTCATGAAGAACCTTATTCGGAAGAGAAGATAAGTGATGTTTTAGCCCAGTTACAACTGGAAGAAATAAAAGGAGCCAGAGAAAAACAGCAACAGAGAGAAAAAGAATATATAAGGTGATTTTAAATGTCTGTGTGAAATTCTGGGTTAGAAGAGATCAAGTAGAAAGTAGGCTTTCTCATATTCCTTAACAGACTAGCTTTAGCCTGGTGCTGGTGGCCCATGCCTTTAATCTCAGTACTCAGGAGGCAGAGGCAGGCACATCTCTGAGTTCCAGGACAGCCAGAGCTACACACAGAAATCCTGTCTCAGAAAATACAAATTCAAAGACTCTGTATGCCTTCTTATACTTCTCCTTATTAGGGTGCATGCTCCACTACTAATTTGCTTGTATAGGACCTGTTGGGACTAGACTGCATTTTCCTAGTGCCATGGCCCAGTGCATAGGAAGACTAGAGGTACAGAGGAGAGAAATCTGGCTATAAAATCAGGTATGTGTGTATTATTCTCCTAGTAGTTGATTTACCTGATTACACTGTATTTTTATAGATACGTGGAAGCTTTACGAGCCCAGGTCCAGGAGAAAATGAAGCTTTATAATATCACTTTACCTCCATTATGCTGTTGTGGTCCTGACTTTTGGGATGCTCATCCTGATACCTGTGCCAACAATTGCATTTTCTATAAAAACTACAGAGGTAAGCTTCTTAAGGAATAGTTGAGTCCCAATAGCAATTAAATTAAATATCTATATATAGTAATTTAAGAGAATTTTATTTATATCTTTTAAAACAAATATGTGAGACAATGAAAATTATTATAGTTTCATTTCTGATTGGTACTGCTTATGATGGAAAAGTGTTTCCAGCTCATTACACTGAATATAAGAGGACTTAGATTCCAGATCTTTCCTTAATTGAACAATATTAAGAGATTGTCCATGCTGGGTGATATTGGCACGTGCCTTTAAACCCAGAACTTGGGAGGCAAGTTCTCTTTGAGTTCAAGGCCAGTCTGGTCTACAGAATGAGTTCCAGGACTGCCAACGCTACACAGAGAGATCCTTTCTTTAGAAAAAAAAAAAAGTTTGTTCTTTAGACCTAAATTAGGAGTATGTTACCCCATACTTTAATGGTGTCTAATACAGACTTAAAAACATATCCAAGCCGGGCGGTGGTGGCACACGCCTTTAATCCCAGCACTTGGGAGGCAGAGGCAGGCAGATTTCTGAGTTTGAGGCCAGCCCGGTCTACAGAGTGAGTTCCAGGACAGCCAAGGCTACACAGAGAAACCCTGTCTCGGAAAAAAAAAAAAAAAAAGCTTCATCTGTGTGATATAATTTATTGGTCCTATGAGTTATTTTAAAACTTCTTATGACAGTATGAAATGCATGACATATTTTATATACTTCTCCCTAGTCTCAGGCCACACTCCAACCTCATCAAACTTGCTCTTAGACTTTTTGTATCTCATACACTTAGTTCTCTACCTAGAGTACTTTTTTCTTTTCTCCTGTTTATCCCTCAAAAGCCCACTTTAAATGGTACAACTTCCCAGGTCTTTCCAGGGTTCCCTAGCTGTTCATCCATATCCATCTTCCTATTGTGATGGCATTTTTTATATGCCTGTAGTGTGGAAGCACTTGTTACTACAACTTTATTTGTTGCCATTTTCTATAATCTCTTTTCTTTCCTCACAGAGTATTAGCCTCTATTGTCAGTACTCAGTAGATATTTATTCTATGGCTGGAATAAACGCCTATGGTGTTTTGAGTAATGAAGCCGTGCCGATAGGAAAAGGAAGTAGGAGAGCCATCTAGAGTCTGACTTTATTCATCGTTGTGCAAATTCATTTGCAGCATATAATCGGGCATTGCATTCAGTCATCAATTCTTCTGATATCTCTGAGGGGAACGCAACTCTTCGAAATGCCATTCGTAATTTTGCTTCTGCACACAGACGGACTTCAAAACAAAGTCTCCAGTAAGAGTCTGAAATCAGTGCCAATGGCTGTTAGTATTTCCACCTTCATTTAAAACCAACCACAAAAACTATATAGGAAGGGCTGTTAAAATGTATACAATATGTTATCTGGAAGGAGAGCAAGTCTATATATTTGTCTGTCTGCCTTGGGACCAACATTGAAAGCTGACTGCTAAACTTGTCTCTGGTTAAACCTTTGTGGAACATGTTATTTTTAAAGTAATTACAAAAGTAAGGTTTCTCTTACTTTTTTGCTGGACTTTTTTTTTTTAATTGTATTTTAAGCTTTTTCTTTAATTAGAGAAACTCATGAGAAATCTGACATTATCTTACTATGACCCTTCTGAAATTGTGCTTTTGAATCTTGACAGTACTGAAAGTTTCTGAAGAGGAAGAAAAGAAATGAACTTCTGAGCTCTAATGCTCATCTATAGTGCCATTGGTTTTTCTAGTTTTATATAAGAATTAAAGATGAGAAGAATTTGAATTTGGCATACATTTTTTAAAAAAAATTTCCTCTCATCTCTTTTACTTTTTAAATGACTACCTCGTTTTTCATTCAGTGACATTGGATATAGGACTTTTAAATTTTATTTTGTATTAAATTTGTTTGAGAATGTATTTATTTTTATTTTATGTAATGAATGTTTGCTTCAGTGTAGGTACAGAGGGTTCTAGAACTTGAGCTAACTCAGGGCTCCTGACATTTCTTTACTGTCAGCGAAGAATTCTGCAGTTTGTCTAAAAATTACTGTATATCTACTGTACATAATAAGAGAAAAAAAAACAAAACCCAAACACTTCTCATGCTAGCTTCTCTTCTCACAGCTAAAGAGTGTCAGCAAAATGCTATGTCACATAGAAAACACAAGGCAACCTGAAGCTATTGGAAGCCACCACATTGTCAACAGTTCCAGCTTCTCAGTGCACCCCTGAGCTACAGCCCTTCCAAAAGGCATTTTCCCCACGCCAAGCAAGGAGCATCAAGAGTTTGTTTTTGAAATTTTGTTTACTTTACAAACTATAGATATGATTTATGTCCAGTTTTCAATTTGGGCTTTAGAGCCAATTATGTTAATATCACCTCACAAGCTGAAAGCACAATGCTAGAAATATCTTCAAACGCCTTGTCGTACCAGAAGCAACATGGAAAGTAAGGAGAACACAAGAGCACCTCTTAGTTTTAAAGTGTTTGGAAACATGTACGACTTGGATACAATTTCAGGAGCTTTAGATTCACATGTCCACTTCATGTAAACCCGACGTTTTGAGAAGCTCACTGTGACTGTGCTTAGATTCTGAATTAAACCCAGTGAGGACAATAGACACAGCTTAAATAAGATGTGTGGATCACGGTGCTCCCTTCTTTATGGTATTTGCAAGGAGACAGAAATCATTTTTAGTTGAGCATGGTGGTACATGTCTTTAATCCCACTACTATGGAGACTGATGCAGAAGGACCAGCAGTTTAAGGCCAGCTAAGCTACATGAAACTGTCTCAAAAAAATTTTTAAGCCAAATAAAATAGTTGTTTTTCCTTCTGCTTCTGTTGCTATTCCTCATCTTCTTCCTCCTCTTTGTGAACAAATCAATAGGATCCTTTTTACCTTCAGACTTTCCCTTGATTTGTACCTGTGACAGTCTTCTCATATTTCTCCCTCTGCTTCACCACCTCACTGATACAGGGCTGCTTTTCTCTGCTACTTAAGCTGTTCAGCATCTCACTCAACTGTTGTGTTTGTTTGTTTGTTTAACCATATCTACAAATAGAGATTCCCAGGATTTGTGGCTTTGATCTTGGGCCAGAGTTCTGAACAAAACAAGAAGAATGCAGCTGGGGCCTGTGGGCAGCCGTAGTGCCCGTTTCCTTCAGGCTTCCTGGAAGCTGGTCTACAGTCCTTCATTTTCCAAATGGACTTTTGTCTAGCTTTGTCATTTCATAGTTTTAAATTTCCTTTCCCAGGCATTGTCTCCATTTCTTAGAGCATTTAAGTAAATCCTGCAATTTTGAGAAAGACATTGGCTCTTCTTCTTATGGTTTTCTCTGCCTGTCTACATAAAGAAGGCATAAGCAGCCTTTGGTTTCTTGGGGTCACTTTTAGTCATCCTGATGTATTGTTCTCTAGGAAATGCAGAGCACAGCACAAGGCTCCCTGCCCTCAGACTAGCTGTCTCCATGACAACCAACTTTTATATAATTGTTACTAGTTACAAATGTTAACAATAAAACATAAGGAACCCATAATGGCAGTCACCCTGGAGTCTTCTCACTCAAAAAATCCTTTCTAATCCTAGGTAACCATTAATCTATCTCCTTTATGTATAAATAAGCCTACATGTGACTTCTCTTATAAATGGAATAGACAATATGAGCTCTTTTTGACTGAACTTTTTCAGCTAGCCTGATGTCAAGACTCATCTGTGTTGTCAGATTCATTAATGTATTGAATAGTATTGATGGTAATCGTAACAATAAAACTATTTATTCATTCATCCACTAGTAGACATTTGGGGGATTTTCTGCATGGTTATTATGAATTCTGCTATGAACAGTTGTTCTCAGGATTCTGTAGTACATGTTTTCATTTCATTTCATGCTGTATGGGAGTAAAATTCTGGAGTCACATAGTAGCTTTGTGTTTAACTTTTGACAAACTACAAACTGTTTTCCAAAGTAGCTATACTATTTTTCATTCCCCAGAACATATAAAAGGCTCAGTGTTCTTCACCAACATTCATCTCTTAGACAGGTGGCTGTGATGTGGTATTTCATTGTGGTTTTAAGTTCCTCCTAGCAGTTGATGTTGGTGATTTTTTTCATGTGCCTGTTGATTGAGTGGGTCTGTCTTTTGAAGATGTTTGTCAGATACTTTGCCAGCTCCATAATTGGCTTGTCTTTTTATTATGGAATTATGTTGTAGAAATTTTTAATCCCAACTTGGGTTTCTACACTGTCTTTGACCATTTAGTTCCCAGATAAAAGATACACACAATCTTTGTATTTACTGTAAGCCCTTAAATAGCACAAGAACTGGGTAGATACCTACCCTCTATGCTATTAGAATCTACTTTCTTATGATAATCCCGAGTTATTACTTACTGTGTTTCATCTGGGTTGCTCTTAACTCCAATTGGCTAGCTCTCAGGGCCACATTTTTATGGCTCATCTAACCCATAGTGGCTTCTCTTCCTCCTACACCTTCTTCCTCTCTTGGTTTTCCTCAGACCCCAGGCCCTGGAAACCTAAACCCCACCTTTGTCTCTTCTGCCTAGCTATTAGCTGTTGGCATCTTTATTTACCAATCAGAAATAGCTTGGGGTCAGGGTCACAGGTCTATGGAGGACTGTAGGTCTTGGGAGCCACCACTTAGCATTACAATAGATAGCAAGACTAAACCTTAACCGAATTAGAAGAGCTCCTAATGTATTCTACAAGTAGGTCCTTTATCAGCTGTGTCATTTGTATTCTCCCATTCTGGGGATTACCTTTTTTTTTTTTTTTTTTTTGAGACAGGGTGTCACTGTTCTGGCTCTACTGGAAGTCACTTTGCAGACCAGGCTGGCTTTGAACTCACAAAGATTTCCCTGGCTCTACCTCCCAAATGCTGGGATTAAAAAATGTAATACCTGCTTCTTTTCACTTTCTTAGTGGTTTCTGCAGCTTGTAGCACACACTTAAATTTAATGAAATCTAATTTATATACATTTTTGGCCTGTGCTTTTGCTATAGTCTGAAAAACTATTACTTGATCCAAGGTCACAAATGTATATCTGACTTGTTTTGTTACACGTTTTAAACGTGTTGGTTTTATATTTAGAGTTATTGTCCAGTTTGAGCTCGTGTGTCAAAGACCATTCTTTTACATGTGGATACCTAGTATCCCACTATCACTTGTTAAAGACTACTGTTTGCCACATAGAATTGACTGGGATGTCAGAGCTTACTGGTAAGATCTCTGTTGTGTACCATTCATCCTGTGCCTGTCCTTACATAGAATATTTCTAGAATACTAGAACTTTGTGATAAGTTTGAAGTTGACAAGTGTGAGCCCTCCCTACCTCTTTGTCCTTTTTTAAAAAAGATAATTTTACTTTTTTCTGAGTCCATACATTTTCATATGAGCTTTAAGGTCACTTTTCTACGAAAAACAAAACAAAACAAAACAAAACAACAACAAACAAAACAAAGCAAAACCAAAAAAACCACAAAAGAGTAGCTGAACTCTGATAGGAAACATACTGAATTCCTGATTAATTTGGGAATAATTGGCATCTGACCCATGAGCATGGGATGAGATCTCATATGTACATGGCTTTTAATTTTTCTTGGCTAAGTTTTACATTTACAGAGAACAAAAATTGTATGTAGGTTAAACTTGTTCCTAATGTTATTGTAGTGATATTATTGTAAATGGAATTGCTTTTTTTTCTTTTCTTTCTCTCCACTTTGAGCTTGGTCTTATGTAATTTAGGCAAGCCTCAAACTCTATGTAGTCAGGAAAATCCTCTTCTGTTTCTATTTTTTGAGTGCTGAAATTATAGGCAGGTACTACCACACCCACTTCATGCAGTGCTGGGGAGTGAATCTGGGGCTTTGTGAGTGCTGAGCAAGTGCTACATACTCAGCCCAGAATTTTGTTTTTTAATTATTAGTTTGTGGTGCATATGTGTGTATGTGGGGGGGGGGGCGAACTACTACTTATATATGGAGGTCAGAGGACAACTTCAGAAGAGGGTTTTTCTCTTTCCACTGGGATCCAAGGATGCAACTCAGATTATCAAGCTAGTTCACCAAGCACTTTTATCCACTGAGCCATCTCTCCAGTGCCAGCCAAGAATGTTTTATATGTTGAATCTTGTCAGCTTAAAATAGAACCTTACTTCCAGCTCAGCCTTTGTTTCTTTTTCTTATCTAATTACTTATCTTGTTACTGGTTAGAACATCATACACAAAATTGTACGTATTTTAAGAGCAAAGAATTTTTAGTCTTTATGGTATTTATCAGATTTGATGACATTCCCTTTTATTACTAGCTTACTGAGTGTTGTTATCCTGGAATTGTTGTTGTTTGTTTGTTTGTTTTGTTTTGTTTTTGTTTTTTGAGTACATTGTAGCTGTCTTCAGACACACCAGAAGAGGGCATCAGATCCCATTACAGATGGTTGTGAGCCACTATATGATCGCTGGGAATTGAACTCAGAACCTCTGGAAGAGCAGTCAGTACTCTTAATCGCTGAGCCATCTCTCCAGCCCTAAATTTTTGGGTTTTATCTGATGCTTTCTGCGTCTAATATTATTATGTATTCTTTGGGGTTTTTTTGTTTTGGTTTGTTTTTCTTTTTGGTGTTTTGGATCAGGGCCTTGCCATGTACACTAAACCAGCTTCACACTTACATTCTTGTCTTAAAATTTTTTTTTTAAATTGGTTTTCTTGTGTTAATACAATGTTGCTTTCCTAGGATGTGTTGTATTGGCTTTTGTTTCTTAGTCTTCACACAGTATTTTTGTTTGTTTGTTTGCTCTAAGTTTGGTTTTCTGAAATAGATGATTTGACTTGTGTGATCTCAAGTCAGTAAAATGATGATAAAATTAGACCATTGATTATCATTAGAAAACTTCAAGTCTTTTAGTTTCAGTCTATATATAAAATTTTTAAGATTAATGTCTTACTTAGGGTTGTGTTGCTGTGAACAGACACCATACATATGGCAACTCTTATAAAGGAAAACATTTAATTGGGACTGGCTTATAGTTTTAGAAGTTTAGTCCATTATCATCTTGGTGGGAAACATAGCAGCAGGCAAACATGGTGTTGAGAAGGAGCAGAGAGTTCTACATCTGGATCAACAGGCAGCAGGAAGAGAGTGACACTGGGCCTGGCTTGAGCATTTGAAACCTCAAAAGCCCTCCCCACTGGCACTCCAGCAAGACCACACCTTCTGATAGTGCCACTCCCTGGTGACGAGCATTCAAATCTATGAGCCTATGGAAGCCATTCTTCCTCAGACCACCACAGATGCAAATGTTCTTGCACTGCAGTCTGGTCATATGTTAACAGTGGCCAGTGGTTCCATTTGTGACTTACAGAAGTCTGAGAGCAGTAGCATTGATCAAGAAGAAGCAAGTCGCCTGTCACACATGGTGGCAGTGTGGTGAATTCTGTTTGAAGTGGTAAATGTGCTTTGGAAGGAAATCTGGAATCCAAGTTTCTTGTTTTGTTCATAAATTTGCGAGACTGTTGTCCTGGCTAGTTTTATGTTAACTTGACACAAGTTGGAGTCACCAGAGAAAAGGGAGCCTCAATTGACAAAATGTCTCCATAAGATCTGGTTATAGGAAAGCCTGTAGGGCATTTTATTCACTGGTGATTGTGGGAGGGCTGAGCACATTGTGGATGGTGCCACCCCTGAGCTGGTGGTCCTGGCTTCTATAAAAGAGCAGGCTGAGCAAGCCACAGGGAGCAAGTCAGTAAGCAGCACCCCTCCATGACCTCTGCATCAGCTCCTGCCTCCAGGTTCTTGTCCTGCTTGAGTTCCTGTCCTGACTTCCTATGATGATAAACTGTGATATGGTACTATAAGCAGAATAAACCCTTTCCTTCCCAACTTGCTTTTGGTCATGGTGCATTATCACAGCAATAGAAATCCTAACTAAGACAATGGTAAATCAAAATTTGCAGGGTAAACTTCAATCACTTTCCTAGATTAGCGGAGAACTTTAAGGAAGAAGAGGCTGAAAGATAAAAACTGATCATAAAGAGATGGATTTTGATTTTTGGAGCAGTAATAGGGTTTGGGAGTAAGGAAAATGACTAAATTTGGGCCCAGGATTTAAAGTAGTGTGTGGCTGGGGAATATCCCTCAGGGATGTTTGCTTAGCATGTTTAAGGCGGGGAGTTTGATCCCAGGAGTGAGTGAGTGAGTGAGTGAGTAAGTAGGGTAGAAGGCAGGCATTTAAGTTGGGGAAAAAAAAAGACTGAATAAGAATGCATATTGGGGGCTGGAGAGATGCTGCCTCCATGATTAAAGCACTGGCTGCTCTTCCAGAGGGCCTGGGTTCAATTCCCAGCACTTACATGGCAGCTTATGATCATCTGTAGCTCCAGGACTAGTGATCTGATGCCTTCTATAGGCTCAGGAACTGTATGCACATGGTGCACAGACGTACAGGCTAAAACACCCATACATATAAAAGATTTAAAAAAAAATTTTTAAGTAAGGGAATGAATAGTCCTTGGATAGCTGTTCATATTTTCTGTAGCTGTTTCTTCCTTACCATTATTTGATGACAAGGCTTTCTGAATGCATGAAAAACTAGACAACAGGGAATCTTCACAGCTCCCCCCATCGTATGTACACAGGCACACCTGCCTGTCCCTACTTAATCCTGCTACTGTGGGGCTTTCAGCCTCTCCTGTCCCATCCCATGGTTGACATGAGTTCCTCCCTCTCCTCAAAGGCATTGCCTCAGTATTTCTCTTTACCACATCATTAATTTCTCCCATGCCAGGTATGGTGGCAGCACATGCCATTAATCCCAGCACTCAGGAGACAGAGTCAAGCAGATCTGGAGAGTTCAAGGCCAGCCTGGTCTATAGAGCAAGTTCCAGGACAGCTAGGGCTATACAGAGATACTCTGTCTCAAAACAAAACAAAAGTTCCTAACTATTAAAATATTCCTGTAGGTACACAGAACTGTTGTAATTTCTTTCCATAATGAAAGCCAGCCAACTTAAAAAAAAAAAAAAAAAATAGAAGAGGAAAAAAAGGGAAAACAAACAGACAAAAACCTTGGTTTACTTGACATACTTTCAGTTACCACTTCTTTGTTTCCCTTTGAAACAACATTCCTGAGTTCTCAGTACTTACTGCTCCTTCTTATGTTCTGACTTTATTATACAGTTTGTCTTTACCACTCTAGTGAAAACATTCTTCAGATTGGGTGTGGTGGTGCATGCACTGGAGAGGCTGAGGCAGGTGGACCCTGTGTTCCAGGCCAGAGTCACCAGTGGCTTCTACATTGCTAAATCCAAAGGTCATTTTCAAACTTCTCCTAATTATTAACATAAGTGATCCATCTTTTTTTTTTTTTATATCGCCTTATCACCTGGCTTCCCCACCACCAAAGTTCTAAATTTTTTCTCTTCTTTTCTGTCTTTCGTTTTCCCTTGCTCCTTTGAGCTTTTATCTCAGTCTGTGGCTTTAAGTATCAACTATATATGAACAACTTTGAAACTTATTTCTCTGGCTCCTGACTTCATCTCTAATCTCCAGATTCATACATTTGGCTACATAGATGACATTTCTGTATGGTTGGTTTTCCAAAGGTTTGTGCTTTTCCCACTCTACCCACTGTCAGTAAATGACAGTTCTGCCCAAAACCTTGTAGAAATCATTGGCTCTTCTTTCCTTCGCTCATCCTTCATCACTCCATTAGCAAATGATGCCATGTGTCTGCCTTCAGAGTTTTCTCTCTAGTTTATTTCCACTGCTTGACACGTTCCAAACTGTCTTTCTTGTGGATTACTTATGGCTTTTCTAACTGTGCTCCCTCATTTTCCTCTCCTCTTCTTCCCTCTCTCCCCTCGCCCTTTCCTCCTCTCCCCCCAGAAACAGTTATCCTGTAATCCATGCTGGCCTTAAACTATCTATGTATGGAAGAATGACCTTGAATTTCTCATCCTCCTGCCTCCACCCTCTCAAGTGCTAGGATTACAGGTGTGCACAACTCCACTTAGCTCTAAGTTTAGACATCTTCCTCTCCAGCTCCTAACGACACAGTGTGTACACACCCCAGTCCACCTAAGTAACAGCCAGTGTCCCTTAATATCTTCCCATCCATCTCAGTGAGTGCCATTGCCACCTAACTTATTTTCACCAAAAATTGTGGAGTCGCTCTCCACTCTTTCATATGCATACAGGTTTTACTGGTTTTATACCTAGAATACACTCAGAATTCAACTGTTTTTACAGTGCTTGCCCCCGTATAGTAATGCTGGTCAGCTCACCATTGTGTCTCCCCTGAGTTACTACAGCAGCCGTCCACTTGGTTGCCTTGCTTCTGTTTATGTGCAGCTCCTCCATTGCTCTTAGTACAGTAGCTAGAGCAGGCCTTTCAGAATTACGGAGATCGGTCGTGCCTTGCCACTCCTGTGTAAGCTCTTCTTTGCCTACTGATTTTACTCAGAAAAGGCTAGTCCTTACAGTGTGATGCAGACATGACAGTGTGATTTCAGGCAGAACTGAGACTTTTCTCCTGCCTCTTTCCTCTCTGCTCTGATTAGCCACACTGACTTGTTCTAACTTGGGTGCTCCAAGGACACTTTTGCTTCAAGGCCTTTTATCTGCTATCTTGTGCCTTCTTCCTTTGATATTATTTGGCTTGTGTCCTTCATTTTTGTTCAAACATATTTTATCATGAGGCCTCCCTAATGAGCTAAAGTGCCCCTTCCTACTCACCCCGACAGTGCTCCATATGCTCTCTTTAAATGCTTCCTTTATGCTACTTGGCCTGTGTGGTGGATTATTTATTTTGTTTTGTTTTTTTCTTTCCACTGGATTATATACTTCTTAAAGGAACATTTATTTGTATTTGTTAAATTCTGTTATATATCCCCAATGTTAAGGTTGTGCCTGATACTTACTGGACTTTCTGTCAATATTTATTAAATAATTAAACCTGTCCCCCAACCCCTTTTCTTCTGTGTTCTGTTTCATTGTTTTCAGTAGAAGGTTCAACACAGAATAATTGCAAAATTCAGCTGTGCCTACATGGAGCTAGTACTTCAGTATAACGGTTTTAAATACACATTTAACCACTACTCAAGTCCTGCAAGCATCCGGACTCTGGTCAGCATAGCAGAGCTGCCTCACCTCTGGACCTGTAATGGTGACATGATCCTCTCACCCAGTAATCAGTACATTGGAGTGCTGTAGAGAATGTGATCTTACTGAGCCCTTTTCTAGAACTTTCCTTATCCTCTCTCTCTAGACTTAGTCTGACCAGAATAAAGACAATTGGAATTTATTAAAGGTAATTCTTCATGATAAATAGCCTTACCTAAGTAGTATTTCCTCAGAAAAGTCATTGGGACCATTTTGCCTTGTTTCACATTCCCTTGTTGTTGCTATAACTTAGGACAAATAATTTGATGTCTCTGGGCAGTGATTTTTGATAAGAAGACTGTACAATGTGATTTTCAGCACAGCTCTAATGCAGTATGCATGTGTTCTGTTTTTACTTTTGCCCTCACTCTCACATTTGTAGTTGATTTGCTCTTCTTGCTGAGTGTAGACTACTGGTAGATTTGACTTGTCAGAGATAAGGGTGCAACAAGGTCTCTGTGCTGTCCACTGATCCTGTCAGAGTGCACCAGGAGGGCAGAACAGAAGCACTTGCAGTAAAGCATGAATTTAGCCAGAGGGGCGCAAGCATTAAGAGCTCAGCATCAGCTCTTACCCAGAGACATCCTTCATTACATGCCAGCGACTGTGCCAAGAGCTAGAGCTCTGTCCTAGAGGCAAGTTTAGGATCATGTACTAACAGGGGTGTCTGCCTGTGTCCTTGTGATCACAACCATCAAAAATATATGTGTATAACACATTTTTCTAGCCAGTCCAACCTGAGTGAGCTTGTTCCAGATGCTTCGATTTAGGAACTGTCTGCATTCTCTCCCTTGTATCGTTGCAGTTATTACTTAATTATCCGGGCCTCACCCTTACCTTTTTAGCCCTTTTATGATGGGCAGGAATAGGGTTGTCAGCACCTTTATTAACCACCCACTGTGAGCTGGGACTAGAAACTGCGTCTGTCGTTTAGCCATTTGAATTAGAGAAAAGGAGAGATCGGGTATCACTTTTCTATTCACTTTTGTAGTCCACTTTTAGAAGCAAAATATTTCCGATAGTTTATCTTTTACATGTAGTCATCACTTTGTGTCTCATTGTAGATATTTTCAGGTTTCTCGGAAAAAATACACTTGAGAGATTGACTGAGAGGTTTGAAAACATAAAGACAAAAGCAAATGTGTATGCAGCTCTTTATGTTGGGTGAAATTTTAAAATTTAATGGTTTAGATTTTTAAAGTTTTCTTAAAGTAAAAATAAATGATCCATCTCACCATGCTCTCAGTATTGCTGATAATCCCAAAGGAGTGTGCTATGTCAAACACCCCAAATTGGATTCTAAAAATTAAGGTATTTGGCGTTGCATCAGGAGTCATCTCTTCATGGCCCCAAGCTGAAATTTTGGCCACATGCCTCCCCACAGGTTCCAATAGCTATAGCACTTATCAGTGGGCCAACCTATTGGACAGGTCATCCATTGTCTGAGTCTCCTAAGCCTCTTAGCATCACAAAAAGAAAAGCAAACTGAAACAAACAATGCCTCCCATAAAGTATTTCTGCAAAAGGAAAACGGTTATAACTATATCAGTCTTTTAACATTTTTTTAAAAACCTAGGTTCTAGAAGAAAACTCAAGGATGGCATATAATTCTGGATAAGTAAAAGCTACATTACACCTTAAGTCACAATACAGGAGGCAGAGACAGACAGATCTCTTGAGTTCAAGGCCAGCCTAGTCTGCATAGTGAAACTTTATCTCAAAAAAGTTAATTTATTACACAAAACAGATCCTGAGTCCTAAAACTCTCAGGATCTATGGTATGTAATAAATTAACTTTTACTCATCTAGAACAGTACTTAATGTGTGTTAGAGAATGGTCACTTAAGTCATTTTCTGATCTAGATACTGATACTGTGTAAAGAGAAAAGCCTTGAGTACTCACAGTAAATAGGAACAAGTTTTACCATGAGGAAGCAGATACCTAGAACCTAGGATATTCTGTAGGAAAACTGAAACTTTTTAAAGCAAGCTAGTGCCTTACATTCTAGATTAAAAGGTTTATAAACATGACTGCTGAATATAGCGTATGAACCTTGTTTGGACGCTGAGAGGAGAAAGTCTGGAAAAGGTAACTTGGACGCATCCAAGAACGCATAGAGTCGCAGTTACTTGTCATCGTGAGGGGTGACAATGGAAAGATGTGGCTTGAGATGTAACTTGGTGTAGCGGTAGTTTGTTAACCGCTCTGTGCTCCCAATGGGTTGCACATGTGCACTCGCCCAAGAGCTATCTGGATTCTCAAATGAAACACACACACACACACACACACACACACACACCACTTAATTTCAATATGCCTTGACTAGCTTAATAGCTGGGTGTTTCTAATCCTTCCTGCTGCTAGCAAACACTCGGGTATTCCTGAGTTAACATCTTTTACAATCTATATTTCATCTCTGCTACCCCAAACACAATTGGGGAAGTGGCCCATGTGGTTACTTTCCCTAATTCTCACATGTCAGGTGGGCCATTAGGTCTGGTCATTCTTCTCCATCATGGCAATCTCTGCTTCCTTCCTCTTTCCTCAAAGTTCCACCTCAGTCTACCTGCCCAGCCATTGGCCATTGGCTTGTTATTGATCGATCAAAAACCAATTGGGGACAAGGACCTTCAGCATTTGGACAAACAGATTCCTGATTTTGGGAGCCAGATTAATTCAAAGCATTAGAACCAATCCCCATCAACTTGGTACTAAATCAAATGCCCTAGCAGGTTCAAGGTCCCGGGTTCAGTCCTCAGCACCACAAACCCAAAAGGAAAAAGAAGCTAGCAATGAAAAAGAACAGATCTATGTCAACATGGACATGGATACTGAGGTAGGAGGTATGAGTGAAATGAAATTCAGCCTTGAGATTCATCTTCATTCAACAAAATAGGACAAAAGAGCGGATTCAAGTAAGTGGTAACAAAAGCTTGATAATACTGAATCCTGGGGGCAGGTTTGTGGGACTCATTATGCTCTCTGCTTGCTTTTATGTCTGAGAGGTTGGGTTTTTTTCCCCCCAGTTTTGTTTGGTGTTTTGTTTGGTTTGGTTTTTTTGTTTGTTTGTTTTTAAGTAATTTAAAACATAAGTCTTAAACCTGAAATTTTACATTACTGCCCCTTTACCCCCTTCCCTGAATAAAGAGATTTGAAGGAGAAAGTGTCATTTCACAGTTTTGGAATTTCTGACACAGGCGTTTTCAGATGGTGAACAGAACCTAGAAGCTACCGACTAAATAGAAATGAGATTCATGCCAGTGGCTGGGTCGATATGGAGGCTCCCTACCATAGCTCACACCGTGAGTAATCAGAGAGGCACCTCGTCACCCGGTTTTATGAAGTATACCTGTGAATTCCCAGGCCTATAAAAGTTGAGATATCAAGGAGGAAAAACCGTAGTGAACATTAGGGTAAAAATGGAAAGGACGGATGGGAGTTTAGTGAAAACAGCTTTGAAACCTTTGGTTGAAATGGGGGTAAGAACATCCATTCCATTTAATTCAAAGATGCTAAAAAATTATTTCTATTCCTATCTTCCCTCTAAATCTCTAGAAACTGAAAATTTGTACTTTGCTGTCATGTAAATCTATAAATGTTTTAATCTAGAAACACTTCTTCATTTTAAAAATAAAATTAGCTTGTTTTAGAAATGGGCTCAGTTTTCCTGTAAAATGACCCAGGTTCCAGATTTCTGCTTCCTTATAAGTATGGTTTGTTTCTATTTACACGCCAAAATTGTCCTTTGATATTGAAGCTCTTGCTTGCTTTATCTTCAGAGTTTGTACTCCTGTGGGATACTTTGTGGAGTAGTTAAGATTGTGATTATGTTTCAAATCCTGGTCCTTCCCGATGCCAGCTGAGTGGCCTTAAGTCAGTCACTGAAGGTATCTGAGTTTTAGATGGGAAAAACAAAACTCCATAGAATTCTGGGAATTCAGAGAGATAGCATATACAGAGCCTAGTAGCTAGCACATAGTAAGTAAAGTGAATATACTAACAGCAGAATTACTGTCTTCAGTGTCCTCCTTAATATCATATGTGAATATCCCTATACAGCCACTGTAGATGTTCCTTAACAATTCAGGAGGCAAGGCCTTTTCTACAACACAAGCACACTGATCCACTGCTGTTTCAGGGTCTCTTAATGAGCTGAGCTAATGGGACTTAGGAATACAAGTACACCTAGTATGGCTTTTATGTTACTGCCTAAGTAAAGACATTTTCTATGTCCCTAGGTTATGATGACATAGAATTTGATTGTTTGATTTTACTCATTGCTCCATCCTATACTAAATCTACTTAGCACAAAACCCAAGATTTTTTGAAGGTGGAAGATAAAAGAAAGAGAGTTTGCCAAATAAGTGGGTGTGACAATTAAATTGTAAATCAGCCTTCCCTCCCTCTTGCTCAATCTGAGGGTGAGTTGACGCCTGTTTGTAAATCCTTCCTGGTTCAAAGCTGTAGGTACCCTCATCTAAGGAGATCCACACACCTTTGAATTGCTAAGACTGAGTTATGGTTCAGCCTAAAGAGGCCAAGCCTACCCTGTGTTCCCATGTGGGCACAGTGTTTGCTCTAGGAAATCAAAACATTTTGTCATAAAGTAAAGGTACAAGAACATCTTTTTCTGTCATGCATCCGGACATTGTATACGTAAAAAAAACTGACTTTGGCTGGAAAGAAAAGGCCGATTAGGGGGAAGAGGGAGAGATGGCTCAGTGGTTTAGAGCACTGGCTGCACTTGTAATGGACCCTGTTTGATTCTTAGCACCCACATGTTGGCTCGGCCACCTGTAATTCCAGCTACAGGATCCAATGTCCTCTTCTGACTTCTGCAGGCACCAGGAACACACATAGTGCACGTACATGCCAGCAGAACATTGATTCACATAAGCCTAAAAAGTTTTAAGATGAAAGAAAAGACTGTAATACCACTCTGTCTTTGAGGGGTTGGGATCAGGTTGTCTTCCCTAGAGCTCTTTCTCACCCTGTCAAGAGAGTCATTTACATTAGCTACAGTGGAGACTGGGAGAGGGTTACACAGGCACATGAGGAGCAAGAACTGAGAGTAGGACTAACAATAGGAGAGCAAAGGGAGAGTCCGAAGCAGAGTAGGATGGAGCATAAACTAACAACAGGAACGGGCAGTTTAGCTAGTCATGAGTTCATGACAGCAGTTGCTGTTTATTATTACCTTTGCAGATTTACATGTAATGGCTCAACCTGGAAGTCCGTTGATTATGGAATGTCGTCTGACACAGACAAGTGATGATGGCTGAAGGCAGTCTATGCTCAGTAAATACGTAACTCTTGTTTCCCATTGTTTAACCCCCCTATCTACTACCTCTTCCTCTTAACGACTGCCAAGATGGGAATGTGTAGATGAGTGGCTCAGCTATGTATAGTTCATGAATTGATTGGCCTCTAGAAGCGTCGTACAGTTGGACCTGCTTGTCTGTAAACGGGCTCTCTGAGGCAGCAGGAACAGGGAATTTGTTCAGGCTGTTCTAGGTGGTATAATTCTGTTTATCTAACATGCAGGAAATGGGCTGCGAGGCTCCTTTATGTGCCTTTGTTTGCTGGGAGCCCTTATCTTTGTAGTTGGGACTAGAAATCTTGCTAAGATGGGTTTAAGTTGGGTATTGCCCCTTTATAAATCTCATGGGGTTGATAACCTCTCCTTAGGGATGTAGAGAGCTGGGAGCATTTAGATCAGTTGGCAGGAGTGTCCCTTAGGATTAACTGGCTTTTGTTTGAGTGAAGTGCCCTTTGAATTTTTCAACCTAAAACACTTATTTCCTTTGAGGCAAAGTGCTCTGTGAAAACTGATCTCTTGTGGTCAAGAGAAACTTCCCAACACAGTATAGCTACTTAAACTATTTACTACATAGACATTCTACTCTACTTGATAATTGTTTATAGATTTTTTTCAAAGATTTATTTATTTTTATTTTAAGTGTACCGGTGTTTGCCTTTATGTATGCCTGTACCACTTGCATGCCTGGTACCCCCAGAGGCAAGAAGAGAGTGTTGGATCTCCTGAAACTGGAGGTACAGATGGTTGTGAGTCACCATTTGAGTGCTGGGAACCAAACCTAGCTTCTCTGAAAGGCCAGTATACTTTTTACTATTGAGCCATCTCTCCAGCCCCAGGATTGAATGTTTTTTTGTTTTGTTTTTTGTTTTTGTTTTTTTTTTCGAGACAGGGTTTCTCTGTATAGCCCTGGCTGTCCTGGAACTCACTCTGTAGACCAGGCTGGCCTCGAACTCAGAAATCCGCCTGCCCCTGCCTCCCAAGTGCTGGGATTAAAGACGTGCGCCACCACTGCCCGGCTAGGATTGAATGTTTTAACTCAGGGCATTGCTGCACAACCCTCATTCTGTGTAATGTAAGGATGTGATAAGAACCTGGAAGCCCCTGACATATTTCTGCTCTTTTCAAGTGATGACTGTATCTATAGCTAGAGCTCAGTTGATATAAACTGGGAAAGATCTTGTTCCAGTTCTTTACTAGGAAGTAGGGGCAGAAAGATTTAGGAAAATGATTAGAAAATGATTAGGGCCTGAGAATAAGGGTTTCTGACAAGATATATCTCAAATCAGGGAATTTAGGTCAGCCCTACACTTAATCGCGAGTCATGTAGTCAGCCTGTTAGGTAGTCTATACCAAGGCTGGACAACATGTATGCATATCTTTCTGTCTCAATATATCGTGTTTTGACCCAAGTAAGCACCACACAATCTAGATACAGGATGACTCCATTGTAACCAGGATCCCTTGGGTTGCCCTATAAACTTAAACTCATATCTTTCTCCCCATCATCATCCCTAACACAAGTATATCTTTTTCATCTTCATAATTTTTCACTACAACATATATAAATGAAACCATAAACTACTTGGCTCTTTGATGTAACCATTTAATGTTTGTTTGTTTGTTTGTTTGTTTGTTTGTTTTCCAAGACAGGGTTTCAAGACAGCCTGGCCATCCTGGACCAGACTGGCCTCACGTTCAGAGATCATGTTGCTCTGCCTCCTGAGTGCTGGGATTAAAGGTGTGTACCACCTACACCAGGCTTGTAGCCACTTACTTACTGAGGGAGATTTATAAATTTTTGCTACTTAGGTGAGCTGCTGTGGACATTTATGTACTGGCTTTTGTGTGGATAGAAATGTTCGCTTAATCAATATACATGCCCAAGAATGAACCTTAACTATATGGTAAGTACATTTCAAACTTAAAAAGTGACTCTTTGTACATGCATGCATGCATGTGCCATGGTGCACATGTGGAGGTCAGAAGATAACTTTAGGAAGTTAGTTCTTTCCTTTCATCGTGTGGATTCTAAGGACTGACTCTGGTTCTCAGGCATGGCAGCAAGCATCTTACCTGCTGAGCCATCTTGCTAACTCAAAGTTTACATTTTCTAGGAAAGTGACAGTATGTTCTGGGGGTCATGTTTTTGGTTTTGTTTTTTTACCTACTCTCCTAGGTGCCAATGGGTAAGAATGTAGGTTTCCTACTGGGTCCTCACTGTCACCCTTGTGGGACCAAGTATATCTCATTACTATTACGATGGGTGAGAATTCTGACTAGGTCTCTGCTGACAGTCATATGGGAGGAAGAATGGACCTTCTACTGTTCCCCTCTGGACTTCCAATGGTACTTTGGTGTATGGGTTGGAGTGCTCATTATCACTGCAAGGAGGTAAAAGTTTCTTCACATTTGAAGTTCTCAGATGCCACCTCAGGGCATGGGAATCTTTTGTAGACAGGTCTAAGCAGGAATCTAGGTCCCCAATAGTCTTGGCTAACAAATGTGGAGAGCTATAGTGTTCTGTCTAGTGCTTGTTTGGAGTGGGCTGCTGATTGCTTGGCTGCTCTTTGCTTGGTGCTTTGACTGGACATGGTTAACTTTTCTGGGCACTTCCCTTCCTCCCTCTAGCAGTGTCTGTCTTAGCCTAGTTTTAAGCTAGAATTCATGCTCCTGCCTCTGCCTCTCAAGTGCTGGGATTTCAAATATGGACCACTAGGATCACTATTCCTGAACCCTTCATGAAACCCTCTTATCATAACAGTCAGTGTCCAAAGGATAAAATTTCAACCTGTTAGCGTGGCCATTCACTGCTCTTAGCCGCCTCACTACCGTTAAGAACAGTCATATCTTCTGTAGTTTCCACCATGCACATGTGGGAAACTGTGTTGCCAGCTATGCAGAACGTCCTTCAATACCATGCTTTTCGTGGTATGCTGTTTTGCAGATTTGCTCTGTGGGCCCCACCTTCTCATCTTCTCTACATGGTAAGCAAATCTGGACATGTTACATATAGTGAAGCCTTCTGAGAGTAAGAATTATTTGATCCCAACTGAGGGTTATCCTGGCTGTATGAACAGGCTCTGTAGCATGCTTTCTTATTTGCATCAATTTACTAACTTACCCTTGAGGTGGGACTGTGGTATACAGCTCTGACCTATTCAGCTGTAAATTCTCTGAGGTTAGGCACTATGTTTATCTTATCAGTTTGTCCTCAGCCTAGCACCGAACTGACACTGGTCAAATGTTTACTAAATCAGTAAATAGATGAATTATTACTTTCACCCAAAGACCATCAGCAATTTGTGAGACTAGGTCATGGAGACAAACTTTTTACCATTGCTATTTATTTCTTAGTTTTCCTTAAACAAAGCAACTTTGAGAAATTATAATAATTAAGCATTTATGTCACACTGTTCCCCCTTCCATAATGACTTTGAGGTTGTGCTGTTTCCTATCTGCTGGTCTTTTAGTGTCCTGAGGAGGCTGGATACGGGAGAAGCAGTAGATGTGTGTAAGGCCAGTTCTTCACGACATTATTAACCATCAGTCCAGCTTTGGTAAATCGAAACCCCTGCTTGTAACTACTTTTATCAAGGTGGAGCTTTTCTTTGGTAGGCATTTCAGAAGCATAGCTTTCATTGAGTGGCATAGCATAGGTTTGTCTTGTACACAAGCACACTGTTAAGGATTTTGCAAGACAGATCTGTGCCACTATACATACCAGCTCTTTGTAAGAGCTCTGATCTGATGTCTAATCAAACACACTTCATCTCTCTACCTACAAGAACTTCAGGACATGCCAGGCACTATTACACGTTTTTATATAAGTAACTTCTAGTTCCTACAGCCACCTTGCACTACAGCTGTTACTATCCATGTTTTGTAGTTATGGGAAATGAGAATCAGAATTGTCCCTGACTCTAAGCAGTGTTTTATATTTTTAGTGTCTGTCTCTCAATGAAAAGCCCTAGTATTATATCTCCCCCAGTATCCCGACTTCCTGCCCATTCATTCACATCTCTTGGGATATGGTTCCTCAATTGTCTGTTTTATAAGACAGAAACGGGAGGAGGGAAGTGCATGTTTAAGGTGATGCTTGTGTGTATGCTGATATTTTATGGTCTTCGGCCTAGTAACTGCTTTTGGCATTTGGTCGCTAATATTCAGGAGCATTCAAGGCCTTTTGTCCCGTTCATAAAACCAAGGAAGACACTTATTGCTAAGAGTCTAAACAGAAGGCCTAGAAAGTCACACGGTGATCAATGAAATTCAGTAGCAATTGGAACTGATGCTTGGTGGATAAAAAGGCTGTTAACATTGAGTTTCTTCATCATGTGTGCCGGATACTGGAGCACAGTAATTAGAGGGCTGCCAATCAGGAATTAGGATCTTTTCCTTCAGTGGCTGACTGAGTGGCTCCTCCCTTCCTCATTTCTTCAGACACCGGTCACATCCTACAGGGTTTGAGTAGGTGCTGTATGGGGGTGTCAGATCCAACAGGAAAGGTGAGGCAGGAGTGGAGAGGGTGTCAGATCCAACAGGAAAGGTGAGGCAGGAGTGAGGGGTGCTATAGTGAGCAGAAGGAATGCCTGGGTTGTAATATCCCTCTGTGACTCTCTCAAGCAGCAGGAAGCAGACAGCATCGAGGTCACCTACAGGAGCAAGTGAAAATGGGTTCCAGGACTGATAGACATGCCCCAGGAGCCATCCTGACACCTGGACAGGGATTCATGGCCCGAATCCATAGGCAGCAAAGACTGTTTGAGGACTGGCCCTGCTCCTTGGTACTTGTGGTACTTGTTGGCACATAGTCTTACGGCCTCAGAGTACTTAGAGTAAGCACTTATGAGCACGTAGTCTTATAGTTCCAGCACTCTGCAGATACGACTATGGAAGAGACACCAGCACATCTCTAGAAAAGTCTGCAAAACAAACAGTAGTGCACTTGTCTTTCAAATGGAGAGACAACTGTCCTCCACTGCTGAAGTCTAGCTAGCATCACAGAAGCCCTAGCAATAGTCTCTCCAGTCCTCTACTGATACCTACTTACTGAATAACCTCAGATGACCTGCAGCTTCCTTGGTTCATTTGTATTGCAACCTGATCCTTCTCTTAGTCCCCTAGAAATCAGTAGCTGTCATTTGAGGATGCCAGCTCACTCTGTTGTGGCTTCTGTTTAATCAGGAGTATTTGCCACCTGGGTTTGGAGTGCCCGAGGCACTTTACTGAATGGTAAGAAAGAGGTGAGTACAGAAAGGGATGAGTACTTAGGCAGTGTGTGTTTATTTAGTGTGAGTGTGTGTGTGTGTGTGTATGTGTGTGTTTATTTGGTGAATTTGCCTATGTATGCACTTATGATGACCAGAGTAGGACCTTGAGTGTCTTCTATCATTCTCCAGTATTGTCTCAAGATAGGATTTCTTATTGAATAACAAATACTCAGTTTTGGGTGAGCTGGCTGGCCAGCCAGTGAGGCTTTCAGGATCTACTTGTCTTCATTCCCTAGTGCTGAGGTCACTGGCTCAGGCAGCCATGCCTGGCTTTTTATGTGGATGTTGGAGATTCAAACTCAGGTCCTCATGCTTGCAGAGGAAGCCCTCTTCCTGAGCCATCTCCCTAGACCGTGTGGAGGGTCTCACTGAGTCACACTACACGATACTCTCGGTGTTCCGGCATTTTACATGACTCAGCATTCGTGCCTCCTGCCTATCACCTTTCCCCTTCCTCTAATCCTTTACCTTGGCCTTGACTTGTTGCCTTTATTTCTGGCACTAGACCCACTGCTGGTATTATCCAAGGGTTTTATAACTCTGCTTACCCTCTTTCTGCTTGACACCAGGGCTGCCTAGCCAAGCCCATTGTCCTGAGTCCTCCACTGTTTGGTGGAGCTGTTGCTACACCTCCCTGACCTTGCTCTTAATACTGGGCACTCCTAGGAGTTAGGAGTGGGTGGGGTTAGGGCTGAAACCCATTTGCACAGGCATTCCTATTTTATGTACTATTAACAAGTTTACTTTTGAGGCGAATACTTTCCCTTTCCACCCTCTGTATTTTGTCCTCGGTTTCCTATACACGAATCTCATCACAGCTTCTTTTTATAGGTGGAAATATACCCTGAAATCTTCAAGCTAGAGGCAGGCATTTTTATGAGCACAGAAGACCCTTGTAGCTCTTCACTGCCACCTGGCTGCGTGTCTGGGAAGGGGAGATTGAGTGTTGGCAACATAGTTACTGCTCGTCGCAGGCTCAGTAAACTGCAATCTGAGCAGACAGAACCAGAACCTGAGAGATGGGTTTGAGGATACTTTCCGCCGGGCGCTGGTGGCGCACGCCTTTAATCCCAGCACTTGGGAGGCAGAGACAGGTGGATTTCTGAGTTGGAGGCCAGCCTGGTCTACAGAGTGAGTTCCAGGACAGCCAGGGCTAATACAGAGAAACCCTGTCTCCAAAAACCAAAAAACAAAAGGAAGGGAGGGAGGGAGGGAGGGAGGGAGGGAGGGAGGGAGGGAGGAAGGAAGGAAGGAAGGAAGGAAGGAAGGAAGGAAAAGAAAAAAAAAAAAAAGAGGATACTTTCCTCCCTGAGATATTTCCAGGGTTCCTGAAGAGCGCCCGCACTCAGATCACGTGTCAATGTGGCGGTCCCACTGCGCTGGCTTGCAGTGTCTGATCTGCACTGTGCCAGGGCACAGAACCACTCAGGACAGGTAGCAAGCACTACGGGAGACCGGACGTCACACAGAGTTGATGACTTGTAGGGCTGCTGTTTTCAGTTCCCCATCCCCTCGTGGGTAGTGAAACGGAAAAGCACAGACAAGAAAGACGAGCCCCCAGGAAACTCAAGGCTGCTGGTTTCCGACAAGGAGAGAAAACAGATGGTAGTGCATAGAAAACAGTTGTTAGTGAGCGCAGAGGGATAGCTAGGGTTTGCACTCGGTGCGACCTAGAGGTCAGGATGGTCACGTTCAAGGGGCGGGGGCTCTGGTCATGGGCCTGCCTGGGGCGGGTCAGCCGGCGGGGCATTTAAATTGCTGCCAACGCTGGCGGGGACGCGCGCCGGCTCTGCACTCTCCGTAGTCCCAGCTTCGAGTACCGGCGCCGCAAGATGCGGTCTTCCCTGGCTCCGGGTATCTGGTTCCTCCGTGCCTTCTCTAGGGACAGCTGGTGAGCAGGGCTGGGGAGGGAGGCTGCCAAAACGCGCAGAGACTTGCTGGGGCGGCGGACGTTTCTGCGCGTCCGCGGGGTGGGGGAGGGTGTTCTAGTTCTATCCGGCAGGGCTCCTTCAGTGGCGCAGGCGTGGAAGGTTAGTAACACAGAACTATTAATTCCACATTAGCCCAGACTTCTGTATAACCCCCGTCAAGAATAGGGTGCCTGGGAGTCTTCATCCTTTCTAGTTCGCCAACTGTATCTGCAAACACAGAAGCACAGGCTTCTGTATCTGTATCTGTAGAGTGCCTCCAAGTCTTATCTGTGTGTTTCGGGATCCGGATTTGCCTGTGGGGAACCGAGGCCAAGAACTGGTAGAATATAAATGGAGCCAGAGAGCTTAGTTCCCCAATTGATTGGATTAGGTAACAAGCCACAAATCCCTGGTTTTGTTAAGCCTGCCTGGGGTCACCGTTCCAGTCTCAGGGATACCTAGCTAGGACAGATCTCTGGGATCAGAGCTGCAACTGCTCCAACACTGGGTGGTCACCCTTAAAGGCTTTAGCTGGCATTTACAGCAGCTGTCCCCAGGACCACATAAGGACCACCTTATGCTGGGAGGAAAGGTTTCATCTACACTGAGTTTTTGGAGCAGTGTACTTGGTCAGCAAGGGGTGGGAAAGGGAGGGTATTAAAATATTTTATGCCGGGCAGTGGTGGCGCACGCCTTTAATCCCAGCACTTGGGAGGCAGAGGCAGGCGGATTTCTGAGTTCGAGGCCAGCCTGGTCTACAAAGTGAGTTCCAGGATGGCTACACAGAGAAACCCTGACTCGAAAAAAGAAAAAAGAAAACAATGTTTTGGAGAGAGAATACCTTCCAAATTATCTGAATCTAGTCTGTCATTTATCCTGATTTTCGTTTTTCTTGACATTGAGTAATTTTACTCTCTGAAGTGGTAGTTAACTGATAAGTCATATAAAGTATGTCCCCTAGTGAGATAGCTTCAAGAGTCTTAATGTATAAATGAGTTTATTTGTATTATGCTTTTTAAAATTGTGGTAAAATATACATAGCATAAAACCTTATCACCTCAACCACCTTTAAATGTAAAGCCAGGGCAGCTAAGGTCAGGGACAGCAAGTATACTGTGCGCCCATCGCTGTCATCCACATCCACTGAACAGCAACTCTACACTTCCCTTCAACTCTCATTCTACCCAATTATGATATCTTTTAGTTCCTGCATTATGAGGGCAATACACTCACTCACACTCATGGTCATCTATCTCCTTTTGAGAGTCGCTTTATATTTTTCTGAAAACACAAAACTGTTTAATAGTTCCAAATTTAAAAAGGACCACATAAACCATCTAAAGGATTTTGTATACGATGATTAGTCTGAGAGGCCTGGAAACAAAATGATACTTTTTAAAACCAGGCCAAATTGATCACTAAATATCTGCCCAATCTAAAGATGACCCTTAGTCCCACTGCCTGGCCATCGTTTTCTTTATAGACTGCATTTCAGGTTGTGTGTGTGTGTTTTTTTAAATCTCTAAGAAAAAATTTTTATCACACAATAAAGTGGGTCTCCTTAGATTTAATCTCATTGTTTACTTATGTACAGCAAAAGCATTAATTAACCAGGTACGTCATGTTAAATTTGTGCTACTGGAAGTTTTCATAAGGAATTTTTAAAAAAAAAAAATTTAAGGTGTGTGTGTGTGTGTGTGTGTGTGTGTGTGTGTGTGTGTGTGTGTGTCCTTTGGCAGTGGTGGTGCATGTGTGTCTCTGTGAGGCCAGAAGTCAACCTCAGCCATCCGGCTTATTTTTTGAGGCAGGGTTTCTCACTGAACCCAGAACTTACCAGTGAGTTTCACAGAGCTTTAGGTAGCTCCAGCCTGTCTCTGCCTTCCCAGGCCTGGGAGCACAGATGCAGCCACCACTTTGTCGGGTTTTTAATGTGGGTGCTGGAGATAAAGCTCAGCTTATGCAGCAAGCACTTTGCTGGCTGAGCCACTGCCCCATTCTTTCATAAGTAGCCATGCATTGATTTTTTTTCAAGTAGACATTTTACAATTTAATGCCTTGAGATATGATGCCAAGAAATTGTCTTTACCAGATTTTACCTGCTATAGATTTAGGCAAATCCCTCTTTTTTTCGCCCCCCTAATATCATAAGGCTTTTAGATCCGAAAGCCTGACTGACTTTGTTGTACCTGTAAGACGGGGAACTCGGAAACCACTTTCCTTGGAGTGCTCTATTAGTATTGACTCCATACAGTCAGCCTCAGTTCCTTCAGAGGGCTGATACGGTTGATAGTAAACAGACATCCTTGTCGAACACAACATCCAGGCAAGGCCGTGCGTGGTACATAGTCAGTTCTTAATATACTCTTGTTAACAAAGAAGAGGTCCTTACTGAAGCTTTACAGATGGCCATATCACCCTGTAAGACCCACGGAAGTTTCTGCCTTCTGAGAAGCTAAGTTTAAACACACAACACAACACATGCCTATTAAATTGCCATGGGTTATGGATCACCTAAGAGGAAAGAAAAAGGTCTTCCTTATACTGGCATCCTGGAAGTGGAGCACTCTAATAACATGTCAAGTGTAAGTGACAGTCATTGGTGGTTCACTTATTCCTGAGTGATCAGTGCCAGTCCTGCACATCCTGCCTTAGCAATCTCGGGAACGCAGTTTCTCAGGAAGAGCAGAAGAGTCTCTCTAACTGTCCACTACTATGTACTTAAAGCTGTTCAAGTGGGACTGTCAGAGGAGTAAGTACTCAGTTTATAAGAATGAACAAGCATGCGTTCTAGAGAGGAAAAACTTTTAGATACAACATACAGAAATTCTGAGATGGGCTGAAGACATGGCTCATTCAGTCAGAGTACTGGCTACTCTTCCAGAGGACCCAGGATCTAGTCCCAGCACTCACATGACAGTTCACAGCCATCTGTCACTCTAGTTCCAAGGGACTTGACAGCTTCTCTCCTCCATGGGAACCAGGCATGCAACTGGTGCACAAACATACATGCAGGCAAACACGCATAAAATAAAAATAAATACATCCCTAAAGAAATTTGAGACTCATTCACATAATATGCAAAGACTATAAACAACAAAAGAGTAAGTTTGGGGTAGGTCCCTAAGCATCTGATTTGTACATGAGGACCAGTGGCCTGGGAAGATGCTGTATTACAAATTCAAGAAATAGAGTTGTAACCTATGTAACATTTTAGCTGGTAGCTGAAATTATGGCAGGCAACTCTGCATGTTGCCATGAGACAAAGCAACATCAGGATCAGTGGAAACATGTGGCTAGGCCTGTAATTGTCTGATACTCAGGAAGCTGAAGCAGGAGGATTGTGAATTCAAGGCCAACCTGGGCGAGTAGGGGAACCCTATTTCAAAATAGAAAATAGAAAAAGGCTGAGCTTGCAGTTTACTGGTAAAGCACTTGCCTAGAACACGCAGGACCCTAGTCTCAATCCCCAGATACCACAAAAGAAAACAATAACAAACCAACAACAACAAAAACCAACCGAAAAACACGGACAGAGACAGCATCTCAAAATCTGTGTAATTTATCATACAGAAATTTCTGAACTATTTATACAAATAATGGTATATATATGAGTTTAATGTAGAGAAAACTGCGTTTATCTTCTGACTTCCCAGTGATGCTAATGCTAACTGATGAGCATTGGTTTGCAAAGCCATTCTAGTTTCAGTACTTCTCTTTTTAAAAGGTAAAAGACCAAATCTAGATGGCTTTCCAGGAACCCTGATTTTCACAATCCTATGAAACAAGTCACCAAGCCTGAGCCTGCCCTGGCGTGATTTTATCATGCTCACTTGCTTCTTTCCAGACTTAACACTGGCACCTACTACAATCCGAGGCAAATCGCATACAGCCCATAACTATGCGTGGCAAATGCTCTACCACCAAGCTACGACCTCAGCCCAATGGAGCACGTGTCAGGGGAAATGGAGTCAATGGTGGTCAAGAATCCATCACACGCCAGCCTCTCAGTACCGGAATGCACACAACACAGCCTTCTAAACACATCACTTGCGCACTCTTTTAAAACTAAGGTCTCGGGTCTGCACCAGCCTTGAACTGCCTATGTAGCAAAGTGTGGCCTTGATTTCCTGGGCTCAGGACATTGTGCATGCTAGGCAAGCACTCTACCAAACTGAGCTGCAGCTCAGTCCCGCTTGCACACTTAAAGTGAGACTCTAACGGCCGTGCTCTGCAAAGTTCAAGACATACAGGGATGGAAATCCTTTACTACTCTGCGCTTTTGACTTACTCACTTTTTAGAGCCTCTTTTTTTCCCTCATCAGTAGAGGCTAGGTAGTTCTAGAGGGTATGTCATGGAAAGATACCTGACTACTGTGGCTGATGG
The DNA here is from genome assembly GCA_028551405.1 of Uromys caudimaculatus. Classification (NCBI taxonomy): domain Eukaryota; kingdom Metazoa; phylum Chordata; class Mammalia; order Rodentia; family Muridae; genus Uromys; species Uromys caudimaculatus. The sequence goes on from CM052706.1 coordinate 79,276,461, forward strand.
AGGACCCTCAGTAGATGTTCTCTTCCATTTTCCTAAAGAGTGTGGTGACTTTAGATGCTCCAAGAACCAAAGTATAGTCCTGCTGATAAAATGTTATACTGAACTCTGGGGCTCACAGAGAAAATGAAAGCATCTTCTCACCTCGGAATTGATGGTAGAGCTGGAGAGTTGCTGTGCCCACAGCAGTCATTATTTTTATTTTATTTATTTGATTTTGTTGCCCTAGGTGTGGAACCCAAGGTCCTAGGTATGAAGTATTAGATAGAGGTAGAGGCAGACATTGCTTGGCCTGTAAGAAGCATTCAGTCATGGTGACTCTCTCCGTGGTTACTGAAGATCACTGCAAATGGATGTTAACCCAATGCACATTTCCTGTGCTAAACAAAACATAACCTGGGGTGGAGACAACAGGATAAGGGCTTATAGTGTGAAAGAAAGAAATGAACTCTGTCACACATTACTTCACACGGCCCTAAGGAGAGCATCAGAATAGACGTGAGGATAGCAGACAGTCTTGGACTCTTCACCTGTGAAGTACGGGTAACAGGGTACCTACTCCTAAGATTGCTGAGGTTAAACGGAAAGTGTTTGGTTGTGTGCCAGGCTTGTGTTAAGTCCTGGAGAAGCTTTACTACTGGCTGTCACTCTATAAGCTTTTCTCACTACTGTATACCACGGATTACTAATTTGTCTTTTTTTTTTTTTTTTTTTTTTTTAATGAACCGTTAGCTCCCCCATGGGACATACTGTTAAAATGAGAGACAGGAAAGCATGTAGCCTGTACAGCATTGTGCATTGGACCCAGGTTAATCTGACTCCTAAGTCTTTCGTCTTCCCACTGTGCCCCTGATGATCACGTGGATGGGAAATAAGAAATCACACTGTCATTTGTCATTTTAGACAAACTGCTTAATCTCTCTGAGGCTACATTTCCTTAACGATAAAAGAAAAATGGTAATATGTATATCTCAGGATATTAATAAGAATAAATGAGAAGCTTGACTTAATTCATCTACTTAGTTCGTGTGTGTGTGTGTGTGTGTGTGTGTGTGTGTGTAATTTGTGGGGATTTTTGTTTGTTTTGTTTTTCAAGTCAGGGTTTCTCTCTGCAGATGTGGCTGCCCTGGAACTAGTTCTGTAGACCAGGCTGGCCTCAAACTGAGTGCCTCTACCTCCCCAGTGCTGGGATTACAGGAGTGTGCCACCCTGGCCCAGCCTGAAAAGAATATTTTTAATTAAAACAAAATTGTTTCCATTCTATCCTTCCTCTAACTCTTCCCAGCTCCCCACCTTCAAACCCCTCCCTCAAGTTGCTAGTCTCTTTATCTTTAAGATACATATGTAAGTGAAAATCTTTTTAAAGCGCTTAGGCCCTTGTAGCTGGGGTTTGCTAGGCAGCTGTACTGTTTGTTGTGGAAAGGATTCACCCGTTGGGAGGGGCCACCTTGAATCATTAACTCTGTCAGTCTTTGTCTGGGTGCTGGTGATTTGGTTCTCCAGCCAGAGGGAGCACAGTGTGCCAGAAAACAGTCCTTGGAGTGGGGCAGTGAGCAGGTGGCACCAGGTGTGTGGAGGCTGGCAGTCTGTGGAGTTTCAGCCCAGTAGCTGATACTCCACGCCCTGTGGAGACCAAGTAGACCACCAGTTCATGGTGCTTCTGAGCTGCCAAACTCCCAGGGGGTCCCTAGCCCTGGGTCTGCCTGGCTCCTTGCCTTTTGTGCCAATATCTTCACGGGTATGCCTGGGGGTAGCTGCCAGCATGGGCATCTTTCCAGAGAGATGACTGTGGCTGGTGCTTATAGGGCTGGGTGAATTTCCTGAGGCCTTTTGAGGAGGAGAAACTCAGGACCTGGAGGAGGGAGCAGGGTGACACAGCAGCTGGATGAGCAGGAATGGGTGTGGAAGGAGACAGCTTTCCCAGGCAGGAGGGGCAGGAGCTTGACTCCCACATTGTCTGTGTTTTCCCCATACTTTAATCTTCCCAGGAAAGCTGGGCGATGCCAACTGATTGATCTGTGTTGTGGAGTTGGTGAGGAAGGTAGAGCAGAAAGTACTCAAACACACATGGAGAGGTGCTGTCTGTGTTGGATATTTGTGCACCCAATGTGTTTGTCAGTCCTTGTGACAGTTTTGGACAGTGCTTTATTCTTTTATTTTAAAAATAAAACGGAAGCTTGAGAGTTTGCTCAAAAGTCACAGTAAGTTAGCAGAACCAGAACTGAAGGCTCAGCTTCCTTGGGCTTAGGTCTGATGTCCTTTTCCCTATTCTGTGGCCGGAGGGCTGGAATCAGATCTGAGTCCCAGATGGTTCCTGTCTCTCTTCTTATTTTCCTGGTTCCTTTAAAGAGATGCTTGATAAGGGCAGCAGAAAGAACTGCTCAAGGGGCTAGAGAGATGGCTCAGCGGTTCAGAACACTAACTGCTCTTCCAGAGGTCCTGAGTTCAATTCCCAGCAACCACATGATGGCTTACAACCATCTGTAATGGGATCCAATACCCTCTTCTGGTGTGTGTGAAGAGAGCAACAGTGTGCTCATATTAAAAACAAAACAAACAAAAAACTGCTTAAGGAGAGCTGTGGTGAAAGCCGGGGCTGCCTTGTCCTGCAGAGTGACGTTCCAAGGATGCTGGAGTCTGCTCATCTTCCTGTCACCGGCATGTGACCTGGAGGCCCATCCCCCACATCTTATTGCAGCTCGCAGCTGCTGCTTTCTGAGCTTCCTCTTTCCCCCCTTGATGTTTCCTCTTTTCCTTCTTAAAGGACAGATCCATGTGACACCTCCCTCCCAACCCCTACCACGTTGAATGAGGCGGCCAGCTCAAGCTGTATAGACTGCCTAGGAGGCAGCAAATAGCTTGGAGTTGTCTACATAGTTGGTCAGGATCTTTCTTCAGTGAAGCTGCACCAGTACTCACTGAGATTAGAGTTAGACAGTCCCAAAGTAACACCTAGCCCAAGGTACAAAAGCTGTGGTGGGTTAACAAGCTGACGCATGGAACCCCATGCTTCTTGCTGAGATTGAGTGTTGGATTAGAGAGATCCAGTGGACATAAGGCTGGGTCCCAAGATCCTTCCCAGAGAAGAAATCACTGGCCAGTAACCACAGGAACTCAGAGCTTACTAGATGAAATTTGTGGCTAAGGTGATTATTTATTTATTTATTTATTTATTTATTGGAAAGAGAAATATATATTTGAGAAGAAAGCCAAGCCAAATAGGGGAGCCCTGAGAGCTCAGAACAAATGAATACACAGGGCTGTAAGCTGCAGCATGAGTTCTTAAGGGTGCAAGTTTGTGGACTTCAGAAGAGCTGGCCAATAGGGACAGAGCCCTGAAATCAGACGCCACCCCCATCTGATTGTCACTAAGTTGGTGTGATGGTGGGGGACCTGGGTGGGATGTATCACTTCTTTCTTAACCTGTAGCTTAGGCCTTGGGCCTTGAGTTCTGCATGCTCAGGAGACAGTGAGGGTGAGGCTAGGACCAGGCCTCCTAAAGGTCCTAAAAGAAAGGCCATCATCCTACTTCCCTGAGTAGGACTGCTGCTATGTGGCCATTACCATATTCCCACCTGTACTCTGAATACAGCCCTTGTTCAGAAGTGTGGAATTTTCACCTCTTAGCTAGCTGAGCCCTAAGTCATCTCCATCTCTCAGAGCAGTACCTAAGACAGCGAGAGGAGGAGAAGACGCCTGGGATCCACAGGCCTGTTCCCTGCTCCAAGAAAGCTTTCTCCTCAGAGGCCTTCCTAGTCTGTCCTGTCCTTGCTCACTCTTGTATGCTGCAGGCATGACTCAGGAATCTACCTGATTCCCTGAGTATCTGTCCTTGGCTGACCCTTCCACAGTAGGATATCTCCCAGTGTTGGTGGAGGACTTGATAGAAGGTGAGGATGGTGGCCCAACCCAAATTGATCCCCGTCTGGTTGCTACTGTACCCAGCCCTATCCTTTTCAGAACCTGCTGACCCTAGAACCGGCACACCCAGGAGCAGGTCACCAGGTTCATTTCCTCAGGGGAAGTGCCAAGGTCATCTGTAGCCACATCCTGATGTTGGTCTTCGAGGCTGTCCCAGGTTGAAGCAGGGGTGGTGATTAGTGACTGAGAGTGTTTAAACCCCCATTGTCTCTAAGTCATGGGCAAGGCTATCTGAGAAGTAGCTGTAGAGCAAAGAAAGTGGTGGGGAACAGGGTTGACTGAGGAGAGGGGCCTGTTTCCACCTCTCCAGAGATCAGAGGCTGCTCTTGGGGTCCTGATGGCTTGTTGTGGTGGAGATGAAGGTACTTAAGGGTGGTGTTTGTTCATTATCTATTGCTACTGTGGGACACATTGTTCTCTGTTCAAGCCCAGAATCATTCTTAGTGCAAAGTCTTAATGAAGTTGATAAAGCTATTATCGAGGTCTTGGGAAAAAATAAGTTGGATTGTCAGCTAATACTTAAGAGATAGCTAGTCCTTCTCTATCTGACTTGGTTATTCAGTAACCAGCATATGGTGGAGGAGGTGGGACTCTAAGAAGTGCCACCTCTTACTAACAAAAAGACTTACAGGGTCATGGGACAGCTGACCCTGTGTGGAGTAGTCTGGTAACCTTTCCCCACATGCTGGTTGGCCCCTGGACTGCATACCCAGTCCAGCTCTGCACCAGGGCAGCCTTGTGGCTCTACAAGTCTTCTCCCTGCACCTCCTATGGGTCGGCTTGGTTCCTGAGGGAAGAAAGGGCTTGTGAGAAGTGAAACCTGCAAGTCTTGCCCTGCTCAAAGTCCTCAGCTGTGAGCTAAAGTTCCCTCAAGCCTCAGTTTAGCTCCACCCTTAACAACCCCCCCCCCCCATGTTCCTAGGCCCCTTTGATGACAGCACTTGGGGCCCTTTCCATGAATACCTAATATACTCTGAAAGGAGAACTGGATGATAGAAAGAAGGCCTGACTCTAACACTGCTGGGCCCCAGCTTAACCTTTCATCCTCTAGAGGCCAGGCAAGAAGCCCCAGAGGAAACCAGTGTCAGGCTAACACCATACATCACAGGTTAGAAACCCTGGCTCTCAAGGATTCTGTCTTTCTTGCTAACTTAGGGGTCAGGTTTTTGGTTGGGAGATTGGGATCTAGGTTGGGCAGGCCCCTGCAGAGCTAAAAAAAAAAAAAAAATCACAGGTCAGAATACCAGTATGGACTGGCTGATCTTCCTGTCTGCCCTGAGGAAGACCTTAGCTACTCAGAGTATGGTTGCAGACTCTCTTGCATCTACCCTACCTTCCCTAAACAAGGGAAGGAACTAGCAACCCTAGGTCTTTGTGTCTAGAAGACTTAGGTAGGCATCCTTGAGAGGTAGGGAGGAAGGACTAATGGCTTCCAAATTTCTGCCAGGCAATGAAGTCCTGGAACTCCCCTTGTAAAGCAAGAGCTCTGGTTCTTCTTCCTGTGCTAATGTGAAACACCACCAGCCATTTTTAAATGTCCACTGGGTGTCAGGAATGTTGTAATGTCTGTAACAAACATCTGTCAATACTTCTGTGAACAAGGTGAGAAAGCCCTTCTCAGAGGAGTAAATAGGTTTACAGAATAAGATTATCTTTTGCCTGATTTTAAGTCCTTACTTGTCTCTACAGGTAAGAGTTTGAAATATATCTAGGGCATCCTGTCAAGCTGCCATGCACCTAGAAGTGGCTAGCAGGATGGAAAGTCACAGGGATGGGCACCACCCTGCAGTGAGGAACCTCACATGGGGCTTCCCCCTGGCTTCCCCTGGCTCATAGCCAGAACACCCATTCCTAGGAAGGTCTTACCCTTCCAATGGTTTCTCATCCTCTTCAAGAGATAGCCCAAACTCTACTTCTTGGCACACAGAGCCCTACCTGGCCTGGGCCCTACCTCATCTAGCCACTTTTGCTTCTGTGCTTGGCTCAGTCTCCTCTCAGCCATGCAGTGTTCCCACACCGGCAGTGTTATTTCATGCCTGTGCCTTCCCTGATGCTTCTTCCCTGGCCCATCTCCCAGCCCTGGCTGACTTAGCCATCTCCTGCTTGATTTTGAAACCAACCATATCGCCGACAACCTTTTCCTGACACCACTTCTATCTCACTGGGATTGGTGTCCCTCCCGTGCTCCCACGGGACACAAGGCTTCCTGCTGTTATGAGCAGCATAACACTCCGATTCTCCCTGTGTGTTTGTATTCCCCACTGACCTGTGAGCTGCAGAAGGCAGGATCTTTCTTCCCATTTCTCTTGCAGTCTCCAGATCCCTAGTGTGACCTGGTAGGCACAGAGATGGTTGCAAGGGGGAGTCTTGTTTTTTCCAAGAATATTTGGATTTTAGATTTGGACATTGGTATGACTGTTCTCTGCAATGGCTTTTCCTACCTATGGTTAGAAGGGTCAGGGCTCAGGATGAAAAGGGCTTGGAACAGATAAGGATGGACACCTGGGAATTCAGGTGGGAGGAAGCCAGGGAAAGGTGGGCTGGACCTGCCTCCCTGGGATGCTCCTGGTATGTGGGGTAAAGCAGTGTGGACGTGAAGGGGAGCTGGCATGAAGGGAAGGGTTCAAACAGCTGGCTTGGCCTTCTTCGTGCCTATTTGGTTGTTTGCAGCTCATGAGGCATCTGGCATGTCTGCTGAGGTACAGCCTCTGACCAGGTAACATAGGAGTCTTCTGTTGAGCAGTCATCACTGCTTTGCTCTCAGGGGATCCAGTAGGACTTGCATTCCTAAAGGTTTTCAGAACCAGAAAAGACCTGATGCGTCATGACTGTGGCCACACACACACACCTGTGGCCCTGGCCCCTCTGTGTGGTCACACAAGCTGGGCTGTGTGGCACTTAAAAGTGGTACCCCAGGCACCCAAGGACTAGGATGAGAGTGACATAGGTGGGGGGTAGGGCACTTGAAGAAGCCAGAAGCAGAAAGGGCTTACCTGGTGAGTGAGCAGAGGTTGCCACTCGAAGCTGCCTGCTTTTCCCTGGGTTAGGCAGCATCCTAATAAAGTTACAGATTCCTTCCATATATTGTTTTTTGCCTAAGCTAGCTGTGTACATTCTCTAAAGTTCCTCAGAAACTTCTAGAAATCCCTGAACTAGGAATCAGCTAGATGGCAATTAGTTGACCTGGAAAACTTTGTTGTCACCAAGCTTTTTAATATCAATCACTGGGACAGGCAGGCATCTGGGGTAGCCTTGGCTTCCTTGATGCCCCTAGAAGACCTGTGTGATTCACATAGGTACCTTGGGAACAAGTAGCCAAAGAGGTACTTTGAGATTGGGTCTCTTTATGTAGTCCAGGCTGGCCTCAGATTGCCAATCCTCCTGCCTCAGCCTCCTGAATTCTGGGACAACAGGTGTGCACAACCATCCAAGGTTAAGAATTAAGAATACAGGGGAGAGAATAGAAACAGATGCCCAGGTAGGAAACGTGAGTCCTGGGTAAAGTGAGACAGGGTTTGGTAGCTCAACGCAACTCAGGCTTGGCAGAAACACCTTTTATTTCACAAGAGGTGGCCTGCATTGCTTAACTACATGCTTGGGGGGAAGTGAGATTGAGGTTTGGAGGCAGATTACCAGACAGGGCAGGGTGAGCATCCAATATCTGCCTTAGGTTCGTGAAGCCAAGGGAGATGAGCGCTCCAGCGCCTGCTCACCCTTCTCCCCTACCCTTTTCTTTAATGAGCAGAGGCACTGTCTAACATTTTCTTTCAGGCTGGTTTGTTGCCGGCTTCAAGCATACTAATCCTGTGTTCTGCCTCTGAGCTGTGCCCTCAGTCCCATTTTGAGATCTGTTTTCCATATACCTCCTGGTTGCTGATTCAGCTCAGCTGATGCCTTGCTAGGGAAACAGTGACTCAGCAGGATGCTGCAGGATCCTCCCCAGACCCTTGGGTGGGTGAAGTGGGTAGGCTGCTGTGGAAACTTTGAGAGACTCCTCATTAGACTCTTCTTTCCATCTGGCTAGCCCATGAGATAGGCAGGAGGGCAGGGGAGAGAACATGGGATATGTGAGCCACAGAGGAAATAATAGTCTTTCTATCTAGTAGAATCGACTAGCTAGGGACCCTGAGGGAGGGGACTCAGGTTTTGTCACCAGCTGTCTCAGCTGAGTCATCTCTTCCTATAGTCCAGGCCTAGTGTGCTCTCATCTAAGTGCAAGGGAAATATGGACCTCACTCTGCAGACAGACCCCTTTCTCCTTTAATTCTATCCAGTGCCCATCTGTGGCCATATCTGTTCTACACAAACAGACACAGGGCCTCAGGTAGACCCTAGAGGGGCTAAGAAGTTGGAAAGAAGGTGGCAGAAGTGGTGTGTGTGTGTGCGTGTATGTGCAGTGTGTGTGAACAGAGGTCCTTTGCTCCCAGACACTCCTGGCTTCTGCCCCAGGAACTTGTGTCCGGAAGAGAGCCTGAAGGCAAATTGTTGGTGGTGCCAAGGCCTGGAGGATGCTGTGGCCGGGCTTCTGAAGGCTGGGCTGCTCCTCTCTCCTCCAGGTTCCGTGGCTTCATCCTACTGCTCACCTTCCTCATTTATGCCTGTTATCACATGTCCAGAAAGCCCATCAGCATCGTTAAGGTGAGGCTGGTTGGTAAGGATGTGGGCGGGCATGCTAGGCCTGGCAGATATGTGCTGCACTTGGATGCCCTAGACCTCAGACGGTCCCCTCCCAACCTGCTCTACCCTGGTCACTGGGCCCGACCCTTCCACCTGGTGGACACCCATTGTTGGTGGCTCTTTCCTACAACCCCCCTGCAGTATTTTTCTACATGTTCCTTTTACACCCACCTCCCAGACAGCACTGTTGGTTGGTGTGGGTAAGATAAGGCAGCGGGCCCAGGCTCTGTGGACCCCATTCATGAATATTGGATGGCCACCTACCCCTGTTGGAGGAGGTACATGGACTGCAGTGGGAAGCAGTGGTGTTTATGATTGAGTAGCAGATTTCTTGCTTCTCTCTGGGCCAATGGGCTCCAGGGGGTGGTATGACCCTTGACCTATGTATGCCATTGCTTTCCAGAGCCGCCTGCACCAGAACTGCTCAGAGGTGGTCAGACCTGTTAACGACACCCACGACCTCAATGACACGACCTGGTGCAGCTGGAGTCCATTCGGTAAGAACTGGGCACACTGCTGCCTCTGAGCTCCAATCCCTCTGTAGAAGGGAAAGGGACCTTTCTGCGGGGGCAACCACCCAGCCAGGTTTCTGTTGTTCCCATTTGCTTTCAGACAAAGATGACTACAAGGAGTTACTGGGAGCTGTGGACAATGCCTTCCTAGTGGCTTACGCCATTGGCATGTTTATTAGGTAAGAGAAAAGCAGAGCCCGTGCCCATTGGGGGTGCGGGGGATGGGTGGGTGCTTCGGAGCTGCTGTTTTTCCTGACTGACCTGGGCTGCAGGCTAATGTGAGAGAGCTAAAAGTGCCTCTCTCTAGGCCCCACCCAGGCCGTCAGCCCATGGCCAGCCTCCTTCCTTCTATGTCATCACCAAACTGTTCCTCCACCTGCTGCTGCTGGGCTTCTGCTATTAGCAGCCCTTTGCTATTAAGCTCCCTGGATGTAAGGAAGTGTGGGTGGCTATGACCAGGGTTCTCTAAGCACAGCCCTGGGCATGTAGATTCCCAAGGAGAGCTGTCTAAACTCTACAACCGGTGAGGGTCTCACCCAGCAATCACTGATGGACAAGGCAGGGTGTGGCCTTCAAGGAACTCACAGCTTAGCAGCTGATTGAAAATTGTTGAAGTGTTGGGTAGTCATGTAGTGCAAGCTTGGACTGAAGACAAGGAGTTAAGGAAGTCGTTGGAGGAGGCGAGCCTTGAAATGTGAAGAAGTATGGGTGTTGGCAGTGGGGAAGGACACCCAGGCTGGAGGCACCAGAGAGCACAGTGGGGCGAGTAGGGAACAGCACGGAGTGCAGGTGGAACCTCTCACAGGGTCACCAGGGGGACAGAAGCAACAGCTGGAGACAGGGCTAAAGGAAAAGGTCATTTGCAGAGGGCCTGCTCCAGAATGTGGAATGGGAGAACCATGGGAGGGGTTTAGCTAGGCATGAGGGAGAGCTGAGGTAGGCTTGAGGCTGACATGGAAGGTTACAAGCTAGCATGACTGCTGCCTAAGCTGCTGAACTCAGGGACAGGTGGTGTTTCAGAGGCTCCCATGGTGAAAGGAAGGAGAATTTAGAGTGTTGGGTTTGCATTGCTTTAGGGACAGCTGAGTAAAGGTATCCAGAAGGCAATCTGAATATGACCCCGAAGCATGAAGGGTCATGTGGGGCCTAAACACATGTGGGGTGCTGGGGGGGGGGATACACGCATCATGGTAGGTAGAACCATCACGTTGATGACAGAGACTGTGCTGGCAGGAAACACATGACATGGAGTGCCCAGCCAGCGAGGAGGGACATGGGCAACAGAATCATGTCAATAAAGTAGACGGTCCCCGGAAGGGAGGGCTGGGGCCAGCCTTGGAATGTGGCAGGACACAGATCAGCACAGTGGCCACCATGGCCACCATGGCTTCAATAAGTGGTAGAGTGGATATAGCATTAACCTGGAGTTCACCCATCTTTCTCTCCAGTGGAATCTTTGGGGAGCGGCTGCCCCTGCGTTACTACCTCTCAGCTGGAATGGTGCTAAGTGGCCTATTCACCTCCCTCTTTGGCCTGGGGTACTTCTGGAATATCCACATGCTCTGGTACTTTGTGCTCATCCAGGTATGAGTCTGTGTAGCACTTGGGCCTTTGTTCCCCTCAAAGAGAGGTCCCTTTGGGTCCCTGACCATCCCTAGATCAGAGCAGGTAGGGACTTGGTCTCCTTGTTCCAGTCCTTTCTGTTCACCCTGCTCAGGACCCTGTTCCAACCCCCAAAGTCTCAAATGACTGGCTCAGTGAGCCTGCCTTGGGTACTGCACTGAATCTGCTTGAGATGCATGAGAGGTTAGGTCTTAGCTCACATGGATCTTGAGCTAGGAGAAACCAGCTCCTGTGATACTGTGTGGGACATGCAAGTGAGGGGAGGGCGTGGTTTGCAGTGCAGTGTGTGGAGGGCTCCTGAGCCATGTCATTGAACCACCTCTACCCACGGTGCTCAGGTAACTGTCACCCTCCCTCCTTTCTCCTACAGATCTGCAACGGACTTGTCCAGACTACGGGCTGGCCGTCTGTGGTGACCTGTGTTGGCAACTGGTTTGGGAAGGGAAAGTGAGTGTGATGAGGGACTGTGAACAATCCTGATCTGGGGCATGGGTGGTGGGGGTTCTAGAAGTCTTTTAGGTGAAAAGATTAGAAAATGTGTCTACTTGCTGGATCTCGCCCACTGAGAAGGAATGTCTCTGAGGCTAAAGGGCAGTGCTATATTCACCACTCTGTTTTCTTAGACTGGCTTCTGTGTTAGCTTGCTTCAGTTTCTCACCCATAGCACCGATGGCCTGAGCTGTTCAGTGTTTGCTCTGGGGGTTACTGGTTTGTTTGTTTGTTTCAGTATGCACAGCATCTCCTCACTAGATGCCAGTAGTGAAACGCAGCAAGTTAAGGCCATTGAAAATCTCCAGATGTTTCCAGATGTCCCCTGAGGGACACAGCCACCCCCCAGTTGAAGACTACTGTTAGAGTGACATTGATGGGGGTCAAAGAGAAAAATGGAAGGTTCATGATTTCCCTGTGGTCAGAGTTCCCATCTGTGCTTGTCCTAGGGGCGAGCTAAAGCAGTAGGCCCCAGACAGTGCTAGCACCTGCTGGGCAGCACCTGGGGCACTATCCGGGGACTCTGAGAATATCAGTTGTGGACACATCCCAAAGGCTACAGGAGCCAGCCTTCTGAGCTTGGCTGGGCCAGTAATTTTTTAGTTTTTGTTTTTTCAGCATAAAATTAATTTTATCACTCAAAGCTAGATTAAAATAAAATTCAATCAATGAGAAACATACATATATATTTTTGTTTTTTAAAATATTATTTTACTTATTTACTTTACATGCTCACTCACTGCCTCCCTCCCAGTGACCCCCTTCCCTTCCCTTCTCTTCAGGCGGGGATTCATCATGGGCATCTGGAATTCCCACACATCTGTGGGCAACATTCTGGGCTCCCTGATCGCTGGAGTCTGGGTGAACGAGCAGTGGGGCCTGTCATTCATCGTGCCTGGGATTATCACTGCTGTCGTGGGCGTCCTCACCTTCCTCTTCCTTATTGAATGTGAGTGGACCCTCCCACCCCCACGCTCTAAGTTGTGTTCATGGATGAAGCAGCCGGGTGTTCTCAGCATTGCCACTCACGGTGTTGGATGACTAGTTCTGTGACCCTGTAAAGTGACAGTGGTGCTTGCTCCATAGGATTTCTGAAGGTGTAAGAGGGACAATGTAGCTTCAGTGTTTTTGTCTGTCCTGTGTGCTCTGCCAAAGGGCTGTGTAGACAGCTACTGCTTTTTCCCATTCTTTGACAACCCTGAGTTGGCAAGGCCCGGTGTTACAGCTACTAGTCCAAGAGGCAGTTATAACATAGTTTCTAGAAGAGGCAGGCAGGCCTAGGCCTAGAGAGCCTGCCTGCTCCTTTAGTGCTGGGGGCTGGGGCACATAGGACTTGCAGGACTAACTCTGCACTAGCTTAGACCCACTGTAAAGTGAGGGTCTAACCTATTGGCAACCTTCTCAGAAAGGTACTTGTTTATCCCTCCAGATCCAGAAGATGTGGACTGTACCCCTCCTCGGCATCATGTGAGTTTGCCACCCCAGCCCTAGCCCTGCCTTCCTTACCACAGGGCAGGAACTGGCCATGGGAGGGCCAAGAGTTGGAGGAGAGAGCTGTGGTCTTCGAGTAACATCACAGACCGTTTTGGGCTCTTAGGTTAAATGTCCCACAACCTGATGCACCTGCCAGCCCAAGAGAGAAATGTACACCTTCCCTAGGATGGCCGTCCCCTACCTCTCAACGGGGCTACCTTCCCATTAGAGAAGGTTGGTACATGGCCCTGCCCACAAGAAGGGATCATCTTCTTTACTCAGGGTGACCTGGAGAAGGAACAAGACACCCCTGAGGACCCTGTGAATAGTCCCTACAGCAGCAGGGAGAGTAATGTGGACATTGCAGCCAGCTCCTCCAAGGAGCAGGGCCCTGAGCCTGAAGCCATCAGTTTCCTGGGGGCACTCAAAATCCCGGTGAGACGCTTGTTGGACCGAAGAGAAGAGAATCTCTCTGGTGTTTTTCATTAGCTACAAGGGATGGGATTGTAGAGTGGCAGTATATATAGGAGGTCTGTCTTGTCGTGACATGCAGCATTAGGCACACTGCTGCCATTAGGATGGGGTGTGTGTTTGAGGTTGCTTTGTGTGGGGTGATGATGGTCATGGGGTGGGTAGGGCCAGCCTCCGGGGGCCTCCACTGACTGGGATCTCTTGAGCGTCTTTCCATTGTGCCCTCTCCTGTGTCTCCCAGGGTGTGATCGAGTTCTCTTTATGTCTGCTCTTTGCCAAGTTGGTCAGCTACACCTTTCTCTACTGGCTGCCCTTGTATATCTTCAATGTGGGTAAGTCCCAGGGGAAGAGGAGCTGAGAAACAGGGTCTCTGAGGAGGCCAAGGCCACTTCTGGTGCAGGGAGGGTACCATATTTGGGTTTCATTTCAGTACCCAGGCAAGGCTGAGCCCCATGCATGTCTCCAGCCACCTGCCCCCTTGGAGCTGAATTGGGCTTTGGTAGCAAAAGCTCTGTCCTGCAGTCCTCTCTTCTCTAGCCTGAGTATGGGCTGCTTGGCCCAAAGGCGGGTGGAGGTCTGCCTTGAACACCTCCAATTCAAGGAAGAGGTTGTGGGAGCTTTCCTACTCCATGGACTCCAGGGCTCTTCTTCCAGGACCGTTATGGGTGGGATGTGTTTGTACTGGGGTCTTCTGGGCTACACTGAGGGAGCTCCCCCAATACAATAGCTACTCTCCACTGCTCCTATCCAAGGGTGCAAAGGTGAAAGGAGATCACTGTTGTGGTTGAAAAGACTGTTTGATTTCCACCTGCTCAGAGTCTCTGGTTTGCCATTGATGGCGTAACATCCCAAAAAGCAGCATGCTCTACTTTGCTGGCCAACAGGATTCAGAGAGCCACACCCCTTGCCCAAGACCTTTTGCCCAGACACACACACACACACACACACACACACACACACACACACACACACACACACACACACACTAGGAGACCAGGAAACCATGGGGATTAGTCATGGCCGGATCTCAAGCTGCAGCTGGGCCCTACTTGAGGCCCTGTCTCTGATACTGGCAGAGTACTATGGCAGTTTTGCAGACATTGTGACTCTGTTTTGTGGCTTTGTTGCTGACTTCAGAGTAAGCCCGGAGGGTGGAGTTACAAGTCAAGCTTCTAGATGTTCCCTTTTCTAAACCCAGAGTCCCCATCTTCCTACAGGTCTCCTTCTGTGGCTGTGAGTATCAGTAGAGACCTAAGGTGGCCTGCCTAGGAAGAGCCCCTATGGAGCTTGTTTCTAGGTCAGGAGTGGGTCAAGGAGAGAGCTGGGCCCAAGCTCAGTCAGAACCATTATACTCCAGGAGAAGAGGTGGAGATGCTGTCATGGGCAGGCACCAGGCCTGCAGGAGAGGCCTTGCTGTGAAAGGTCTAGGGCATCCTTTAGGGGAAGAGAGCAGTCTAGGACTTGGCCCTGAAGGGCTGTATGTCGAGCTGCTGCAAACTCACCTGGTGGCCCTAGCCAATCACTTGGCCACAGAGCCTCACCTTTTCCTTGGACTGGAGTTATGCATCACAGGAACTCTTCTGGCTGTGTCATTCAGAGCTTTGTTGCAAACCTCCCTGAGTGTCTGATTATGTTTTTGTGTTTTCCATAGCCCACTTTAGTGCCAAGGAGGCCGGGGACCTATCCACGCTCTTCGATGTTGGTGGCATCATAGGTGAGACCCTGTCCTTTTGTCCTAGCATGCTGTCTTTCTGTTTGCTGGCCATGATCTGGGCAGAGAGGGAAAGTGTATTCTCATTTCCGTTCCTGCCAGACTGTGTGAGCCTAAGAAAAATGCTCTTTGCGCCCTGGTTTCTTGGATTGGTGGGAACAGGGGAAGACTACAGAGGGAGGAGTGGTTCTTCAGGCCAGCCCATCACCGGGCAGGGTGTTGGGACAAAACTGGGTAGCAGATGAGGAACAGCATGGTAGTGTCAGGGGCAGCGTGTGAGTGAGCATGTGTTTCAGGTGGCATCATGGCAGGGCTCATCAGCGACTACACCAATGGCAGGGCCACCACTTGCTGCATCATGCTGATCTTGGCTGCTCCCATGGTGCGTACAGTCTCAGCGCGCATATGCTTGGGGTCGGGTGTCTAGGGCCTCACAGGGCATCCGTCTCGACATTTGCATACATAGCTATGTCTTTGTTCAGGTGTACATGTGTATTCCTGGGCACATGTTGAGAAAGAAAAGCAGGAGTCAGCAGAGGACCGGGCTCTGTGAAAAGAGACCAGGATTAATAATCCCAGAGTTATCTAGCCTTGGTGGAGAAGAGAGACACCAGCTGCGACATTTTTTGACCAAGGAACAATAAAGAGATTGAGGATAGACAGAAGAGAAGATGTTTAGGGGAAGGGAAAATTATAGAGCCATACATGGTGGTACATGCCTGTAATCCCAGTACTTGAGAGGTAGAGGCAGGGGGAGTCAGGAGTTCAAAGTCTTCCTCAACTACAGAGTGAGTTTCAGGAAACCCTAGGTTGGTTGCCTGATACTTATTTCAAAACCAGAAGAAAAATAAAAGGAAGTTAGAGATTAATATAGTTAGATCATCCATTTTGAGACACGTAAAGACCTGAGAAGTTTGAGTGTACAAGGCAGGAAACACAAGTGATATGTAGAATTCCAGAGCAGGTGGGGGCTTGTCCAGACTCAGGTCTAGCCCAGCAAGAGGAAAACATGTCCTTCTTCCTTCAGATGTTCCTGTACAACTACATTGGCCAGAATGGGATAACCAGCTCCATAGGTGAGGAGGTGGTGTGAATCCCACCCAGTCACTAGTGAGCCTCTGCCTGGGGAACTACAGGACATGGGTGTGAAGCCAAGGGCAAGGATGTCACTTGCTCTAGACTTGGGGCTGCACACAGCCCCTCATCTCTAATAATGCCGTCTCTGCTGTCTTCCCAGTGATGTTAATTATCTGTGGGGTCCTGGTCAATGGCCCTTATGCACTCATCACCACAGCGGTCTCTGCTGACTTGGTGAGTGGGCCACTTGTGGGCACCAGGCTGGTCTGAGGTGTGGTCAGGGGCTCTGTCTGCAAGTCCATTTCCCCTTCTGTTCCCACCTGCTGTCCTGCAGAGCTCCCACGGGCCTTTTCCTTTCAACCTCAGGGCCCCAGCACTACCCACCTCAAGCTAGCTTTCTCCCAGCATTGCTCTTCCCGAGTGGTCTTGCTTAGCTTGAGCTGTCCCACTCTACTCTGTCTCTCCAGGGCACACATGAGAGCCTGAAGGGCAACGCCAAGGCCCTCTCCACTGTCACGGCCATCATTGATGGCACCGGCTCCATAGGTTTGTTACTGGTTTGGGCTCCTGGCAGCTGAAACCCCAGCCTTGTTATGGGTGGACCCCCAGGTGCACTGTCCAAGGTGGTCGGGGAAGGTATGTATATTAGTTTTCATGAGACTGTTCTGTATAGGTGCGGCTCTGGGACCCCTGCTGGCCGGGCTCATTTCCCCCACAGGCTGGAACAATGTGTTCTACATGCTCATCTCTGCCGACGTCTTAGCTTGCTTGGTAAGAGGTCTTGGGCTACATACATGTCAACTGGGGAATGCTTTATGTGCACAGACTAGAAGTCCAACATAAAACATTGGGGCTTCTGGGATGGTGAGAATGGCAGCTGCTCTTTGCTCAGAATTACTTCCTCCTTGAGGAATGCTGTTCAGTTAACTTCTCAGCCACCTGTCCCATGGGTCAGCCGAGCCTGGAAGCTCACAGTGTCTTCCCTTCCCTTTCTACCTTGAACCCCCACAGCTACTCTGCAGGTTGGTGTACAAAGAGATCCTAGCCTGGAAGACGGCCCGGAGCAGAAACAGTGGGTGAGTTTCCTAGCAGAGGAAGCCATTCTCCTAACCTCACTTCTAGGACTCAACCCAGGCCTCAGTTACTCTATACTCAATCTGTGCTGGTCCATTGTGGGTCTCAGGAACCCTGAAGCAGCACCCCCTTGATCCCACAGAACTACTAACCTTGCCTCTGTTGTCCCCATGTGTCTCCATAGCTCTAGTCTGGCCCTAACCCACCCGAGATAGTATTTTCCTCAAGTCCCATGACTTTTGTGAGTATTTTCTTCAAGTGTGACTAATACATCATTGGAATGTGGGCTGCATGGTTATCTGCTCCTCTCCTTCGCGTGATTTCCCTCCTGTCCTCCAGCTTTCTCTGTTTCCTTGGGAGCCATACTTGGAGATTCAAGCTAGTCAGAGCATGGTGCTTGGGAACTAGTTCTCAGAAGATCTGAGATGCTACAGAGGGCTTTGAACACACCCGTAGGGCAAAGGGGCAGAGATCCAGAATCTTTTCTTCTCTGAACTGAGGCTGAGCTGCAGGTGCCTCCTAAATATCAGAAATCAAAGTCATCTGACCCCTCTGCCTGGGCTGTTTAGAAAAGGGAACTACCAATCAAAGTCTCTGGAACAAATTGCAAACAGTGCTTAGCCCGGTGTGGTTTCTGCCTGGTGTCCAGAGGTGGTGGGTGTAGGAGTCACAGGTCAGTGACTGAGTCAGAGGCTGAGGTGCCGGTGACTGGGCGACTGTCCCTGGGGTCTTTCTGGCTCCTCTTCTGGCAAGAGTATCTTTCTAAGAAAAGGAGCCGGCAGATGGAAAATGTGAAGAACGGCCCCCTGGGGCCATGGTAACCCACACAGCACCCGGGGAAGCACGGCCACTTTAAGAAGGCACCTTACAAGGAGAAAACCCGAAAGCAGGAAGCAGCGGTGCACAGGAGGCATTCACAGGGTCTGCCTTGCCTTGCCCTGCTCTGGAGGATGGGGACAGGGGACTGGACATCATAAGTTTTCTCCATTCATCTACATTCTCTGGGCTAGGCTTGAAGGGAGTCAGGAAGAGAAAGAAAAGCAGAAAAGGAGGGAAAAAAAGTATGTAGTGAGCTGGAGTGGAGGCCAGGCTCACCCCACTGTAGCTCATTTCTCAGCTACCTTAAGGGGCAGGTATTCTCATTTGAAGTGAAGAGCCAGTCCTGGCAGAACCTAATACAGAACGCAGGTTTGTGGGGGGTAGCTTGTCTCTCTGGCACTGCAGCTCTCCCAGGCTGGTTCTTCCTGGAACGCCCATTAAGAAATGGATAGTGATTTACTGGGACAGGGGGAGCTCTAGGCTGAGAACCTGAAGTCCCTGGAGGTGCTTGGTTTCTCTGTACACTCACCTCTATCTGAGACCTTGGCATACTCCTCAGTCTCTGCATCGTTGAACATAATGGGGATGTTTTCCTCAAATGCCTGGTAGGGTTAGTCTGAGGCACAGAGAAAATGAGATAGAGAGTTGATGCTGTTTTTGAAGTGGCCAAATGTGGCAGAAACACTTTGTTTTCCATATTATTCTGGTTTGTTAGTGCCTGCCCAACAAGTAAAGGGGAACCCTAATTATGGACAGAAGACATGAAAGGCAGAAGCTTATTAAGTTACAGCTTACTTTCTCTTCCATCCCATCCCCCCTGTTCATGCAGGTACAAACGAATCTGAGGCCTCAATTGGAAGAGCAGCATAGGCCGTCTCTGCTGGGTACCCAGCGTGCTCCCTCTGAGCAAGACAATGGAAACTTCCCTCACAGGGTGAGGCAAAGCCTCCTTATCTAACCGGTCCAGCCCAAAGCTACACTGCCACTAAGGAAGGGTACAGAAGACTCTATGGGAAGGGACTGCTGAGCACCAAGCATGGGAAGATGGCAGACTTCAAGGCCTGAGCCCTGGGAGCTGCAGTCAGAAAGGATGGGCTGAAAGCAGAAAGGGAGGACTCGTTCAGACTCTTGCTTGTTTGGATTCCAAACAAGGAGCAAGGCCTGGAAAAGGTGCATCTCTCCTTCCCATGTTAAACTATGACCTCTATAATCGTCCTGTACCTAAGAGGGATTTCACCTTGTTTCAAAGGTGCCGGGCCTCTCTCTGTCTCTGTCCATCCATGAATTACTCTTCTTTCTGTATTTCTCCAAGTAGGACCCTCTTGATCTATCCTCCACTTGATCCTGTTGATAAATCAACCACTTTGAAGCATTAGCACTGCCCCTGCCGAGCCAAGGGTTGGATGGGGTAAGGGAGCTGTCATGAGTACTGAACGTAGGGGGTCTTGATCTCAGGCTCCTGACCATGCCCACCCTCAGAGTCCAGTGCCTCCCTTGCCTCATCCTGAAGATGCCTCAGTGGATGAAGACACTGGGGTCAGTGCTGTGAAGACTAAGGGGTGTTGTATACCACTGCCAACGCCAGTGTGAATTAAGCACTGGGTGCTCACATCGTGGCAGCTCCCCTGTAAGAACGAACAGGAAGTGGCTATAGAAAGGACTTAACCCTGAACATAGGTGCCAAGTTTAGCAAGAAATGAAGATACCACTGGAAACAATCCGAGTAGCTGCTGCTGAGCAGTTGCTAGGAGACATCTTGCAGCCATCCTCTGCCTGGTGTTCTGATGCACGTGCCTTCCACCCTGCGTCCTGGTTCATGACATGCCAGGCTGACTCCTGGCATTTCCCCCTGACCTCTAAGCTGCCCATCAGCACCAATACAGATTTCCTTTGCCAACTGTGCCTCTGTTTATCCTTGGTAGGGCCTGGAATAGCAACAGCCGTGGGGCTCATGAGGGGCAGTGAAGCATTGTCACATGAACAACAAAGACTGGTATTTTGGGGCTGTGTCAGCTGGCATTCCCAGAGGGCATTACTTACAACATTAATAACACATGCACTACAGCAGGAGCCTAGCCCCCCATACAAGGATTTACTAGTATGTTGCAATAAAATATAAAGCTCACCTGCATGATCCTCACTTTGGCTCTGCAGGAAGCCAGGAACCTCTAACACTCAGGACCTGGTACAGGGTAGGAGCTGACACATGGTAGTCAGCTCAGCTCAGCGTTCACGAAATCTCTCAAGACCAGAAAGACTTCTGTGGAAAGGACAGACTTTAAGGCAAAGCTGTGTTACCTCTGTAGCCCGCTAGATGGTGATAGCGTTCCGTGGTAGAGTCCAGGGCAAGCAGGTGTTGCCATTCCGTTTCAGAGAAGGAAGACGGCTCTCCTGACTCCCAGATTCCTCCCTACGACCCTCTTGAGAGGTCAGTGTGGAAGGAGTGGTACCACACTCTTCCCGTTTCCTCATCTAGAACAGGGGATAACATTGCTGGAGGAATGGGATCGGTGTGAAGGGAGATAGTGTTAGTCACACTTGCTGCTCTTGTCTCCTTAGCAGAGAAGACAGAATATGAAAATAGAAACAACACAACCCGAAAAGCACAGTGACCTAAGTTGGGAGCTGCATCATTCATCAGTCCAGACCTGATGCAACAGGGCTGTGGACAAGGCTGGTAGGGGCGATCCTGGTGGCTTCACATGTGACAGCATCCGAAGGAAGAATTCATGGGCCTTAGGTGATCGATACGACAAGGCAGTGAGAAGTAGGGGACAGAAGAAGCTACTACAAATCTTGTCATGCTATCCCACGCTAGGATAAGGGCCAGAGCATGAACAAACAAACACATGCACTCCAGGCAGGCAAGAGAACCATGAGAAAGCTTCAAAAGATCTGTGGGAGCCTAGAGCCAGGCCTCAAAAGTGAGTGCTTAGGCTGTAGGTGTAAGAAGAGGGTTGGGGAAAGCCTCATAGGTTGGAGGACCACCACCCCCATGTACCGTTCTGCACTCACTTGCCAGGCCAGGGTCTCTGCACCTCCCATCCCCCAACACCCCAGCTCTGCGCACATTTTGTTCACCAGAGGCCTGGTACCTGTCTTCTCTCAGGCCTCTGCACTCACACGGGGCTAATGCAGGAACATTACGTTAATTAGTTATTCATTTAATTTAACTTCACATTTGGTCTCAATTAAGCTTAAAATGTTCTTCCTTATAGATGCTACACTAGCACGTGTAATTAACAAGCAATAACTCTTTGTGTTTCTCCTTTGGAGATCCACTGGGAGGCTGGGCTAGCGCGTATGAGGAGGAGCAGGTGGGATGAGGTGGAAGGGAAGGAACCTCTTGTAGAGCTGAGCATTTTGAGGCTTCACTGAAGGTGTGAGGAAGGATCTAAACATGGGGTCCAGACTGAGGGTGGGGAGGGCCACTGCAGGGAGCCCTGAGACCTAGACAAAGCAACAGACCTTGTCTATGAGGTTGTGGGAGTAAAGGAGGTTTTTCGGTATGGAAGGAGGCCATCCTTACAGCCAGGAAGTGGGACCCTATATTCTGTAGTAGGTGTAATGCCCCCCCACCCAGAATGTCTACACCCTAATTCTTAGGACCCATAAATATATTGTATTACACGATAAACGAGATTTTAGGACCTTGAGATGGGTTTTCAAGTGAGCCTAGGATAACCACAAGGCTCTCATCAATGACAGTGAGGCAGGGGTGGAAGAGATTGGAACATGTTACATTGCTGGTTTTTGAATACAGAAAGGGCTCACCAACCCTGGAATGTGAGTGTCTTCTAGAAGCTGAAAAAAAATGCAAATAGCTTCTCCCCTAGAATCTTTCCTACAGTATTGCCCTGAGCCCTGTGAGGCAGTAAGACAATACATGTGCATTGTTTTAAGCCACATGAAGTTTGTAACGTGTTACAGCAGCAATAGGAAACTGGTCTGCATCATTAGTGCAAAACAGACATGACCAACTCACAGTCAGAAGCACAGGAAAGCAAAAGAAGTCCCCAGTGCTGGGAAGCTGGCTCAGGGGTAAAGTGCTTGCCATGCAAGCATGAGGACCCGAGTTTGACCCCAGAACACACTCGAAGAAGCAATGTGGTGGCAAGTTATAATCCAGTCCTTGAGAGGCAGAAACAGGCATATAGCACGCTTCAGTCATCTGACAATGACACCTGAGGTTAACTTATGGCCTTCGCATTCCTACATATCCACACATGTGTGCATGCATGTGCCCAAATCCCCAAAGATTAACATGAATACAGGGGGTGGCCACATAGCACTGGTGCAGCAGCGTCCTTCCAGCCTTTTAGAATCATTGCTCCCTCTACTGGCTGCTGCACGGTGCCCCAATCAGGACTCATCAATGACATCATCTTTAAGTATACTTTAACTACTTTGTCCCACACTCCTGCCCAATTCCAGACTTTGGACTTCCTCCCCACAATCAACAGCTGCTTCTAGGAGTTTCTCTCAAGTGGATCTGTGTTGCCTGAATCTGGTCCCTTTAATCTTGTTTGTACCTTACAGACACATAGTATAAGTGTTAGGAGCTTGAACACTGAGCCAAACTGCCTGACTTCCAACCTTGACTCCTGAATCCCCCTTGTTGAATGATTCCCCCAGTCTGTACCTGTTGTGTCAAGTGGGGGCACTAACAAGACCCACTTAATAGATCTGATACATGGCGACATAAGCACTTACAGTGTGCTTTGAGAAATACCTGGCATCTTTGCTGCATGCAATAAAGACTGTCATGTCTGCGTGAATGACATGCTTATTTCCAGGCTTGGGGGTGAGGTTAAAGGGTCAGTTCTATCAACTATAAAAAGTCCCTCCCAGTCCTAAGTTGTCACATTCCACTCAGGTTAATCAACACGTTTCCAGATTATTTTCTGTATCTGATTCTCACATCTGGTTAAGCCACAGGCTGGACTGACACATTTATCATTTGTTCTTATCAATGTTAGTAGTTCTAAAGAATTTTTGCCTTTGCAGATATGAGTGAGGGAAACTGTGGGTGCAAACAGCTAACTACTGGAAAAGCTAAGGAGTTGTTTGAAAGCAAAAGTTGATCTTTAAGGTACGAGATGAACATGAATGGATGAGGAGTCAGTGCTGGCGCTGTGAGTCTGAGAGTCACTACTACTATGAACGTTCAAGCCACTCTTTCCTCAGCCTGTTTCCCACCTGTGAAATAACAACACATTTCTGGGAATCAAATAGGAGCGCCTAGCTTCTTCAGCGACGGAATTGAGTTGGTAGGAAAGGTTAGGTCTTGAAGAATAGAACTGGAAACTCATCACTGTATGAGAATAAAAACACTTGGAGTACCCGGGACCCCTCCACCCTAATCCCTCCGTTGCCTCACCCCATCAGCACACATCCACTGGGCAGCCATCAGGGTTGAAGTGCAGAATGTGTTACGGATGAACACATAGAAGAAGCGCTGTGCGCTCAGTGCCTATGCACCGACACAATTCCTCTGGTGCATTTTTACATTAATTATCTGAAACCCTGGATCAGAAAAAAAAAATCTAGTTTTTCTACCCATTTACCAGTGAGAAATTTTTAAGTTGCTTATCAATATATTACTCAATATGCTTGGCTGGTTTGAGACATTTCTGAAATATTACACAGTATCGCTTAACTGACTGGACAAACATTGTACCATAACGGAGCTGGGAGGGTACTGCTGGTCTAGCCCATCAGGACACTGTCCTGCAGCGCGATGCAAGGACTTGCTGTCTCACACAGACCTCCTTCCCTTTTCACTTTCCAAACAGTGGGGAGTCCCCAGTCTTTCTGCACAGTGAATGAACAGTACAACCTGTCCTGTTGAGAGAATGACTAATGGACCCTGAGAGGATCTGGGTGAGTGTGTGAGGGATAGCGCTAAGCTAGGCAGGCCCCAGACTTAAGGAGTGATGCCCCATGTTGACATCTCTGAACTCCATTGGTTCATTTGTTTAGCTTCCACATCTGGATTTTTGTTCTTGTTATTTGTCTTTTAAGGTTGGACATGATTACCTTGAGTATGTAAGAAAAAGTAATCATTTCCTTGCACCAGACTAATTATTACAGGTAAGAACTATAGAAGGCAAGCTAAGATGAAATACTCGATATGGGGTGTGTGTGTGTCTATGTGTGTGTGTATGCATATGTATCGATGTGTGTGTATGTGTGTGTGTATGTACATTGTATAAAATCAGCTCTTAATACAGAAGCCTGTGACATCAATTTAGAAAAACTTGGATAGCAATGACATCTGGGAAGGAATTTAGTTTTTTCACCTTTACCAAAATCCCTCTCTCTGTAGATAACTAAAGTCTCACAACTGCTAGCTACTGACTTTATAGACTATTTTGGTTTTGTAGGTTTTAAAGATTTATTTTAAAAATTATATATATACATGAATGCTCTGTCTTCGTGCACACCAGAAGAGGGCATCAGATCCCATTACGGATGGTTGTGAGTCACCATGTGGTTGCTGGGAATTGAACTCAGGACCCCTGGAAGAGCAGCCAGTGCTTTTTTTTTGGATATTTTCTTTATTCACATTTCAAATGTTATCCCCTTTCCCGGTTTCCCCCCCTCCCGGAAACCCCCTATCCCATCCCACTTCCCCCTGCTTCTATGAGGGTGTTCCCCCACCCACCCACTCCTGCCTCCCTGACCTTGAATTCCCCTACACTGGGGCATCTATCAAGCCTTCATAGGACCAAGGACCTCTCTTCCCATTGATGCCTGACAAGGCCATCCTCTGCTACATATGTGACTGGAGCCATGGGTCCCTCCATGTGTACTCCTTGGTTGGCTTAGTCCCTGGGAGCTCTGGGGGGACTGGTTGGTTGATATTGCTGATCTTCCTATGGGGTTGCAAACCCCTTCAGCTCCTTCAGTCCTTTCTCGAACTCCTCCATTGGGGACCCAGTGCTCAGTCCAATGGTTCAGCCAGTGCTCTTAACCACTGAGCCATCCATCTCTTTAGTCCTGCTTTTGAAGGTTTTTATTTTTAAGCTCAAGGACAAATTTATTCGAATTTAAAAGAAAACCTCCAGACCAGGCAAGCTGTTGATCAACAGAAATTTCCACTCCGTTGTCAAGTTCTCATTTCACAGAAGGAAAAAAATGCCCAGTCCCTAAAAGAACAGACATCACCCCTTTGGGTACATACAATATGCTAAGTACTTTACAATACCTGGCCTTTTTAGTCATGGCAATCAGAAGGTATTACATCTGAGCTCTGCAGTGAGGACAGAGGCAAGTGGGAACACCCTCTACTCTACCAAGCCGCCACACTGATTCCTTCCCAAGTGTGTAAGTGCTGGTACCCACCCCTTAACCCTCTCAGTCTCAGCTCTCAATATGCTTTGCTTTTGCTGCAAATAAGAATTTAATATGGATAGGTGTTTGCATCATGTTGTTCTCTAGTAGACCTTAATCTTTTGCTGGAATATGTATCTTATTTACCTTTGTCATCCCTAAGTAGGAGCACAATGCTTTCCATGGTGGGCACAGCATAATGTTGACTGAATAAACTTCCTTTCCTTCCTTCCCTTCCCTTCCCTTCCCTTCCCTTCCCTTCCCTTCCCTTCCCTTCCCTTCCCT
>CM052706.1:79311154-79336720 GCA_028551405.1 Uromys caudimaculatus
TACTAGAGAACAACATGATGCAAACACCTATCCATATTAAATTCTTATTTGCAGCAAAAGCAAAGCATATTGAGAGCTGAGACTGAGAGGGTTAAGGGGTGGGTACCAGCACTTACACACTTGGGAAGGCATCAGTGTGGCGGCTCGGTGGAGTAGAGGGTGTTCCCACTTGCCTCTGTCCTCCCTGCAGAGCACTCTGCCCTCATTAGAGCCCCATGGACATCCTGTCAGCAACTGCAGCACAGTGAGTACTTCCCTGTCTTCAGATCTCTGTACTTGATATTTCCAGAGGTAGGATTCTACCGTCAGCCCCCCAGCAAGGCAGGCATCTGCTATTTGGTGATTTGTGTGGCTGGACTGGTCTCTCCTCATAGTTTATAATGTGGCTTCATCAGAGGAAGGTCATCCTCAGACAGCCCTTGCCTGACTTGCCATCTAAATAAAGTAACTCCTGAAAGAGTTAGTCTCTCTATCTCTTTTTTTTATTTTTTATTTTTTGGTTTTTCAAGACAGAGTTTCTCTGTGAGCCATGGCTGTCCTGGAACTCACTCTGTAGACCAGGCTGGCCTCAAACTCAGAAATCCACCTGCCTCTGCCTCCCAAGTGCTAGGATTAAAGGTGTGCGCCACCACTGCCCGGCCTCTATCTCTTTCAGAGCACTCTTCACTGTAGTTAATGACCCAGGCTCTTGCATGCCAGGCAAATGCCCTATTACTGATTTATATAGCCTCAGCCTCCATGGTTAGCTCTTCTATCCGTTTGTTTACAAGTTCACTTTCTATCTCCTATTAAGATAATAAACTTCTGAGGACAAAAACTGTTTTGCCCACCCTGCTCTCCCCAGTTCTCAGCATAAAGATTATGTAAAACAAATATTTGCTGTTAAATGAAGCAGTGCTGACCATTCTGCAAAATTCAGGTGAAGGGGAGATAAGGCCACAGTGGTAGGGTGTAGACAGATGATGGGAACTGCTGGTTAATGCACTGCACCGGGCTAACAGCGGAAGTGCCTTGCAGAACAGCGGAAGTGCCTAACAAAATGAATTTTAAAAACCACAGATGTAAAAAGGTAACATTCTAAAGTGCTCTGAATTTAATGTATCCCCAAAGCTTGATGTATAAGCAGGAACTGGGCTCAAAGTCCGAAGTGGTTCTGACTGGAGACGGAGGCCTAAGAAGATTCTCCAGTGGTGCCTCAGCCCATGGTGCAGGGAACTAGAACAAGGACAGCTCGAAACGCTGGGCCCGCAAAGGGCCAAGCCGTGTTTGAACAGACCCTGAAAAGTTGGATAAGGACTCAGTTGAAGAAAGCTGGCCAAGTGACTCAGGCCATGGCAAAAGAAAGACCAACTGGAAAGGAATCTAAATCCTAACCCTACACTATCTGCAAGCAGAGTTAGGGTCCCACTACTAGGCAGCATGGGATTCCTAATAGAAACTACAATAAAAGTGAGAAACCTACAGGATCCCCGAGAGGCTAAAGTAAAGTCGCTGTTGGGATATCACTCAGCAGGCACGCAAGGTTCCTTCAGGAATAAATCTGAGGGGACTAAGGAGATGCTTAAGTCGGTCCAATCTCTGGCACTCATGTAAAAACAGTGGTGGCCATCTCTAACCCCAGCACTGGGGAGTAGGGAAAGGAGGGTTCTGAAGCTCACTGGTGGCCAATCTAGCCAACAGGTGAGCTCCAGGCTCCGTGGGAAATCCTGTCTGAAAAATAGGATGAAGAAGCAACCAAAGAAGACACCTGGCATTGACCTCTGGCCTCTACCAAACACTTGCATATTTATAACAAGAACTACTATGCACATAAGAACACTTGAACACATACATGCCCACACCCACATAAACATACACCCAACCTGCACATAAAAATTTTTAAATAACAATAAATAAGAAATAGGCCAGGAGGTTGGGATCAATAGCAGAGCACCTGCCTACCACAAATGAGGCTGTGGGTACAATCCTCTGTGCCACACAGAGTGTGAAACTCTTAATTTTATATTATGCAGCAATGATCATAGGAAACGCAAGCTCCCCAGAGTTGACCGTTGAAAGATTCTCATTCTGGATTTTTAAAAAAAAAAAAACAAAAGTAGCTCTTTACAAAGGTGACAGAAAAGGGAAATGAGAGATTAAAACACGGAATTTGAAAAAGACACACGAGGCAGACACTAGGAAAGCAACGACAGGGGAATGAGGGAAGAGAGGCAAAGGCACCTAATACACACAGAGCTCTAGTCTTGCAGGATGAAAGTCCTGGAGATCTGCTCCATAGTTACGTAAACACGTCGAGCACTGCTGAACTGCACACTGCAAAGGCAAGGATGGGAAACTTCATCTTGTGTGGTTTGCCTCAAAAGGGTAAAACAAAATAAAATATAAGTTAGTAGAGTAATATTTGTAACAAGAAAATATATGTAAAGATATGAAAGTATCAATAAGAATAGGTGTGAGAAGAAGCTAGAAAGAACCCAAATGTCCTTCAACAGAGGAACGGATACAGAAAATGTGGTACATTTACACAATGGAGTACTACTCAGCTATTAAAAATGATAAATTCACAAAATTCTTAGGCAAATGGATGGAACTAGAAAATATCATCCTGGGTGAGGTAACACAATCGCAAAAGAACACACATGGTGTGCACTCACTGATAAGTGGGTATTAGCCCAAAAGCTCCAAATACCCAAGATACAATTCACAGAGCACACGAAGCTCAAGAAGAAGGGTTATGCCAGGGCCTTCCAGAGGTCGTGAGTTCAATTCCCAGCACCCACATGGTGGCTCACAGCCATCCGTAATGGGCTCTTCTGTGTGTGTACAGAGTACTCACATTCATAAAATAAACAAATCTCTGGGGGAAAAAAAGGTAGTGATTCTTTATGACACATGAATCTCCAGACACATACAACACATGACAGACAATAGAATGTGGTACCGGGCATTTCGTGTCATTTAGGGGTTGTGGCGGGGGAGGGACAAAATGAAGGTGCTGATGTGAAACGGGGGTCATGAGCTATCTCTTGAAGCTAGGTGAGAGGTGAAGCGATATTACCTTCACTATCTTCTCACATTTGAATAGAGTTCAAACTGGCATAGTAAAATAGGTGTGCATATATACACATGTAAATATGATTAAGTACAACACTTATTTGTAAGATTTTTGCAGCTAAAATTATGCAACTTCATGTAAAGGCCTTTGATGGCAAAATAAAGCAGGCTGCATAGAGAAGTAACTCATGCTTTCAGATGAGATGGTTTGATTAAAAGATCTCAGTGAAATTCTAACCAAAATCTAAAAATACTTTTTTTAAGGAATGGGAAAATGAATCCGAAATTCACACAGGAGAGTAAAGAGCCAAGAATAGCCAACACCACTCTGAGAACAAGGAATGGAAATGTGCTTTTCTTGTCACCAACTGCCACAGACACATTATGAAACGAAGGTAATTAAAACAGTGTGACAGTGGGACAAAGACACATGGACCAATTGCACGAAACTGAAAGCCAGACACAGATCCGGGCATTTGTGAGAACTTCATATTCCCTAGGAAGTAGCTGGCTCTATGGCCCAGTTCCTAAAGTGTTTCACAGTAGTGGTGACACAGATGACTATCTAACCAGGAAACAATAAAACCCAACCTCTACTCTGTAGCATGTACAGAAGTCGATTTTTAGTGGAAGTAATTCATAATGAAACGGCATATGTTTAAATGTATGAACGTTTTGGGCTGACTACACAAGAATACATAATGAAGTACAGCAGTCAGATGCTCGCCTAAACTTAGCATCACCGTGAGTGCGAAAGCCCCACATGCCGACCACGCAGGTGTGTTGTGCTGGCAAATCAAATACCACGAGCTGTGCCGCCTTCAGCCAGATGATTTTTCTAGACCGAGGAACAGGTTCCAAACCCCGGATCAGTATAATGTTCCCTTGAATTACATTCCTGGAAATTACACTTCACTGAACTGTGCCAAAAACTACATTATGTTAATATGAAAAATGGAGTTAGGTTCTAGGCCCAGATAATTATTAAATGAATATCCCAGAGGGCACTGGAAAGTTAACACAAGATGCAGGGTGATTCTTCATTTGAGGACTGTCCCAACATTCCACAGCATCCAACATTCTTGGCTCTCTGGCCTATTCCAACCACAATAATAACTAAATATGGCCTCACAGATCCTCAAGTGTCCCTTGGTGGCACACACCTCCCTCGAAAGTTCAGAAAAAGTTCTAGAAACTCTCACATAAGGAGACACACATGAGGGCATTCATTGTCATTTCAATAGCAAAGAGGAACTAAAAGCTACACACCTATCAAATGGATTTATTATCCTCTCATCATGAACACTTCAAATGAACGGACTTGATCTATATACATGGACACACGAATATATCTCAAAAGCAGCACTGAGTGACAAAGGCAGGTTGCAAGCCAGGAACAGTGGCCTGTGTCCGTCCTGTGGCCCGTGTCTGTTGTGAAGGACTGAGGCAGAGGCATCTCTCGATCCAGGCCAGGGAGGCCCTATCTTCAACAAACACAGACACAAATACAAAAATACAGAAGCAAATAAACAGCTGCCCTTTCTTTTCCCCTTCCAGGGACAGGGTTTAGAGACACTCAACATGGTCCAGTGTTTGACACACTGTCATAGGCTTTCCTACAATACAGCCTGTAAGAAAACTAGGCTGTCTCGAGCCCCTGGCAACAGGACAGTTTACCTTTAAAACCAAGAAGGTTAGGAAAACACTTAAATCCACATGCAGGGTGTGTCCAGGCGGACTCAAGGGGTTCCTGCTGTAAGACATAAAGTCCTTATGAGATTGTCTAAGACAAGGCAGCAGGGCAGCGGGGTCTATGGTGGTTCCACGGGCTAAGTGTGTCCGTCACGGGGTCAAGAGGCTTTCCTTATTGAGGAGCAGAAAACTTGTGAACCATTGAAGGCATGGAGTCAGAAAGCAAAATAAACATGAAGCTTTTTAAAGTAATAATAATAATAATAATAAAAACATAGCTTGAGGAGAAAAAAGTAAATAAAAATAAGCTGTAAACGGAAACCTGAAGTATGTGATTTGCATTTTGAACTTAAGTTATCTTCAATTATATACATATATATACATATACACATTTATATAGATAGATAGATAGATAGATAGATAGATAGATAGATAGATAGATAGATAGATAGATATAGGTATAGGTATAGATATAGATATAGATTAGATTAAAAAATGGCATGGGTAAGTGCTTGCCCTGGAAGTGGGAGGAGTTAGATTACTGAACCCCTATGAAAAATGCTTTTAACTCCAGTGCTGGAGAGGTAGAGACAGGATCCTTGGAGCTGGCTGACTAGCCACTCTAGCCTAGTTAAACTCTAGATCAATGAGACCCTGTCTCAAATGAAGTAGACAAGAGTTCTCGAGGATGACACTTGAGGTTATCCTCCAGCTTCCACACGCCCACACACATGTAAGTGCACCAACTCCGAACACACATAATAAACAACAACAACAAAAGAAAAATGAGTATAAATTGCACACAACAATTCTGGCAAGTGTCTCTGGGAGGGAGAAAACAGAATGGGCCAGCAAAGAGAATAGAAGGAATTTTAACAATTTGTGATGCTTCCTTTCTTTAAGATAAAAACCATGAGCAGAATGCCAATATTTATTAATCTGGTTGGCAGACACTACTATTACTAATATTCCCCAAACTAGAGATTTCAATAGCCTCTAGTTCTTAAACATTTGTGAGATTTACCTTTAAAATTGTTTTCAGTGTTTATTTTTATTGAATGAGCATTGGTCTTTTGCCTGCATATATGTCTGTGTGAGGGTGTCAGATCCCCTGAGACCGTAGTTACAGACAGTTGTAAGCTGCCATGTGAGTGCTGAGAATTGAACCCAGGTCCTCTGTTAGTGTTATTAACTGCTGAGCCATCTCCCCAGGCTGAGATGTATGAGACGTCTTCATTTTTATAAGATAACTAATAGCTCAGTTTAGTGGTTTCAGGCCTATAATCCCAATTCCCTGAGTGACACAGAAGAATTTCAAGTTCAAGGCCCAGCTGGGCAATTTGGTAAGACTATTTGAAAATAAAGTTACCCAAAACAAGCAAACAAACAAACATGAGGGAGAGTTAAAGTTACCCAGTGGCAGAGCTCTTACTTAGAACCAATCTCCCTTATATCAGGGTGTTCATTACAGGATTTAGGAGCAGAGAGCAGAGACGGGTGATCAGTTAGAAGATTACCACAATTCTCCAGATAAGAACACTTGCCTTAGCTATGGAAATGGAAAGGGGTCAAAAGGGATATCAGAAACAACTAGTGCGACTGGCTGAGCTGATGGGGCTGCCTTGAAGGAAACGGCTATTTAGGATTAGCCCCACTGTTTGGATACCGTACAATAACCTGGAAGACATGAACGAACTCTTATCACCTAGAAATGGGGGTAAATGACAGCTGAGGCTGGGAACGTCAGAAGCATTGATCTTCTATCCCTGCAAATGCTGACAGGGGCAGGTGACACCAAGTTACATCTATGGTATGACTTTTAAGTGTTAGAATAAACAGCTCCAACCCCTTCTAAAACGAGGGTCATTATTTCATAATCAAATCATTATCTTGGGGTTCTTTTAGATTGTGTTTTATTGATGTGTGTGTGTGCATGCATGCGTACGTGTGATTTTTGTGCAGGTACTCGTGAAGGCCAGAAGAGGGCATTAGATTCCTGAAACTGGACTTACAGGAGGTTTTAAGCCTGGGCTGAGCCATCTCTCCAGCCCCAGGGACCTTCTGATCCCCCTTTACCTACCTTCTTTGCAATTACAGGTGTGTGGACCACTCTCTGTTTATGACACACGGGATAAAACTCGTGCCTACTAGGTGTGACTGTGCCATCTAGACTACAACCACAAGCCTCGGGAACAGCTAAATTATTTGTTAGTGAGATTTGATGTTTAAAAAAAGTGTCCATTTACTTAAGACTCAGAATACCATCCAAATATTCTTTGACAGTTGATGCTTAAACCAACACAATTTTAAGAGTAAATTCATTTGAAACAAGTAACCTAGGGTAGGAAAAGAACAATGTGTGTAAATTTAAACACCTTGTGAGCAGTTGACAAGAGCAAGACAAGGCCAGGTGCTTTGTTGTTTTTCTCCCCGTGATGGAAGCTGTGAGGTTCCTTGTGAGGTTCCTTGTGAGGGTTCTCCAGATCCTTTTGAATGTATATGTTCTGCATTCTTCCTCCACCTAAGGCTGATTCTACAGCCCCTTTCTCCTAGTTCCCAGGGAAACACGAAAAAATCCTGCACCCAGGGCTCACTGGATGCCACCAGGCTGAGGATGTTTGTTTGTTTGTTTTTGTTTTTTGAGTCAGGGTTTCTTTGTGTACCTTTGGCTGTCTTGGAACTAGACCAGGCTGGCCTCAAACTCGGAGAACTGACAGCCTCTGCCTCCGGAGCATGGAGATTAAAGGCAGGGCCACCACAGCGAGCCAAGCTGAGGATCTTAAGCAAGAAAACTAATACCCGATTCAGAGGACAGTTTACTGTCAGGGGCAGATGGAGATTACAGATAAGGCAGTGTGGTTTAAGGCTGCTGGTGGATGATACCTTGCTCATACCCCAAATTTCAGAACCAAGTCCTTGAAAGCAATAGAAAATGATAGGTTACTGGACAGGATTGCCTTTCCATTGAAATCTTTTTGTCCCGGGAAAAGCTTTGTAGACTAGGCAGGCCTCGACTCAAAGATTTGACTGCCTGTGCCTCCAGCGTGCTGGGACTAAAGATTAATGCCACTACACACCGCTGTCTTTTCAGCTTTCTTTATTGCTTATTCCAAACCTTCAAAAGTAGTTAGAATGGCCTGGTGTGGCAGTACACACCTGTCATCCTAACATTCAAAAGGCAAGAGGACCACAAGTTTGAGGTTGGCCTGGGATATTTAGCAAGACGTATCTCAAAAAACAATGAACTGGAGGACTGAGCGCCAACACTTTTCTTTTTTCTACTTTAAAAACTTCAGCTTCGTTTGAGTTTTAAAACATTAGGCTAATGCCGCTATCTTTGTTGGTCAATCACAGGCAAATCTGGGCAAAACCAACTGCCACTGCCCCTAAAGACCAGGTGACACCTGACTGACGGCAGGCAGCGATTCAGTCTGCAGGCTGCACACGTCAGCTCACAGCACCGCAGCTGGGAACACTGGGATCTGAACAATAATCCCAGGCCTGCGGCCGGGATGCCCTGCGTTGATCCGCGCGCCTCCCGCCCTCACCTTCCAGGCCTCTGCGGCCAGTCTCCGGTTCTCACCTGGCTCTCAGGTTCCTCACCAGGACTCACCCCTTGCTCTCTGTCCCCTTCACCCGAGCTTTGGTCTACTTTGGACGAATCACAAGTAGAGGTTCATTTAAGAAATCTATGAAGGACCAATCAAAGCCGCTCTTTCAGCACTTAGCTTCTTCCTCACTAGCTGATGTTTGCTGTGGCTCCAGGCAACGCAGAGCGTGGTGGGTGGGTGGTGTTCACGTCAGTCTCCTTTACGCCCTCCAATTGGTCAATAGGTATTGTCCTCAGTTTCGATTGGATAGCGATGTTTGTCAATCACACCTTTGTAACCATTAAACCCTTGGACAACAACGGGAAGACCGTTTAATAGCTTCTCGCTGTCCCATTTGAGATTTCTCCCGTCCGGTCTAGACTGAGGAGAGCTGTTCCGCGGTCTGGACACCAGCGCCTGCCCCGCCATCTGATGACCAGTCCGCGGGAGGGGCCTAGGATTGTGGGGGCAATCAAATCGGCTTGGCATCTCAGGGGCCCTAACATCCATTCTGAATTGAATCCAGATCACTAGTTAAAATAACAACACATTCTGTTATCCTTACTCAGCCTTATTTTATTGACCGTTTTTCTTCCCTTAGCTTTTGACCTGTACGGACGAAGCAAGGATCAGAGAAACCAAGAGACAGACTTGGGAAGAGGCCCTCCAAGGCCCGAGGTCAAATAAACCCTTTTTGTCATTGCCACACTATACTGGCAGCTGGTTCATACTTGTGGAAGAGTGCTCTTTCCTAACTGCTACCCAGAATTTGTCAAGAGTTTGTGTCCAGGCTATCGGGTGTTTGATTAAAAGATCAGGCCAGTGAAAGGAAGCAGGTCAAAGTCTGCATCCTTCATTGTGCGAGCGTGAAGGGAAAACAATCAAAAGCAATATCTGATTTGGGAACTGCGGTTCTAGAAGCTGTGTCTTTAGACAAAATATAGAAACACTGGGAAGCAACCAATCGGGCCTGAATGTATTCTGTCTATCTGCCTGCCTGCCTGCCTCTGTTGTCCGTCTCTCCCTCTTTCTCTCTACCCCCCCCCCCCCCCCCCCGATTCTCACTATGTAACCCTGGCTGTCCTGGAACTCATTATGTAGACCAGGCTGGCCTTGAACTCACAGATCTGCCTGCTTCTGCCTCCCTAGTGCTGGGATTGTAGCCATGGGTTACTAGCCTGGCTTTCAGTGCGCTCTGTTTCTGAATTATAAATGAAGTGGAAGCTGATTGAATTTCCTTCACTGTAGAAATCTACAGGTCCTTAACAACTGATCCTTAGCTGACTCATTGAGGAGCTATGTCATTGTTACTGTAACTGTGTGAGAGGATACACAAGAAATAAAATATGACTCCTGTCTTAATGAGTTTTCCATAGTTTCCAACAACACAAGGTATAAATCTAATTTATAGTTAGCTACTCCAGGGGATAGCAATGTTCCACACTTGAGAACACTTTGTTGTTGAAACTTTTATTTCCTGTATATGAGCGTTCTGGCTACATTGTGCATGTGTACCACCTGCATACACATGTCCCTAAAGGTCAGAAGAGGTCATGCCAGAGTTTCCATTCCTTTCCAGGAGTCTGTCTAACTATGGACCCATGTAAGGTAATTAACCACTGATGAGTGGATGCAGTCACTTACTCTAAAGCTCATCTGAGCCAACCTTTGGGAACTATAGATCCAAGTCATAACAAACAGGTCCTTTTGTTAAACAGTTTTCTTCCCTCCCAAGCAAACAAAAGCAAAATCAACTAGAAGTAATGTTCAGGTATCTTTCTCAAATGTGTAAAATCATTTGTTCTGGTTCATAGAGGCAGGCATTGGGGGAGCAAAATAAGCCATTAGGTGTTAGGTTAATACACTCTATAAGCTCATGAGGACATTCATAGTTTGCTTGTATGTTTTTTAGTTATCAAAGTGTTTTCTGGATCAGGTGTGGTGAACACCTGTGGTCCTAGAATTTAGGAGGCTGATGCAGGAGGATCACCATAAATTCAAGGCTGGCTTAGGTTATGTATAATGGCATTCTCAATCTGTGAGTTGTTACTCCTTTCGGGGTCAAACAGCCCTTTCACAGGGGTTGCTAAGACCATTGGAAAACACAGATATTTACATTATGGTTCATAACAGCAAAATTACAGTTATAAAATAGCAACAAAAATAATTTTACAGTTGGGGGGTCACCACAACATGAGAAACTGTATTAAAGGGTCACAGCATTAGGGAGGCTGAGAACCACTGAATCCTTTCTCAAAAATAAACAGAGCTGGACGTGGTGAGCCCTTTAATCCCAGCACTCAGGAGGCAGAGGCAGAGGCAGATGGATCTCTTGAGTTCCAGGCAGCCTAGTCTACAGAGCAAGACACAGAACAGCCAGGGCTACACAGAGAAAAATATGCCCTGCCTCAAAACAAAACAACAGCAAACACCACACACACACACACACACACAAAACCAAAACCTTTTCTGCTCGAGAGCCATGATTTTTTTGTGTGTACATTTTCTCAAAACAAAAACACTCTGTTATGTGGAATTCAACTTTCTATGGCCATAACTGACATTTGACTGCCAAATAGGTGTGCTCATTTGTTTTTATGTTGGTTATGCCTAGTTTCTCCACAATAACAAAAATTGAGCAGTATCAGAGACTACAGGGTTCGAAGCCTAAAATAGTTCTGGGGGTTTTAAGAAAAAGTTGATTCTTCCTACCTTAGGTGTCTTTAGTAAAGTCTGTAGTGTCACATACCTATAGTATAAACACTAAGGAGGCTGAGGCAGAAGAGTCTCAAGCTTGAGAGCAGCCTAAGTTACACAGCAAGTGTGAGGCCAGTTGAGATTTTATATTGAGACCCTAACTCAATAAAACAACTAAAAAATATGCTTAGAATGAATCAGCTCTAACAGGTTATTGGAACTGAACAGACCTTAGATGTCAGGCAGCATTATATTATTTCAGATTGGTAAAAATTAAGTTACCTCTTGTCTAAAATTATACACTCAGCGGACAGAGAAAGTTCTAGAAGCCTGTTCCATCAGGACATTTCTTCCATCTATTTCCTTTCTCAGGAAGTGTTTGCCTTCCTTGGGATGAAACTGGTGTTCTGTAAGCTGGCCGCATAGAAAGTTCACCAAAACTTTCCTAAGTTTTTATCCCATGTCTCCTTTACACTGACACTGGGCAGCACATATCAATCTGTTAGATACTTCTTTTTTCCAATCCCCTCCTCACTTTTCAAAAACTGTGTGGCCACTGTGTTAACCAACGTTCCAAGACTGTGACAGGAGAGTAAGACAACTTCAGATGAGGAGAGTTTATCTCAGCTCTCAGTCTGAGAGACTACAGTTATTTTTGGTCGGTCCCACGGTCTGGGGGGCTGTGGCAACACATCATGGTGGGAACTGTGTGTAGGGGCAAAGCTTACTTACCTGGGAAACAATGAAAGTGGAAGGAACTGGGCCCTATAGCCTCTTCCAGGGCACACCCCTCACCCCCAGGGACCTAACTTCCTTCTCTCCTGCCCTATGTCCTAAAGAGTCTATAACCTACCAATGGTTTGCAGACCACAGAAACCTTTAAAGGACACTTGTGTAAACCATAGAAGCTATCGTGAAAAGCTTTATTCTCACATCTTCCCTTTAAAAAAGAGTTCAGTCCTTTCTCTTTCAACTGAGGAATTTAGAGGTGTGGGACTTTTTTTCCAGCTAAAGATTGTTAAGGGAGGGAAGGGTGGGCATGAGAGCACATAGCACACAGTTTTAACTCTGGACTCCATAGCTAGGCTATATGTATGCAAGGCAGAAGGGGTGTCTGCAAACCCACTGGAATTGTGTGCTTTAGTGATGCAGATGTGGAATAGCGGTAGCTCTTACACAATTTGAAAGGAAATCCATGACTCCAAGAATATTTGAAATTACAGACGCTTGGGAGGGGAGAACACTCGGATGGGTAGAGGTGGAGAGTGACCCAGGTCTCCCAGTCTGTCAGGTCTTGCTGACTTGGAATGGGAGCTCCATGCCTGCTCATATTAGCCCACCCAAGTTTTACCGTCTGCTACCGGGAGGTGATAAAAATTCATCAGACTCACAGAATGGTTGAACTCAGATGGTGATAAAATCCCAGTATAATTCTCTCCAAAGAATGTTCTGATTAATAGAAACTGCAGAGGAACTAATTTTATGAAAATAGCAAACGGGATTGTTTCAGTTGAAGTGAGCCGAGAGAGTTGGTGCTGACGCCAAGCAGGAAGATGCAAACAACCCCATTGTGCAGAGCTGACAGCTCCAATCCTGCCGGTTACTCATTAAATGTCTTTCCGCTGTAAATTATTAAGCTTGGATTTGGGGAGATGTGGGAGCTGACAGAATAAGACAATAGAACAGAAAGCAGACCTGGATCCCTTCCTTCAGTATTATTTCAGCATTGTGTTTTGTGAAAAGCCTTGCCCCCCCACCCCCTCCCCCAGTGTTGGAGGAGGAGGAGGATTTTCTCTTTGGGGAGCTTAGAAACCGGAGAGACAAGTAACATGCTTTTGATTTAGGAAGTATTTGCTAGTACTTACAAATTGGAATGGTTTTCAGAGAAAATTCAACCTGTTGGCTCTGGGTAGCAGATAATTCGTGTATTCTCTGAAAGGGTTGTTTTTATCCTGACAAAGGTGAGCTTGGCTAGTCTTAACATTAGGAAATACCAAATTAAATATTTTAGGACACAAAGCTGTCATATCTAGTTCACTTGTTTTATCTGATATCTGGGAAGGCCTTTCCTACTGGGAGAGAGCTCCAAGGTTTATTTCTTAAAGCCAACGAGCAGGAAAAGGCAGGGGTCAAGAAAAGAGTTGAGTTTAGATGATGCTTCTATTCGTTTGAAAAACCGGTGTTGTGATGAAGAGCAAGTTGTAGACTAGTGTGACTCTTAGGTTCAGCTTGTACCCTTTGCCTTCTAGACAACGCAATGGAGGGACGTAGCTATGTTTCTTGGCCAGATACCACCTGTTTACCTCTCAGGGCAACTAATAACATGCACATTAGTTGCCTGTGGTGGTCTGAATAGGTGTGGCCCCCATAGACTCATGTGTTTGAATGCTTGGCCTATAGGGAGTGGCACTATTTAGTAGGTGTGGCCTTGTTGGAGGAAGAGTGTGTCACCGTGGGGGTGGGCTTTGAGGTTTCCTATGCCCAAGCTACACCCAGTGTGGCACATGGTTTCCTTCTGGTGTCTTTGGATCAAGATGTAGAATCTTCAGCTACCTCTCCAGCACCATGTCTGCCTGGGTGCTCGCGTGCTTCCCACCATGCTGATAATGGACTGAACCTCTGAAACTGTAAGCCAGCCCCAATTAAATGTTTTCCTTCATGAGAGTTACTGGGATCATGGTGTCTCTTGACAGCAATGAGCCCCTCACTAAGACACTGTCTAAGCATCACATCTGTTTCTCGGGGCATTCACTTATTGTTGCTGTGTTCTTTGTACTATTTTGGAAAGCGAGTGTAATGGATGACCGTAATAGACCCTGCTGTCATAGAACTCTCATTTTGTTTGGCAGAGCCAGGGAATCAGCAATCACACAGCTGATGGCATATGGTGACATAAAGATACAAAGTGGAACAGAGAGACAATGACTGAAGGCACATGGGATGGGGAATGCTGCTTTATAGATGGTAGCCAGGGAAGACCTCTCGGATGAAGTAAAGGAACCTGAAGGAAGGGAGCTGAAGAGCTGTCTGGGGAAGACCTAATGGTTATGTCACATGAGAGGCCCATAGAGGAGAGAGTGATGGGGCATCCCCATGGGGGACTAATGGTCATGAAAACTTGAACAATTTTTTCTGAATGAGATGGGAAGCTGGAACAGTTTTAAGCAGGCAAATGACACAATCGAACTGTCACAAACAACCCCCAGAATGACTTGTGGTTACCACAGACCCTGCTAGGAAGAGCTGATTCCTAGAAGACCAAGCAACGTAGTAGATTTTACTGACTCCTTCTGTATTGGTTAGGAAGGCTTATTTCACAGTTTCTCTATGGGGCAGGTAGAATTTCTTCATGGGATTATGATTAAATGGAGGTTAATATCTCTTTGTTCCACAAACTAGGAAGAGAACATGAAACTATCAGGCAGGTTCTTGCTGCTCTTACGGAGTACCCTCATGTTCTGTTCCCATATTGATTGGTTAGGGAGGCTCACAAATGCCTGTAACTTGGGCTCCTGGTAATTGGTTCTGGCCTCCACTGACACTCACACACACACACACACACACACACACACACACACACACACACACACACACATTAAAAAATAAAAAATCTTTTCAAAAAATGCAGACAACAAACAAAAGACTATGACTTTGCTAGCCCCAGCCTCCCCACAGTTGAGTTCAGTTCATCTTGTCCTGCTAGATATCTGACCAGATAGTAGCTGGCCAACAAGAGGAGGATTCCATGAGTTCTGACTTCTTCAGCTCCTGTGAAACATGAGTGCAGAGGGCTGAAGGAGAGACAAGCACCAGGCACCCGCTGAGAGGACACACAGAAAACTCAGAGTCCACACAGGAGCATTTGGTGGTTTGGGGTGGGGGTGGGAAGGAAATTCAAGATGCTTTATGGGAATGAGAGTATTGGAAGAACCATGGAGTTTCCAGCCCTCAGATGTCTTGACATGTTTACGGCCCATGACAGGGCTGAGCCCCACCATTCCTCACAGACCTGAGAAGCAGCTGAAGATGATCTGGTCCAGCTGGCGTCATGTCAGTTACCACATGCTGTCTGTTCTATCAGGGCCTTTCAGAAAGGTCCAAATTGAAGCTTGAGTGATGGCTTCACCTTTCTTGATCTCTTTAAAGTGTGGGGAGGGATTTTACTGGAGCTTGAAACAGTTCAAATGGAAAGACTTCACAGATTGGCCCCGTGTTCTGGCATTGAAGGGACAAATACTTAGGACAGAGATCTAAAGCTAAATGAGAGTCAAGAATGTAATTCTGATCAGGGTTGGATGTCTCATGCCTGGAACCCTAGGACTTGGGAGACAAAAGCAAGATTGCCCATCAGTTCAAGGCCAGACTAGGCTTCTGATTGAGACCCCATGGTAAAAACAAAGCATTTTTTTTTTTTTTTTTTTTAAAAACCAGGGATAGCAGCACATGCCTTTAATCCCAGCACTTGAGAGGTCTCTGGGAATTCCAGGCCAGCATAGTCTACATACTGGTTTTCCTATAACTATTTATTTGTTGGGGTGATCACTACAGCACAGTTGTAGATGTCAGAGTACAGCTTGCAGGTGTCAGTTCTCATCTTCCACATGAGACTCCTGGGGATTGAATTCAGGCTGTCACGTCAGTCTTGGCTGCAAGCCCCTTTCCCCTGTGAGCCATCTCACTGATCCAACAGAAAGCAATGCTCTTAGCAGCCCATGAGCTTAAGGTATGTGTGTGTGTGTGTGTGTGTGTGTGTGTGTGTATATATATATATATATATATATATATTTGCTCAGTTTGAACAGGGAGAGTAGCTGTTTGTGAGGAGAAGCCTTGATGTGTTTGAGCCAATCTTTGGGACATCACACTAAAGAAGTCTCCATCAGAAGTACTACCATGAGTTTGCTATACAAACACAGAGGTCTGTAGACAGTAGATGTGATTTGCATTTATTCTAATCAATAAACGATGATAAATAGAATCACTTTGGTTACTTACTAAACCAACATGCGCCTGACTAAAAAAGTTAAAAGAAGAGTCAGTGGTCATATAAGTAGGAAGTACAGAGAATGTTAGGGAACAGGGACACTCAAGAGAATGAAGCCATGCTCCTGAATGACAAAGGAGTATGGTATGAAATCCTCGGGGTACAGGGCTGAGAGGGATGGCTGTTCTCTGGGTGAATCAACATTCCCCAGATCTCAGTTGGCATGCTTCAGATCCATAGCTTGACTCCATGGCTGCATTTTGATGTAAGGAATACAGGCCAGGTGAAATGCATTTCTTACACTGAGCAGCCTTATGGCACCACGGTAGAAATTGGGGACTCAGAGATAGGATACATTCCCACATTGTTCTCTTCTATTGTACAAGAAAAGCAAACCCAAGTCTACCTCTGAGGCTAACCTAGGGTGATTTGGAGGTATAGAGGAGGA
Organism: Uromys caudimaculatus; assembly: GCA_028551405.1. Taxonomy (NCBI): domain Eukaryota; kingdom Metazoa; phylum Chordata; class Mammalia; order Rodentia; family Muridae; genus Uromys; species Uromys caudimaculatus. The sequence goes on from CM052706.1 coordinate 79,327,620, forward strand.
CACTGTGGGGGCAGGAAACACGGCCTTTCTGGGTGATTGCACGCTAGACAGCCTGCAGACACACGTGTCCACATCTGGTCGTGTGACTGCACATGGTAAAGCAGGGGAGGGGCCAGAAGCTATTCATGCTTGTAGCAGGGAGTGTTCTGGGGCTGAAAGTAAGAGAAGTGGGAGCCTAGGCGGGGGAGGGGGGAGGTGTCTGCATGCAAATCAGGGGGCGGGGCTGGTGGGACATGATGAATTTGGACATCATCTTACAGATGTCACTGAGCCTCTGGCTGGAACATGAGCTATACAAGAGCGGATATTTCAGCTGTACATGTTTTCCACAAATCTCTTATTAGGTCATTTGACTTCTGCCTGAATATATCCAGGGTTGGGGTACCCTCAGTCCCCCAAAGCCGCCCTCTTCATTGTTGCATGCCTATTTTAGAAAGCTGTTTCTTACACTGAGCCAAATTCTGCCTCCTGGAGATTCCTACTCATTTGTGTCTCATTTTGCCATTTGTAGCAACTCACATAAGGCCATTTTAAAAATACATGAAGGTACCTGTCAATCTTTCCCCCAGTCTTCAGTTTCCAACTTTTTACAACCCACTGAGTGTATTTCATTGTTTCTTGACTCCAGTCTCAGAGATCTAGATGAACCGGGGCTTGTCAGTATGTCCCTTAGAGTCTGGTGCAACGATATTGCTCAGGATATCTCAAAATCTCTAAAACGCTTAGACAATATTAATGCTGTTACAGTTACCTTTAAACTGGAAACCACATGCCCACCAGCGATTCCAGGGTCCTTACTTTGATACTGGTCGCATCTCATTGCTCACCCTTCTGACTGACTGAAGCAGTCAGTGCTTTCGGGTCCTTGACTGCTGTCAACCCATATCCCTACCATACTTGGTCTGTGTTTTGAAACCTAAATATAGGAATTAATACCTATTTGAGTTGTATCTCATTAGCTTGGGCTCAGCTTTCCAGCCTAGTTGACTCATTTGAAAAGCCTTGATTCTCGTTCCTCTGAGATTAGTGCGTCTCCCTTCACATTTGATAAATGTTCTCTGACTTGTTTGAATCCAAGTCACTAAAAATATTGCCTAGAATTTGGTCGCACTGAAGTTATCCTCCAGTCCTGGTGAGTGTTCAGACGGCTTCAATTTTACCTAATGACCCATTTTACAACATTATTTATAATATTGAAGATTTATTAAATAGTGTGTTGAAATCCTTGAAGATTTATTAACTATTCTGCTAAAATCAAGATGCGATGTTTGGTATTTCCTCCCACTGGAATCAATAAACGTACCCACAGCTTGCTCTGACCTTCATGATTTAATATGCCCTCAAACTCTGGTAATGAACCACAGTCATTCCCTGAACATCAGCCAGACTTACCTCTGCTTTGAATTTCTCATCCGATTTAAGAAACCCAGTTCTGATGTAACCGCTTGCTTTTCTGTCTTGCCACGAACTTTACCTGATCTCACTCTTTGTGCTATGCTTTTGCCTCAGTTCTTTTGTTCTGGCTCTGTGACTTACTGTACCTGGCCGCCCACTTTAACTCCAGTTCGGGCTGTTATTGCAATGCCTCCTTTCCAGAGCCTGGAGTGTAGATGGCGAGAGAGTACCAACTCTTTATACACTGTATTATTTACAATTGATTGGTCACTTGAATGTGCTAAGTGATCTGAGCTTGGAGCCAGCCGAATGGGAAAACTCAAGAATGTTAGAAGGAATGTCTCCTTCTGGGCAAACACTTTTTCAGCAAGATTTGGATGTTTGGGGGCACAGACACTTCCTTGAAATGAGAAAGGGGAGTGCAGGTAAAACTTCTTGTGTGCTTTCCTATCATTGGCTCCAAAGCTGCCTATCTTACAGGAGCCACCTTGTCTGTGCCATCTAGTGGTTACCACCAGAAGCCTTACCCGCCTCAAGGAGAGAGCAATTTAACGCCATTTCCAACTTAAGCACCATATCTACAGGGCGTGAAATTAGTTCCAGCAAGCAGCAAATTTGCTGCTAATAAAAATATTTAGCGATTCACTTGTCTTTAAATCAGCAGCAGAATATTCTTTTACTTGCATCAGTGCCTGTTTCTCCCAATTCTAATATTTGATAATCAAGCTAGAGTTGTTTAGCTTAAAGCTGTGAGACAGCAAGTTCTTTAGCTCTGCAAAAATCTAAGTTTCTGGAGCGGGAATTCCTATTCCCCTTGATCAGATGTAGGCCTAGATGTTCCTTGAATCATGGAGACAGAGTTGTGCCACTGATATGAGGGGCTTGGAAATAACGAACCATGCTCTTCTCTCTGCCAACATTAGCTCCAGCGTCATTGCACAAGGAGAGTCTGGGGCACTCTGAGAAGGAAGACATGGCGTCTATTTTATGTTTAGACACATTTCACTCTGTCTCAGTGCCAATTTAGCTTTAGTACTTATTTCTTTTCATGAGAGTTTTCTGAGTCCTGCAGAGATATTTCAGAGCACTAAAACAGCTTTTTCGTTAATCAACAATATTTACTAGGCATCTACCACTTGTGACAATTGTTCTAAGTCTTCTTTTGAGTAGGGAGTGTTCCAAGGAGCTCAGTAGGATCCTTGGACCAGGTAGGTGACAGCGCTACCCTAAGCTGCTGGAACAAGATGTTTGCTATTTTGTCTCATGCGTTCTTCTTTTTCCTTAGTGAGTTTACAGAGGAACAAAAAGCATCTATAGCTCCTCCCTGGGCTCTGAGTAGATCACGTGCTTCTGAGCCCAAGGGAGAGTGTGGTAGATTACAAAGACTCTGTCTTCTACCTGAGAGGAACCCAATTTTGACCATCCTCCCAGAATATATGGCAGCTTCAATTATGAGCTACTACCTCCCCCTCATGGGGTTTGGAATTGAAACAGGCTTCTTGGTTGAGAGAGGGATCCAGTCAGGCCGGATAACAGGGAATTGGTATCAAAGACTAGAGATGCATGGGCAAGCAACACTAACATGGTTGATGGAGATACTGGGCATGGGGATTGGAGAAACTGCAGGACACATGGTAGTAAGGCCAACATGGAGGCTCAGGACTGGGAGAAGCAAAAGATACCTGGCTGAGAACCAACATGCAGACTCAATTTATGTCCCCTTCGCTCAGGTTCATAACTCAAATATCGCCCCCTCCCCAATGACATCAATCTGTTCATCCGGTCAACTTGATTGTCCATCCATGCTGCTTACCACACACAAGAAAGGGAGACGATGACAGCCTTAAGGGCTGTGAGGCCACCATACACAATTGTCTTTCTCCAGGCATGAAGAATACTATGGCACATTGCAGTCATAAGATCAGTCCAAGGCCATTTACCTTGTGCTGCATGTAAATTGATGACATAAAAATTCCCCATCTAGCCCCAGTCTCAAAATTTCAAATATCTGTGGCTCAGTGAGGGTCTACCTTAGTCCCTGGTCCTTAAAGCCTTGATGATTTTCTTTAGTTAGAGTAAGGGGAATCACCATGTGTAAATACAAAGTTGCATTTGGTGAATAAACTGCATCCACTAAGTATTTAAGCAAGAGCTGGAATCAAGGTGAGGAAAAAAGTAAAACCAAATACTTTAGACATTAAAATCTGAAATAGAGCCAGGTTCGGAGGCACATGCCTGTCGTCCTAGTACTTGAGAGGCGGAGGTGAGGGGGGAGAAGTTAAAAGCCATTCTGGATTCTTAGAGAGAAGGAGGCCAGCCTTAGCTGCAGCACAAGACCATGACTCATTAGAAATAAATAAGTAAATAAATCAACAAATAAACAAGGAAGGGCGAATAGATGGATGGGTGGGAGGATTTGTTTGTTTGTTTGTTTATTGTTTTAAGAGGAGGTTCCACTGTGTAACTTTGACTGACCAGGAACTTGCTATGTAGGCCAGGCTGGTCATGGCCTTAAAGAGTTGCCTGCCTCTGCCTCTGGAGTGTCGGAATTAAAGGCAGGTGCCCTCGTGCCTTGCTCTCACTAATTCAGCTGTTTTCTGGGCGTAATTGTAGTTTCAATGCTTGAAACCTCCCCCTCCTCAGTCTTTGACAGTATTGTTGCTTTCTTCCTCTGGAGAATAATAATTTAAATATAATACACATCATGTGTATATATTACTGTAAAAAGTTAATGTTGGTGCTTCTAAATTTTTCTTAGTTTTGTATATACCCATCCCTGTCTGCTCCAAAATTTTTAAGAGAATTGTAAAGTGCCTCCACTTTGGCCATGATTGTTGGGGATTTTATCGCTGTAGCTCAGTAGAGACTCTGCCACTGTCTTCTGGCTACAATCAAGAGGGTCATCTGAGTGTCAGTGTTTGGGGAATTCCTTTATGGCTCTCTTAATGGAGCCTCAGATTTCCTGGGGCCCCAGTCTTCTCTCTCTCTCTCTCTCTCTCTCTCTCTCTCTCTCTCTCTCTCTCTCTCTGTCTTTCTTTCTCTCTCTCTCTCCCCCTCCCTTCCCCTTTCTCTCCCCCTTCCAGCCTACCTCTTTCCCTCTCCTTCTTTCCTCCTCTCCTGCTTCCCCTACCATGTGTGTCCTTTTTGAGAAGTAAATCTATGATTTATGAGATAAATATTTTTTTAGTACTTGCACTTTGGAAAATGACTGCGTTGAACTTTATAACTTGACTCATAATTTGTCAAGATACAGAAATATTACTTAAAGGTCATTTTGCCTCATATTTTAAAAATCCTGATCCATCATTATTTTTATATTTTGACCTATATTTCAAGAAATCTAATGCTTTTGTGATTTTTTTTCTTCAGGGTTGAACCCAGGGCCTGTATGCATGCTGGGTGGATACTCTGCTCCTGAGCTACAGTCCCTTCCCCTGACATTCAGAGTTTTTGTGGGGGAGGGGGCTCAAGGCAGGGTCTCCTCTGTGTAGTTCTGGCTGTCCTGGAACTTGCTTCTTCCACAGGCTGGCCTTGAACCATGAGATCTGCTTGCCTCTGCTGGGATTAAAAGCTTGATGTTGGGGTTCTTATTCCTTTGCATATAACACTTCTTCCTTTTTCATTTTTTAGGACATTTCCTTTCCTTCTCATGTCTGTCGCTTTCCCTTTCGCTTTTTTTAAGCTTTCTTTCTCTTTAATATATCTACCTTTATGGAGATACAATTCAGAGACCATTTAAAATATCCAAGTGATTTTTAGTATATTTACTAAGTTGTACAAGTACTGTAACCAATCTTAGAACATCTCACCATCCTGTAAAGAGACCCACCTCATACCAAACAGTCTCCATCTCCCCTCAACACCAAGCCCTTCTCAGCACCAGACAAACGCGAGTCTCCACCCGCCCCTATAGATCAGTTCACACTGGATTTTTCACGTAAACAAGACTGTACTAATGTGGTCTTTTATGACTGGCTTCTATCACTTAGCGTAATGTTTCAAGGTCACTAACATCATCGTACATTCCTCATTAAGGCGGAATCACATTCCATTATACAGAGAGGCCCTGATTTGCTTATCCATTAATAAGTTGATGGACAGTTGGCTTGTTTCCACATGTTGGCCATTATGAATAAAGCACCCATGATTAGAATTTTCTTTTTATCCCTGACTGTCTGAAGATGTGCAGTGATGTTCCTTAGTACCACATATCACTTGTGCTGACAGAGATAGATGCTCAGTGCTCGGGCATTGTGGCCTCTTTTCTTTTTATAGCATGTATATGTAGTTTATGTGCATGCATGTATGCTTTTTTTTATATGTGTGGGCACATGCACATAGGTGGATGCATGTGAACATGTGTATGGAGGCCAAAGTTGATAGTGGGTATCTCTTTGACCCCTCCACTTTTGTTTTTTTATCGAAGTGAAATCTCTCTCTAAACTCAGATCTGGAAAGTTCCACTAGTCCAGCCAGCAGCTGGCCCTAGGGATCCTCTGCTTTGCTTCCTGAGTGTTGGATTCTATGGATTACAGGAGGCAACCAGGACTCCCAGGCTTTTACTTAGGTTCTAAAAATCTGAACTCTGTTCCTCATGTTTGTACCAAAAGCTCTTATTCACTTGCTTCAGTCACTGCTCTATTGCTGTGAGGAGACACCATGACAAAGGCAGCTCTTATAAAAGAAAACATTTAACTGGGGCCTTGTTTATAGTTTTGGTCCATGATCATCATCATGGCAGGAAACAGACAGGCATAGCACTGGAGCGGTGGTTGAGAGCTTTACATCCTGATCCACAGGCAACAGGAAGAGAGAGAAAGAGAGAGAGAGAGAGAGAGAGAGAGAGAGAGAGAGAGAGAGAGAGAGAGGCACAGGCACAGGCACAGACACAGACACAGACACAGACACAGACACAGACACAGACACAGACACAGACACAGACACAGACACAGACACAGAGAGACTGGGCCTGGCATGGGCTTCATAACTTCAGAGCCTACTCTTAATGACACACCTTTTCCAACAAGGCCACACCTCCTAATCCTTCCCAAATTGTTCTACTCCCTAGTGACTAAGTATTCAGATATATGATCCTATGTGGGACATTCTCATTCAAACCCAGATCCACTAAGCTATCTCTCCAGCTCTATCTATTGTGGCCGTTCGATAAGGAAGTGTTAGTATATATGTTGTATCTTTTCATCTCTCCCTATCAATTCTATCTGCTCTCTTCCTGAAATCCAGTTGGACTTAGGACTGCTACATAGATGCATTTTCAACTGCTGCCCCTTTTCTTCTATTTTTTTTTTCATTGATTTTCTTTTGTTATTCTGTTTTCTGGAAGAATGTCTCAAATCTTTTCCAACTGACTCTTCTCTTTAATATTTATTTTCGTATGAAAAAGTTCTTTCTTTTTCTCTGTTTGTTTACATATTGTCCTCTTCGTTTTGGGGAATACATGTCATGTCTTAATTCTCAATACTGAAGTTATTTGTTCTACTTTTGAAGTTGCCTTTTATTTTCTGAATTGTCTGTTTTTTCAAAACTCCATTAGCTTAACTTTTGTCCTTCATGGTAGAGATTTCTCTCAATTTTTAGTAATTATTACCTATTAGTATTTTAAAATGATGCCTTAGGGGGCAGATCATAGTATCGTGATTGTGCTGTGCTCGTGGCTTGGTCTAGGTGTCTGGATAGCGGTAAAAGATTGAACAAGGATCTGGTCTCTAGGACGGGAGGTAGAAAGTTCTGTGTTAGCCATGTTCTAGGGTTGGGTACATTTCCAATAAAGGAATTCTGCTATCCTCCACAGAGGCCAGCATAGGCCTGGCTGCCAGCATGTTTCTAGTCAGAAAGGGAATTTTAGGACCCATTTGGTGTGAAATCCTTCCCTCGGTCTCCTGGTTTCTGAGTAATGCCTCACCTCCATTTTCAGCTGTGGCTACCCTCTCTCTGTGTGGATCCCTGTCAATCATTGTCCCCAAGGAAGTCCTGCAATGCTGAGGATTGGGCAGAGGTGGGCTGGGTTATCTGGCTGCCAGCTTCCAGCCTCACCTGGCCTTGGAAAACACCTGGAGCAACTAGAAGAGAGATTTTTGAAAGATCTCATCTACTTTTGTTTGAAACTCTGCTGCAGCTTCTGCCTTGGAGAGTCTGTGCCTCTTTCATTCATTTACGGTTATTTCAGCAGGGTTTTACCAGGCAGGACAGATATGCCCAGGATGGCCAGTCTACCATGTTTGGCAGAGTCATCATGGCTTTTAATTGAGCCATCCCATCCTCCTCACGTTGATCCTTTCTGAAGCTTTTTTTTTTTTGTTTTAAACATTGATCCAAGCTATACACGCCTGCCAGATTTTTTTCTGAAACATTGCTATGATTACATAACTCTTAAGTTAAAAATCTTTCCATTTCCATATTACTATATAAAGCTAGCATTAGAATAGACTTCACAGAGCACTCTGGAGACCAAGGCAGGGGGATTATGAGACTGAGTACAGTATTGGCTGCTCTGCAAGACCCTATCTCACCCACCTCCAAATCAAGAAAAAGAGATAGTTTCCATTGAATACATCAGCTTGTCAAATTTACTTGTGAGGGGTAGAATAAAATTGTTAAAGGGAATGTGTCTTACTTTGTACAATTGTTTTTAAAGTCAAAGAATTGTAGACTGGAGAAATGGCTCAGTAGTTAAGAGCACTGACTGCTCTTCCAAAGGTCCTGAGTTCAATTCCCAGCAACCACATGGTGGCTTACAACCATCTCTAATGGGATCCAATGCCCTCTTCTGGTGTGTCTGAAGGCAGCTACAGTATACTCATATAAATAAAAATAAATATTTAAAAAAGAAAAGCCAAAGAATTGTTTATGAGCTTTCATTTTTATATTATTTAATTTACTTTCAAACACATTAAAATTAGTTTTGGATATAACAACAAATTCTATAAATCGCATTGCTTCTCAGAAGCTAGATGGTCCTGCAAATCCCTTTGATTCTTCCCTGTGAAGCGAGCCTTCTTAATCTGAGCATCCAGAGCAACCCAGTAACTTTCTTGTAATTTATACCACCAATTTTTTTTGTCTGCACGTCTTGCCTTCCAGCCAACCATAAGTTCCTAAGGCTCAAGGACTGATTCTGACTTGTTAGGATATAGAGAACAGGAAAATGTCACAGTGAAGAGGAAAGTCATATTGCCCCCCATTTGTGTGCACTTGAGCACAAGCCTCTGGTCAGCTGATCGCGGGCTTGCTGTAGACGGTTGGGATCATTGCTTTGCTTTCTCCTTAGCTTCTACCGTGTCCAGGTGTGTGGCACTAATCCAGACACCCACAGAGACATCAAGGAGGGCAGCAGCCTCTGGATGTGTGAGCATGGAGATAGAGAGATGGTTTGCTGGGTCAGGGGGTATGGAAGTAAACCCACTTGTATGGCTGAGGAGTTTCACAAGATGGTAAATGTTGGGAAGAGGTAGGCAAGGCGGGGGAAGGGAGAGGGAGACACCCAGGTTTGTGCAGAATCCAGCCCAGAGGCTGATAAGGCCTCCCAGGTGTAAGGACCTGCTTCCTCAAGTGTCATAAAGGCCTGTCTCTATTGCGCAAAATCTGTCACTTGTTGAATGAAACTTGGGTTGCTCATAGCCTGAGGTGTTGCCATATGTTCTCTCTCTCTCTCTCTCTCTCTCTCTCTCTCTCTCTCTCTCTCTCTC
>CM052706.1:79337220-79362670 GCA_028551405.1 Uromys caudimaculatus
TATCCAAAGAGGAGACTCAGAAAAGGGGAAACATTGGAAATGTACATAAAGTATCAAAAATAAAAAAGGAGGAAAAAAAATAAAATAAAAAAGGGTTTGTGTTTTATTTTCTTTCGGTGAGCTAGACTGATATCAAATAATATCCTGCCTTTTGGTGCCAAAGGTATGAACTGTCTACTACGGTGTCATGAATTTAAGGCAGGATGTAGAGCACTTTCTTGACTGATATGCAAAGTTCTGAGTTCAAGCTTCAGTATAGAAAAAAACCCAAAACCCAAAAACCAAAAATCTTCATTGATTTATATTTCATATCATTTTCAAAAAACTGCTTACTCAGCACCAATTTACACCCCCAGTTGTTTGTACACTCCCACCCACTAGTGAGAACTCAGCCCCTGAAATGGCTGATTGAACTGAGTGCAATTCTGTTGATTAGAAAGTTGGGCCAGGGCCAGGGCAGGAAAACTGACAACTGTCTTTCCCTGATACCATTAAGTGATTCTGTTTCTGTCTCACTTCCCAGACCTGATAAGAAGGGGATCTTGGAAGCTGGGCCTGGGCAGAACCTCAGGGTACATCTTTCCCCACCCCATGGAGTGTAGGGGGTAGACAGCTGACCCAGGGGCAGTGGCTGTATCTGCTCCTTGCTGGACTCTCTCCGTCTCTGCCACAAACAAGTCTCCTCATCTTACCAGAATGAAGGTGGTGACTCTTTTATCTCACCGGCTTTAAGCGTGCAAACACAAGAGCGACCTGCCTCTAATGCATTCGTGTTTAGCTGGTAGTGGTAGTGCACTTCCTTAACCCCAGCACCTAAGAGGCAGAGGCAGGCAGATCTCTGTAAGTTTGAAGCAAGCCTGGTCTACAAAGAAATTTCCAGAACAGCTAGGGTTGTTACACAGAGAAACTCTGTCTTGAAAACCCCAAAAATAAATAAACAAATAAAATGAAAACAGTATTCTAGCCAGGCAATGGTGGCACACGCCTTTAATCCCAGCATTCAGAAGGCAGAGGCAGGTGGATCTCTTGAGGTCAAGGCCAGCATGGTCTACAGAGTGAGTTCCAGGACAGCCAGGGCTACACAGAGAAACCCTGTCTCAAAACGACAACAACAACACACAATGAAACACCCTTCTGCACACTTGTTCCATATTTATTGCGTTTAGCTTGTCAGCATAGTGGGTCCTCAGGCAATCTGAAAAAGAACAAAACGCACACCTAGGAGCTCACAGCTGAGCCACTGGCTGTGTCAGGTTGCAGTTAAGGTTAAACCTCAAACCATTTTGATTTCCTAGTTCAAATTCTCTCATTCCGTCATTGTTTTTCAAAGATGATTAATGTTCAGGGTCCCTAGAGATTGAATCCAGGGCTTTAAGCACATTACATAAATACTTCACCACTGAACTATACCCCCAGCCACAGCCCGTTTTAAAATGAGGAAAAACATTCTCCCAGACATTTAATATTGACCCACAACACTTGTATCACTGTATAACTTAAAAGTTCAAAGAAATTATATAACTTCCTGAATGATTTTATATATATATATATATATATATATTTTTTTTTTTTTTTTTTTTTAAATAACCACGTGCTTAACAAAATTCTCAAATTAAAAAAAAGTCATGGGGCTGGGGAATACAGCCAAGTTGATGTGAGTTCTAGCCTTGCCTATGCAAAGCCCTTCGTTCAAGCCCCAGCATCATATGAATTGGGCACAGTGTTACATGCCTGTATTCCCGACATTCAAGAGGTAGATTGAATCCAGCATAAGGCTTTGTTTTGAAAAATAAATTAAAAATATTGGATGTTATTTGTCCAATTTGAATTGTAATGTTCTCCTAAAACTAAGCCCCTGCTAAGGACGGACACATTGCCTGCTGTGGTTGTCCATCATTCCATGGGATACCTTGCCTCTCTCACCCCCGCCATTCCTAGGATTTGAACTTCTGCAAAATTCATGTTTCTCAAAGCGCTGTGGCTCCATTTGTCTTTCCTTGCTACAAACACACAGCGCACGCACTAGATCTGCCTCTGCCTCTGGCCTATTTGAAGTTCATTGCCTTCAAAAGAAAAGACAGGAATTAAAGCACTGTGGAAGGAGCTGCTTGCATGATGCAATTAAGCAGGCCTTGGGTGCAGAATGAAATATTTTAGATTTTGGGTCTTTGGAAAAGTGCTCAGCCAGGCGTAATAGTTCATACCAGTCATCCTGTCACTCAGGAAGCTGAGGCAGGGGATTGTCATGAACCTCAGGCCAGCCTGGGCTATGGACTGAGTTTTAAGCTAGTCTGGGCTACAAAGCATGAGCTTCTGTCAAAAAAGAGGGGGAAAAAATCAGATGTTCCTCTTTGAAGAGGGGACATAAAGTGAAAATAAATACTAAAGAATTCAATTTTGCTCTGCTAGGGCCTCATCTCTGACAAGCAGTTAATCTATTTGTTGATACTGTGAGAAGAGAATATCCAGCAGGGAGAAAATTAAAAACCGCTCAGCGCCAGTTGCTGCCCTGATGAATCTCATCCAATTATTTAACAGGACACTGCTGGGTATACTTTTTTTTATTGTTTTAATTTTACTGTATTCTCTATTGTTTGTCATAGCAGTGTAAAAGTTTTCTGCATTAAAAAGTCCTCTTTTCTGTCAGTTTTCATTCGGCAATCATTGATTTTTACTTCCCCATTTCTGTGCTTATAACTGAGTTAGAATTATCATAGTATGGTTATTGGTGTATATATGTATGTATGTATGTATGTATGTATGTATGTATGTATGTATGTATTTACTTTCTTTGTGGAATGTAGCATTTTAGAGGTTGGATTCTGAAAGCAATTTTAAAGAGCTCCAGTAGGAGTCTGGGAGTTTTAGGTAAGGGAGGAAGGACAATTTCCTGTCATGGGACCTGTGAAGCATACAGGACCTCTGTCTACGCTCTTGCTTTTTATGGTTTTGCTTACTTGAGGTCAGTGGCAGCCTGAAAATATCGAATGCAGAATTCCAGCGGTTGCTGACATCTGTGTTCTGGACTGTGCAGTGTGTTGAAAGCTCAGGTCCTCCTCCATCCCTGCCTGTGTCCAGTACATCCCGGGTACACAGCGGCCCTCATGTTACCTCCCAGCAGTTACTAGGACCTTGGCTGCCCCATCACACTCCCTGTCTTCAAGCAGGCCTGATTTTATTTAAATTGGTTCCAAAGGCACAAGAGTGACATGAAGGAGGTGTGGGTCTTGAAACTTTTTCTTTGGACGAGGGGTTCTACTGTACTTGAAAAATAAATCACATGTTATACACTTCTGACTCCCCCTCGCCCATCGTCATGAAGGACTGAAACAAGATGGCCTCCCAGGGAAAAGAAATTCCTCCGTATCAGTTTAGACCTTAGCCCCTGGAGGTTCAGAGGAATGATGTTTTCATCCTGGGGGAATTGTTCTGATCCTATGGACAATCTGGTTCCCTCTAACCAGTCACTGGCAGGGATGAATATGGCCACACTCCCCATGTGGCCCAGAACCTTTAAAAATAAATTCATTTTGTTTACAACCCCATCTATAGCTGGAAACTATCAATTTGATCCTAATGTGGTCAAGGCTTCTTAGCATGTTGTAGTCCTCCGAGGTCTGGGGATAGAGGAGCCTGGTAAACATAGGAGCCAATCAGACTGTGAACAGTGAGAGAGATTTAAAAAACAGTTCCTCATATCACAGAGGATGAACTCTCACCCTGCTCCTGTCCATTTTCCTCGCCATGCTCACTGCCCTGAGTTGGACAGTACACCTTCGGGGCTGTCACATGCAGGCCAGTGCTGGAATACAAGTGGAGGCCTTAGTCCAGACTGCTTCATCCCAATGCCTGTCTGCAGCATTGCTCTGCCTTCCAAGGAACCTTGTGGTCCTTGGTGCTGGATCTGTGCATAACCCCTGCCTGCACGCGACTCTTTGCCCATTTCTACCCTTACCTAAATCCCTTATCTGGTCTGGGTACCTGGAGCAGGGTCTAGAAGGGAGAGCAGGGTTCTCTCACTGCCCCTTACCCCTGAGGGAGAAGCGCTCTGAAAGAGAGCTAGGCTCAGGTGTAGTGGCACGTGTCTAGAATTCCAGCAGTCTGTAAGACAGAGACAAGCGCAGGTTCAAGGCCAACCTGGCCTTTGCAGCAAAACCCCTAGTTCAATTCTCCCCTTCCCAAAAGATTAGGGGGAGACCAGATACAGGCAATTATGGATGCTCCAACTCTGCACAATCCTGGAGAACATGTGGTGATTCCCTTGACCCTGAAGCCTCTGCTTGGTGGCTACCTTCCCCTCAAGAGGACCTGTGAAAACCAAGACACCTGGTTGTGTCATCCTTGCTGCAGCATCTGACTTTCCTCTCTCCTCAGCCTCAGCTGCCATCTCCTTCATTTCCCTGCCACAGGCCTTGGGTTTCCAAAACCCAAGATTATTGTGCTGCGGGTAGGGAAAAGCCACTAGGTTTAATTGAGCAAAATCTTCAGAACGAACAGTTCCAGTTTCAGGCTCTATTGGGGCCACAGCCTGGAGTGTGCCTGTGTGTGTATGTTTGTGTGTGTGTGTTTGTGTGTGTGTGTGTGTGTGTGTGTGAGTGTGTGTGACAATTGTTTTAGAAGAAATTCACCCAGTTACTCCTCCCCCTCCCCCTCCTTCTCCCCCTCCCCCAGCTCCTGGCTCTGGGTGGAATCCAGCTAGTCATTTTCCAACCCGGTTGTGTGCATAGCCACATTGCAGCTTCTTTGATCCCCCGCCTTTCCTGCTAACAGACAAACCGCTGCCAAAGCTTCCAGCTCCTTTCTCCATGGTGACCAAGCCCCTCATTTCCATTCAATCCCAGCCTCCCCATTCTGGGTACCCACCCCTTCCTTTATGTGAAGCTTGGGCATTTCCTTTCTCTTCTCTCCCTTCTAGTGGCTGACTCTCTCCAAAGTTTAATAAGTGTCAACATGTCACGGCCCCTTTCCCTGTCCCCTATCTGCCCTCTCCTCTTTGTCTCCTTTCTCCACTCTGTCCAAATCTTTGTTTCTCTTTGCTTTTCACTCTTCAAATGTGTTCCTCTTGGGGCCCTTAGTTCCCTGATGCCTCTGGCCTGAAGGGTGGGCCTACAGGCACAGAGGAGAGAGGCAGAAGGCAGGTCCTTCTCTCCTCCTTCCGGCCACCCCTCCTCCCACACAGTTGTGACTCTGCCTGGGCTCTGTGAATAGGGTGTGGAGAAGTGTCTAAGCCTATAGCACTATTGCCTTCAGCCATATCGATCCAAGACCTCCTTAGAGTTCTGTGGAGCAATCCCTGGAATCTTCTAGATTCTTCTAGAAGTTCCCCAGATACCCACCCTCTCCTTCTGGTTATCTGGCAAGTTATGTAAACAGGTGAGCCTAGAAAGACAGATGGCCATCACACGTTGCTAGACTGGTGAACGCGACTCACCTGGGGGATATCCACCTCCCTGACAGGGCCTGGGAATTCCACTCACAGTGCTCCTCTGGGGGGAGGATTGTGCAGCTGGAGCATGGCGTCTGCCCAGGACACACTTTTAACAGTCCAGTCCTGTACAGCCTTATCAATGCTATCTTCCTCGTGGTAACGTGATTTCCGTTGTGCAGCTAGAGAAGCTGAAGGTGGGCGAGCTTAAATATGTTGCCCAAATATTTGTACAAAGAAGGAATTGGTGAAGCTGAGCCAAGAATCCAGGTTATGCTGTTCCTGGTTCCTTCCACTGTCTTTCTTCAGTGATCCGTGGGAGGAAGCAGAGACAGGAGGAGACCATAAGTGCTGGGGTGAGGCAAGAGTGTTTGCTGGAGGGGGCAGTTACATTTCTTTCTTTTGTCTTACCATCTCAGCCCAATTTACAGTCATATGAAATGTTAATTTGTGCTGTTCTCAGTATTAAGTTATATCTGCCCCTACATGTATCTGAGTTTTCCTCCCTTAGGATCTGAGTTCCCCAGGACTTCTTTCTACTCATATACTTCCTTCAAGGAAGGCAGAAGGATCCCACATAGGACCATGGGGTCTGGCTTCAGACCTTGCAAGACGCTTGTGAAACAATGCTGATTGCGTCATCACTGAATCCCATAGATGCCCAACTCTCTTGCTTTTCCATTTTCCCATGGTTCCCCAGCCAGGCTCCTCAGCCTCCTCGTTAGCCTTTGTGAGAAATTAAAGCCCCAATAATCAAATCAACCCTTGTAAATTCCCTAAGAACAGCTCCAAAGGCCCCAACAAGCCAGCAAACCCCAGACCCAAATCCATGTCAAATTTCATAGATATAATTTAAGCAGGGATCAAAACACACACTAACCGAGTAAGTAAGGCTGCTCAAAATGCAGAGTTTATAGTCCATCTGCCTCTCTGCTTCAGGGAATCTGTATTAAATTTATTGCAAAGTAAAACAAATAAACCCAGGCAAAGGCAAGATGAAAATCTGCATACTCGTCGGAGAATTAGCAGCCCTCTCTGGTTAGGAAGGCTGCCTCTCAATTTGCATCTCTAAGGAGTTGTGACTGGGCTGGGGGTTGGGGCTGGTTGGGCAGGACAGAGACTCGAAGCAGGACTGTCCCCTGCTGGCTGGTAGTAGAACTGCAGCCCCTTGATCTTTGAGGGTACTTTATGGGGCTTAAACCACACCAGTGAAGAAAAGAATCTGCAGATGAAATAGTTGTTGAAAAAGTGTGGAATTGATAGAGCAGGCAGGAGAGAGAGAGGGAGAGAGGGAGAGAGGGAGAGAGGGAGAGAATGGAAAGGCACTGTGGGAAGCAATCTGTATTTCGAAACTTAAGACTTGTGGCTAGGAAGTGGGTTGGAGAGAGAGAGTCAGAGATTTAGAATTTTTACGGGTGTACCAATCAGAGACCATGACGAGCTATGTGACTTCTCTTATTCTTCTTTCCTGTTCCTTCTGCATTGTTTGCCGCCACTGTACTCACAAAGGCCAGAGGGCCAGCATGGAGGCTGTAATGATTCTTGCACTATTGGCTGTAGAATATCAGCCACCTGCTGCCCGTGGAAACCTGGGGCAAGCTATGTCGGAGACAAAGGGCTGCATTTTGGCCGGACTTGAAGGTGCATGGCCTTGAGATGTGATGCTTCCTGAGCAGCACGTTCCTGCTCAGTGTGCTCATCTGTTGTAAGCCTTTCAGTGTTGACAGTTCTAATGCTATGTGGTCCAGGAGTACAGGCATCCAGTGGGTTCTTTTTGGGAAGCTCTGAGGATCTCACCTGATTTTCCAAGGTGCTCCCATCACCTTCCTGCCCGGCTCTATTGGTACCATCTTTAGAGTGATGGGTTCAGTGATTTCTGCAGGCAGGGGTAGGCTATCTTCTTTATGAGATCGTATAGGTAGATGAAGAGAAATGTATTGATCTATAAATGTAGTCACACTCTAATAATTTGTTCTGTTTATTTATTTATGAACCCTATCATCTAGACGGCTGGTGCATGCCATGGTCATTCTTAGCAATCACTTGCTTCCCTTTGCTTGTTCTTCTCAACCCTGGTGCCCGAGACACAGTAGACTCAGAGTAAGCATCTGATAAATGAGGGAAAGAGTGAATGTGTGCTGCGAGATGATGACTCCTTGGCTGCAGTCGGCTTGGCTGGCCTCTCTGATTTTCTTTATTCTTCAACGACCTCGTGACAAGCCTATCTGATCTACTTCCTGAGGAGCTATCAAAGCCATCTGCTTCTTCACCAGTCCCTCAAAAAGGCAGCACTTCCAAGTGGGTAAGAGCCCAGATTCTGGAATCAGAAAGATCACAGTTCTCATCCTGGCTACAGTACTCCAAATAGTCAGGGGCGCCTAGCCAAGACCCAGTCTCAGTCTCCATTTTTCTCTGTTTCTCTGTTTTTGTCTCTGTCCATCCCTCCCTCTATCCTTCCCTCCTTCCTCCCTCCTCTCTTCCCTCTGTCCTTTCTTCCCTCCCTCCCCCCTCTCTCTTCTTCCCTCCCTCCCTTCCTACTTCTCTCTTCTGACCACAGAATATATGAACACCAAGTCAGACTGCCAGGCTGCCCCAGGGTTTTAATCTTGGCTTCTCTGTTAGTTGAGTAGCTCAGAGCAGGTGACTTAATCTCTGGTGCTTCAGGTTCCTCATCCATAAACCGGAGTTAATAGAATCTACTTCATAATGTTGATGTGAGGATTAAAAGAGCTAATTCACATAAAGCCCCTAAAACAACGCCTCATGCTTGGTTGGTATTAACTAACGCAATAAACGCTAGAGGTTATTAATAAGAAACAAGGGGATTTTTGTCAAACTGAAGGCATGTACCTAAAGGAGAGGCTCTCCTAGAAGATGTGTTGGAAGGTAAGAAGGAAGCCTTTGTATGAACAAGCAAAGCCTGCCCAGGAGGGACATGCAGGCTTGCCAACCTGGGGGCAAGAGCAGCTGTCCGGCTCTCTTCACCTGCATAACCCACTTTGGCATTTGTTTATTAGAAGCAGAAGCATCATGGGATAAATCTCAAGCATTCAAAGTTCTAGCAGCTTGCTGGCCTTTGAGGCATATTTGCTTGTAGCCCCCACCCACGCCCTGCTTCATTCTGGCATCGCTTCCTCTGACCCTTTCAGCTGTGTTCAGAGCAAATGAGCTCAGTCCTTCCCAGTGGACCCAATGTTCTCACCTTTGCACCTTCTCTTGCAGGTGTCCAATCCAATATTCTTCCCCCCTCACCTCTGAATCCTCCTGGCCCTTCAGACAGCAGCATCAATGGGAAACCTTCCCTCCCGAAGCCTGGCAGAGCCCTAACCTGAGCTCCTGTATCACCATGCTTCTTCCTTCTTGTTAGAGTGTGCCACCCGACAAAACCCCAACAACAGAAATTAGTATTTGCATGGTTCCTAAAGCTAGAAGTCCAAAGATAAGGTGCCAGTTAGGTTAGTTTCTGTTGAGACCCCTCCTCCTGGACTGTAGATGACTATTCTCACGTTTGTACAGGGGGAAGGGGAGAAATAACCATCTCTTCCATTTGTTTGTGGTGTTTGTTTTGGTGTGACAGGGTCTCTCTATGTAGCTCTGGCTGTTCTGGAACTCACTAGGTAGATCAGACTCCCGAGCGCTGGTGTTAAAGCCATGACCGCTATGCCTACCCAGTTCATCTTTTCTAATTCTTATACAGACACCAGTCTTCTTGGATCAGAGCCCCACCCTTATAACTTCCTTTAAGATCCAGCCTCAAGTATAAGACACATTGAAGGTCAAGGGTAGGGCTGCATTTAGCATTCCCACAGATAACAATATGCAAACATTCCCCAGAAATTACACCTCGCTCTGATCCCGTCCGTCCGTCACTTTGTGATTCTGTCATATCTGTAATACCTGCTCATAGCAAGGGCTCGATAAAGAGGAAAATTTATAGGTGGGTGAATGAATAATGGTAAGGGTTCTGAAACATAGCTATTCCAATGGGACCTAGTTTAGCTTCCTCACTTTATAGCAGAGGAAACTGAGGCACAGCGGTCCTTGGTCATTAGTGCACAGTGGAGGGAGGTTGGAAGTCAGTCTCTGAAGCCAATGCTCTTTTTTGCCTTGTAACAGGAGTAATCAAATTGCTGTCTAAGACTGAAGGGTCCTTAAAAACCCACTGAGTTTCCTTGCAAGGAAAACATCTCTGGGTTTTCATTAGCAAACCAAAATCCTTTCTTGTTGTGCCCACCTCGCCTTGCGGGAATATATTCCTGGCATATAATGCTGGCATTCTGTTTACTCCCTGCCTTAGTCAGGGTCAGGGATGTCAGGATGGCCTGGACTGGGAGCTCCATAGGTTTCCAGGCCATGCTAACAACCCAGGTGTGTGGCTCTCTGGAACCTTGTTTTTCTGTTAATGGGTTTTGTTAACTGTTTGTCATTTGCTTATGCAAATCTACCTTTTTCTGCATTAAAATGAACCCAATTATAAAGTGAAATTTTACAATTAAGCCACTTAGTGAAGGACACTAAACGACCAGAAGGAATTGATTTGTAAAAATTTCAGTGATAATTACCAAATGTTTCTGAGATGTGACTAAGTCCTAGGGTTTTTCTTTATTCAAACAGGTCCTTGCGCATTTCCACACACACGCCCCAGAGACACAGCACACATTTCCACACACACGCCCCAGAGACACAGCACACATTTCCACACACACGCCCCAGAGACACAGCACACATTTCCACACACACACCCCAGAGACACAGCACACATTTCCACACACACACCCCAGAGACACAGCACACATTTCCACACACCTGGTTTTCATCTTCTCACTGGGGGACTTGTTCTTGCTCCTTCCCTGGGTTAAATTTTCCCCAAATAGAGGAAATTCCACCAGCCATCAGATCATGTCTGCAAAGTTCTTGGAGGCCTTCCAAAAGAAATGACCTCTGGGCAGAGGAAGCTAGGGCAGGCAGGAAAGCAGAAGAAGGTATAGTGGCCTTAATAAGTCTCTTTGTCACCTTGGTGACTGGATTGATGGATATATTTTGGCATTTGCTTCCCTGCTGGGTTGTAATCGATCGATAGCAGTTATAGACAGAGATGCAGAAAAGGTGGAGATGTGGGATATGGCAGTATTGATTGGTCTTTACGGGAAAGAACCTTGTCTAGGGATGGAGACCATGAGAAGCAGGGCCCTGTTGTCCCTAAAGTAGGTTGTCTTAAACCCACCCCACCACCAGGCAGGAGGATACCCTGGATGGAGGCAGACAGGAAATTTAGCCTTCCTACTATGCCAAAGCCACATTTATCTTGTTCATGGCACCCACAGTTATAGGGTAGACATCACTGTCTCCCAGGCTGGTGTAAGTGCAGGGTGAGAAATTTTTTTAAGCACAGATTGGTGGTGGACCCCAAACTAAGTCTGTTTGGAATGATCCCAAGTCACGAAGCAGCTTACTGCTCTCAGACAGCATAGTATATAAAGGACTATTAGGATACATTCTGGAGCCGGACTGCCTGGGTTCAAAGCCAGCTCCCGCCACTTAATATGTGACCTTGGGCAGGTCAATTTGCCACTATGTAATTGATAGCCTCATCACTAAAGCGGAGATGATAGCAACAGCGATTTCTAGAGTGTCTGTGGTGGTTACAGGGTAGTTTATGTAAAGTATGTGGCATAAAATCACTGAGCTCAGGCCACTGTTGTCCAGTGGGGTGGGCACTGTAGCTGGTGTCTGTGGCTCATGGGTGGAACTTAAAGGTACAGGTTTCTCTAACCACACAGGATTGCCTTCTGACAGTGAGAACATGGGGCTCAGCACCTAGCATCTGCTAAATAATTCTCTGAGACATTGGTCCATTAGCCACAAGATTCCTTAACCTTTTTTAGTTTATTAAAAGCTAATGCCCAGGTATGAATACAGAAGGAAGAGGACAAACAATTCCACCTGGATCAGGAGGGATGCTTTAAGCCTCCAAAAGTGCAAACAGGAGGCCCCAGCTCTGAACACTGGTGGGCAGGTGTCTGGAGTGGAGAGGCTGTGAACCTAAACTCAGGTTTAACACATTCAGACGTGTAATCACTCCTCTGGATTTCGTGTGACAAGTAGCTTTTGTGTAACCGCCGATTCCCTGCGACTGGAATGACGGAAATGGCTCATTTGAAAACGCATTCGCCATTTAACGTCTTTGTTGAGAACTTAGTCGTGTTTGAAATAGTTTCACTTTGTTTTACTGACGTGGATGGAATTTTACCCTCTGGATATTCATGTAGCATGTGACAGGACTCAGGAACTGGTTTTTCTCCCAAGTCATAGGCCTGGATGCTGTGCCTAAGAGAGGCTGGCAGGTGGGCAGGTGGGCTCCTAGTTCCAGGCTAGGGGTCCCATAACAGCTCCTGAGAGGTTAGAGCTGGAAGGGACCCAAGGGGTCATGTACTTTATACCCTGGCTTTTAAAAAGTAACTATTGGCTGGGTATGGTAACACATACCTTTAATCTCAGAACCTGAGAGGCAGAGGCAGGAGGATTTCTGTGAGTTGAAGGCCAACTTGGTCTATATATCAAGTTCCAGGCCAGCTGGGGCTGCATAGTGAGACCCTGTTTAAAGATGATAACAAAAAACAAATAAAAGTAATTAGTGACTGGGGAGATGGCTCCTAAGTGCCTGATATGCAGACATGAGAACCCGCCCGAGTTTGGATCCTCAAGACTCCTGTAAAAAGCCAAGGTCAGTGTGTGTCTGTAACCTCAGGGCTGGAGTGGGGGTCAGGACTGGAGGATGTCTGAAGCTTATTGGCCAGCCAGTCTAGCTCAGTCAATAAGCTCTAGGTTCAGTGAGAGCCCCTGTCTTAAATGAATGAATGAAAAAATAAATAAATAAATGGAGAGTAATTGAGGAAGAAATTCAGTGTTGACTTCTGGCCTGCACACACCCAGATGAACAAGTGTATCATACACACACACACACACACGCACACACACACAGAGCAATTATTATTTTAATTGTAATACAAATTTATGGAGTGCAGTGTGATAATTTAATACATGTATACAGTGTGGGATGATCAAATCAGTCTGACAAACATTTCCATCTCCTTAAAGATTTTAATTTTTTTGATTAACACATAATAATTGTACATATTTATGATGTACAGCATGACATCTCAATATGTGTATACAATATGCACTGATCAATCTGGCTGATTTACATTTCCTCTTACTGTTGCTTTATGTTTGGAGCTTTTGAAAGTCTCTCTTTTAAGTCATTTAAAAATATATGGGCTCGGGCTGGAGAGAGAGATGGCTCAGAGATGAAGATGATCTTGCAGAGGACCTCAGGGCTTCCACTCCCAGCACTCACATTAGATGGCTCACAACCCCTTGTAAATTCTAGCTCCAGTGGATCTAACACTGCTTCTGGCCTCTGAAGGCACTCACATGCATGCACACACGCATGCATGCATGCATGCATGCATACATACATACACATAAAATTAAAAGTTAGACAATCATGTTTATGGATGAGCTTATTATGACTCTCCCCAAAGAGTACTGTAGGATAATAGAATTTGCTTTTGCACTCATTTGGGCTGCGCTCAGAGAGAAGGAATGGCTTCAGGGGCTTCCCTGGCCCTCTGGTATCCTCACTGGTGTTTGTCCTCATGCTGTGAGCTCAGGGATGATGCCCTCTGACATAAGTCCTAACCCCTCTTAAATCTCTGTCTTTTCAGATAGACCCACACTAGCCTTGTTCTGGAATGGAGGGTGGCACTGAACTTCTCTGAGTACTCATGCAGCATGCACTTGCTCCTTTGAGTCTGTGCATGTGTGCATGCTCTGCTCATGCACACGTGGAGGCCAGAGGTCCATGTCAGGTGTCTTCCTCAGTCGTTCTTCACCTTATTTTTAAAGTACACCTACTTGTTTACTTATTGATGTATTTGGTAGGGAGGCCACAGTGTGACTGTGGAAGGCAGGATACAGCGTGTACTCGTTAGTTCTCTTTTTACTATGTGGGTTCCGGGGATCAAACTTGGGTCATTAGGCTTGGTGTTGTCTCTTTACTCACTGAGATATCTCGCTGTTCCCCAACCTTTATTTTCACTCTCTCTCCTCTGTCTCTGTGTATTATCAAATAAAAATTTTGTTCGTTCTTTGAGAATTTCATACATGAACACAATGTTTTTAAATATACCCTCCCAATTTCTCTTTAAACCCCCAACCCCAGCCTCCCCCCAACATGTTTCTCTTCCAACTTCTCATCTCCTGCTTCCTTTATAACCCATTGACCCCAAAACCTGCTGTCAGAACGTGCATGGCTGTGGGGCCATGCGCTGGAGCCTGAGCAACCTACCAGTGGCCACATCGCCAAGACAATGAGTCTCCCTCCCCAGCAGCCATCACCTGGTGATAGCTCCTAGGTTAAGGATGAGTCTCATGAGCCTTGTCCATCCGAGCTGGAGTTTTTAATCCTTTAATTATTCTTTGATAATTTCATACATGTATACCTTGATCATGTTTCCCTTTCTATTCCCCAACACTCCCCTCTCCTATCTTCATGTCCTCTCCATTTTTTTAAAAAAATAACCCACTGGGTCCAATTAGTGGTGCCTGCTGGAGTATGGACTGATCTTGTTAGCTTGCTTATGTACAGGTGAGTTTATGTGTGCAAGGGCCATGTCATGTCCAGAAAATAGCATTTCACAGCATTTCTCCCCACCCTCAGCTTTTGCATTCTCCCCTTCCCCCCCTACAAAGTTCCCTCAACCTCAAGGGAGGGGGATTTGATATAGGCATCCCATTTAGGGCTGCACTAATCTGTGGGTGTTTACTGCTGCACTAATCTGTGGGTGTAAATATAGCCATCGTAGTGTGGGCTGGCTTTGGCCAATGAAATCTCAGCAGCAATGCTGTGTCACTTTTGATTAGATGCCTTCAGGGACATTTCATGGTTCTGCCTGAATTTTCTCTTTTCTTTGTCAGGAGACAGGGGCATGTCCAGAGTAGCACCAGGCTTCCAGCAAGTTCCCACATTGAAAAGGCATAGTCGCAATAAGCAAAAAGAGAATTAAGCATTTGTGTGGTGAGCCACTGGAAGTTTGTGCCTCTTTAGCCTGTAACATAAGTTTCATGAGCTGATGTCTACATTAATGGTCACAAAGGAGTTGGAGAGCCAGTTCATGTACAGTGAAACATGGGTGCAGGAGGATCAGACCAAATTGGGAGCACTCTGGGGAAGAGACATCTGGGAGAGCTTTAAGAGGAGACAATGGCTGAGCATTAAAGGTTGGATAGAAGTTCACCAAGTAGGGTATTGAGATGTTTGTTTATTGAGGCTTCTGTAGTCACAAATATCTACACATATATAACTTATTAAATCAGCTATGCTAAAATAGTAACAAGTTGTCTCATACCTGAGAGGCTGGGAACCCAGGGTTGCTCAATCCCTGAGACTAGGTGCCTCCATAGTCCTAATCTGGATCTGCAAACCTGGTAGGTTCTTGGAAAGCCGCTAGTCCTTAGTCAAGGATGGAAGCACTGGCTTTGCTATCAAGCAAAGGACGCAGCAGCAGCAACAAGATGAATCAATTCAGCAGCAAAGGGGAAGCCACATGAGCAAGTGGGCACCGCCCTCCTCCTGTCTTCGGCTCTGTTATCCCACGTACGCCTGAGGTGGGGCTCCCCACATCCATTAAGACAGTCTGTATAAGTCCTCAGTTGCAGAGCTTTCTCAGGTGATCCTAACTTGTGGCAAGTTGACATTAAAACCAACCATCTTAACATCCTAATTGTCTGAATAGTTTGAGAATTGCCTGGAATGTCTGCACTGGGGGATGGAATCAAATGGTGGCAGCAGCAGCTACAGCTCCCTCCTCTCCCTCCTCCTCTCCCTCCTCCTCTCCCTCCTCCTCCCTGTCTTCCTCTGTAGTCCTGGGAATCAAACCCAAGGCCACGTGGTGAGCTATAGCCCTAGCTAAGTCTTCCTTCACATCCTTTTATGACAGCCCTCTATAGACCCCAGGCTGGCTTTGAACCCACTATCCTCTATCTCAGTTTTCCAACTGTTGGAATTACAGATGTGAGCTCCCATGCCTGATTTAAAATCAGGCTTCATAATCTTTGAATCTTTTTTCTTTAGATTATTATTATGTGCTTGATACATGTGTGCACATGATATATGGGTGTATATGGGTGCATATGGGTGCATGTGGAGGTCAGAGAATAACTTTGTGGGTTTATTTTTATTTTCACCTTTATAGGGGTTGTCACTGAGCCATTTCCATGACCCAATCTGAGTTATGTCCCCCAAGAGGCCTCTATGAACCCTGAAATAAATGTGCATTATTTATTTCAGTTAAGCTTTGAACTTAAATCACCATTTGATCCTGTACCTTGAAGAGCTAAGGTGGATGATGTCTGAGGAATATTAGCTTTGAAGAAAAGTTTTGTTTTTTGTTTTTTGTTTTTTGCTCTGTTTTTTTGAAACAGGGTTTCTCTGTGTAGCCCTGGCTGTCCTGGAACTCACTCTGTAGACCAGGCTGGCCTCGAACTCAGAAATCTACCTGCCTCTGCCTCTCAAGTGCTGGGATTAAAGGCATGCACCACTACTGCCCGGCTGAAGAAAAGTTTAATTTAAATCAGAGACTATACAGAGTTTAGAAATTAGTATTTGTCCTATTGACTCTTTAAAGTTTCCAAAGGCAGCCACATAAACATAGCTCATTTCTGTTATTCATATTTATATATTTATGTACACATATTCTGCGTATTTTTAAAGATTTATTTATTTATGTATATGAGTGTTCCATGTGCATGTAAGCCTTCGCACCAGAAGAGGGCATCAGATCCCATGACAGATGGTTGTGAGCCACCATGTGGGTGCTAGGAATTGAACTCAGGACCTCTGGAAGAGCAGTCAGTGCTCTCAACCTCTACCTCTGTGCCATCTATCTCTTCAGGCCATTGTTTCACAGATTTAAATGTATTTTTTTTAAAAGGTGGTTTATTGGGGCTGGAGAGATGGCTCAGCAGTTAAGAGCACTGGTTGCCCTTGCAGAGGTCCTGAATTCAATTCCCAGCACCCATATGGTGGCTCCCAACCATCTATAATGGGATCTGATGCCCTCTTCTGGTGTGTCTAAAGACAGAAACAGTGTACACATATACATAAAATAAATAAGTCTTTAAAAATGATTTATTTGCCGGGCAGTGGTGACACATGCCTTTAATCCCAGCACTTGGGAGGCAGAGGCAGGTGGATTTCTGTATTCGAGACCAGCCTGGTCTACAGAGTGAGTTCCAGGACAGCCAGGGCTGCACAGAGAAACCCTGTCTCGAAAAAACCAAAAAAAAGAAAAAAAAAAAAAAGATTTATTTATTCTTATTTTATGTTCACTGTTATTTTGCCTGCATGTATGTCTGTGTGAGGATATCTGGAATTTGTGAGCTGTTCTGAGATTTGAACCCACGTCCTCTTGAAGAGCAATTAGTGTTCCTAACTTCTGAGCCATATCTCCAGCCCCCATATTTTAAGATTTATTTTTATTTTATGTGTAGGTGTGTTTGCCACGTGTGTGCAGATGCCTTCAGAGGCCAGTAGAGGGCACCAGATTCCCTGAAACTGGAGTTGAAGGAGGTTGTGGGCCAACTGCCTGATGTGGTATATTATATTTCTAAAACAATGCTCAAATCCTTATATCTTGATTTACCAGTTTTAGAAACTGTACGTGGGATTTCTGCCCTGGTAGATGAGAATCCAATTCTATTCACCTTTCCTGACTCTACTCTGACCTTCGCCTCCTATCGTCTCTTAACATAATTTTTGTTGTTGTTGTTCATTTGGTATGTGTTTGCATATTAATTACTAAATGAATCTTATTTACTGCTGAACCAAGTAGTACCTTGAGGTGATGGATCTTTTGTTTTTATATAATTCTTGTCTGCCCCCACTCTGAGTTATTGTTGCCTTTTTATTGACCTAATTTCTAAACATACTTTTAATGTATAAATAGTCTTTAAGATAAGACGTAAATGGTCCTGCTGTCTACCTGCCTGTAACTATTTTTCATGCGTTCAAGCTCAGTGATTTCACTTCTGCTCTATGCTTGTATGAACTTCATGCTTTCTCCATGCACATGGCTGGGCTACTCTAGGACTCTATAACTGTGCTCTGGAGGACTCAGTTTACTGCCTTTTGAGTCTTTTTCTGTCTTCTTGTGTCAGATACCTTATTTCCCAGATTCCATGTATTCCACACTGGGCTATCACCTAACTCTACTATGTCCCTCGCTCCAATAGCTTCCTAAGAAAGGACGCCAAGGGGTGAATTTCTCGGACTGTTGAATATTTACAAATATCTCTACACCCTTTTGAAATGTGGCTGATAATTTATTGAAATACAGAATTTTAGATTAAAAACATTTTTTTCCCCCAGAACTGAGATGATATTCCAGGGCTGTCTTTTAATGTCTTATAATGTTGGGTTGCTTTTTAAAAAATTTAATGTTGTTTTAATTCTTGTTTGTCTGGGTTTTGTTTGTTTTGTTTTGTTTTTTACCTGATTGTTTTTCTGCTTTTTTTTTTTTTTAAAGAAAGTTTTAGAAATTTTTTTTAATCTCTTATATTGTAAAGATGATAATGGTGGTGAGCTTTGGTAGATATCTTTATTTGTTTTTTGGGTTGAGGTAATCAGAATATTTCATCTCCTGGTACTCATTTATATAGTTCTTTTCCTATTTATTCCATCTGAGACCGCAAAGCTGGGGCACTAGTCACGCACCTCCTCTGACAAAGCCACACCTGCTCCAAGGCCACACCGCCTAATAGTGCCATTCCCTAGGGACCAAAATCTCTTTGGGAGATTTCTTCAACTTTGAAAATTTATATTTAATTTATTATTATTATTTTCATGACAGGGTTTCTCTGCGTAGTCCTGGCTGTCATGTAGATCACTCTGTAGACCAGGATGGCCTCAAACTCAGAGATCTGCCTGCTTCTGCCTCTGAAGTGCTAGGATTAAAGGCAAGAGCCACCATTGGCAATATTTAATTGTTTAAGAAAACCTTTACTTTTCTCTGTGTGTGTGTGTGTATGTGTGTGTGTGTGTGTATGTGTGAGCGCATGGGTGTGGAATTTTACCAGCTGAGTCATCTTGCTGGCCCTATGTTTAATTTTTGAGAAATAATTTTAGCTGTATTATTAATTTCAATTTTTAAAATTTATATATATATATATATTTGCACTGATAATTGAAACTGGGCCCACAGAGACTTTTTGAAACTAAAATCTTCCTTTTTCATTATAACTTATTCATGGTTTACGATTATTGGGTTTTTTGTTTGTTTGTTTGTTTGTTTTTTTGGTAAAAATAAGATGTTTTTGATGTGATTTTGTTCTATCTTATCTTTTACTCCTTGAAATACCTCTATTGCTCCAGATCTCCATTTTTCCTGATTATTGCAGTTTTCCTTTTCCATACTTGAGGCTCTTAAATAAACATATGCTGCTCTGTGAACATGGCTCAGTGGGAAAGCACATGGCTAGCATGTGCAAAGACCTGGGTTCAGTCCTCAGTACCAAAAAGAAAAAAGGGGAGGGGATTCTAATAGGGAAATACTGTGAGTTGATTCTGGAGGCTTGCGAGGAGCTGGATGGTGTTTTCTAGAGCCCTGATCAGGTGATAAGCATGCCTTTCTCTTGAGCACACCGGGATTGTCTCTGTATAGTGGTTTGAATAAAAATGTCACTCATAGGTCCATCAGGAGTTGAACTATTAGGCCTTGGAGCAGCTGTGGCTTTGGTGAGCAGGTGCAGGACTAGGTGTTGGGCTTTGAGGTTTAGATGCTCAAACTAGACAAGGTTCTTTTCCTGCTGCCTTCCGATCAGGATGTAGGATTCTCAGCTCCTTCTCCAGCACCCTCTCCCCTTGCACATAACCACGTTTCCCACCATGATTGAATGTTGTCCTTTGTAAGCGCTGCCATGGTCATCGCATCTCTTCACAGCGGTAAAACCCTAACTGAGACACTGTGGACATGTTCATCTCCCCCTGTCTCCTAGACAGAAGCTGTGTATCCCCAAGTACAAAATTGCTCCTATGCATTTAATCCGAAGGAAACACTACTGTTGTTTGAAGGACGGAGAAGACTGGCTGCCATTCAGGATGAGTCGAGACTCTTCTATAAAATTTCCAACAACATCCCTGTCTAGCAAGATAAACATGTCTGTGCTCACAGTGTGCGGTACCCCAGAGGGCTTATCCCTGTGCTCTGTGCTCAGTGCTCAGTGCTCTGTGGAGTGAGTAGCCAGGCCATCACCCCTAAGCCTGTGGTTCCTCTCTGCTAAGCGGGTTACCACTCATCTCTATTCTTTCAGGAAAAATTGTCCTGGAGCTCTTGGATACACATTTTCCCCCATTCCTGTCTTGTTGTCCCCGTTAATCCCTTTGCAGACATTGGGCTCGGGGTACACAGGTTTCCTGGGTGATGGCACACGGCCAGAGGAGGATGGTGGGAAACAGGTGCCATCTTTAATCTCACGGCATCCATGAATTTTCTGTTTTTTATGTAGACTCCTCTTCTTTGTGGTTTTAAACAATACTGGTGTTTTCAGGCTCCTGCCTTAGAAGGACTCACTGTACCCTTAGCATACTGAAGACTAGGGGCAGACCCAGGGTCTGCTGTGTGTCCCTGCTACCTGAACTTGTGTCCTTGTCAGTCTGGGGGAAACAGCACAGACTGATTGGCAGGGCAGGCTCACAACTGCTTATGGGCTTGGGACTCTCACCTCCTTTGGCCTCACCTCAGTCCCTGTTGTGCCTTTGGTTTTCCTGACACAAAGGAAGGGCTTCCATTGTTATGGAATTCTACCAGCCTCACAAGTAGGCAGAGATGCTCAGAACACCCTGTTCACTATTCTACTTCTGTTTGTTTATTACAGCATCAGGCGCTGCCCTAGGTGCTGGAATTCTACTCATTAATGAAGACGACTGAGTCCTACCCTCACAGAAATGGTCATTCTGGTCTCAGGAAAGGAACCGGTGGCCACAAAAACAAACCAGCCCACTCTGCCACAGAGAGGTCCTTGTGTCTGTTTCCTACCTAGTCTCCTTGTCTGAGCCTGGACTGGAAGTGGCAGGCAAGGTCTTGAGTGAGGTACACAACTCCATGTCCTGTTTCCCTGCTTTTTGTCGTTTGACTTTTCATCTCTTGGACCCATCTCTTGTCATCAGGACAATGTCTGTTCCCTCCTTGATCTTCTCCTGTGCAAAGCCTTCCCCATTCCTTCCCCAGCACCAAGCCTACACTGTTCTGAGCCCCTCTATCCCAGGCTGTAGCAGCAGCAGTGTCTATGGTCAGCTGTGGCTTCAGATGTTGAAGACAGAATTGTAACCTTGGTTAGTGTGTGGGGACAAGATGTGTTGGGGAGCCACAGTGACCAGGGTTGAGTCTCCGTTTTCCCACAGTCTTTCTGTTGGCGTTGGGAAAGAAGAAGGAGCCCCCACTTCCTGAAGCCTCAACCTTTGTATGTGTGAAATGTGATAGAAATGAGTTGACCATCAGCCGCCTGAAGGCTGGGCATCATTGGCACAGGCTCTCATTCCTTCTTTTTGGAGCTCCCATTCTGGCTAAGGGAGAAAAGGAAACGAAGTAATGAAGGCAGGGATCCACCACGGTCTCTAAAGCTCATCAAGGAATTGGGAGAAGGAATAATTCCACAGTGTTGATTTCTGCAACTGCCCCCTGTGTGTCCCATCAGACAATGAGTGCCTCCAGAACAGGGTCACATGACCACACTCTATTTAGTCTCATGCCTGTGTCCCTAGCACCAGGCATGGTGTTGTATATATAGTAGATGCTCAGTTAACGTTTGCATAAATGAGCCTTGCTTTTCCTGATCTGATGACTTTTATTTCAGAGAAGGAAAACTTGACTTATCAGCCATTTGTGGTAAGATACTCCCTCCTCACTAGACACCAACATTTCAAAACATTGTTGCTGTTTAGGACACGAGTTCCCCCCCACTTACATTGTTGAAATGGGGCCCCAGAGATAAGGGATGCCTGGACTTGTCTACTGTTCTCCTGGAAGTGAAGCCAGCCTCTCCCTCTCAGGACCCAGGCATGCAGGCCTCTACCAGCGTATTTGCCCTATTTAAAAAGGTCTGTTTCACCCAAACCAAACCTTTTGTCTCTCTGGTCTAACCCAAAATGAAGCAATGTGGCCCACAGAGAGCTTCCCAGCCTCTTGCCTTCCAGGTCTCTTGTGGAGTTGCAAAGACCATGGGAGCCAAATTGGCTCTAATTTATAAAACCCTGCCCCGTTTGGCTTCAAGTCTGGAACAAGAAGACAGGACTATTACTCCCCTGCCCAGCTCTTTCTGGACTCACTGGAAGGTAAGGAGGGGTGGTGACAGAGAAGACAGTCTCAGGGGTCCTGTCTGTCACATTGATCAAACCTAGGCATGAACATTGAGAGAGGATTTTCATCTCAGCCAAGCTTACCCTAAGACATGGGATAGTGAGCCTAGAACAGGGTGGGGCAGAACTGGGATTTCAGCAAGGAGCTTGGTTCTGACTCAGGAAGTGGGGGTGTCTTTCCACTAGACTGCTCCACCTAAGAATTCAGTAACCCTGGTCCAGCATGTAGGCTCAGTACCAACTGATCCATCCTGATTTTGCATCATGACACCAGAGCATCCAGGACCAAACAGCCACATGATAGACATGTAGCAAAGGCAGCTGTTTGTTTCCTCTTTCCTCCCCAACCTGTCATCAAGGTCAAACCCAGTCAGAGAGGCTCTAACATGTTCCATCACCTTGCATCTGTGGCAATGTGACTGTAAATCTATATAATCTGTTTATCTGTATGTGACCCTGTGACTATGTCCTTGTGTCCATGTGACTGTGGGGCTGTGTGACTATGTGTGATTATGTGTTCATTCATTCATGTGATCATGTACTCATGTTATTATTGATTCTGTAGCTGGGTGGCCCTGTGGTCGTGTCTTTTTTTTTTTTTTTTTTCTTTTTGGTTTTTCGAGACAGGGTTTCTCTGTGTAGCCTGGCTGTCCTGGAACTCACTCTGTAGACCAGGCTGGCCTCGAACTCAGAAATCCGCCTGCCTCTGCCTTCCAAGTGCTGGGATTAAAGGCATGCGCCACCACTGCCCGGCTGTGGTCGTGTCTTTAAGTGACTATGGGTACTTGTGACACTGTGACTTTATGACCTTCTGACTCTGTGACTCTGTGTGTACTTGTAATTGTGTGACTATGCAAGCTTCCATCTCTGTGACCCTGTGCCCATGTGACTATGATTCTGTATGACCATGTGTGAGAGATTGTATGCTCATGGTGTGACTGTGTGATTGCTTATCTTTGGCAGTCTGTGTGGTTGTGTGTTTATAAGACTGTGTGACAGTAAGGTTACCAGGATACCAGTAAGGATGACCAGGTATATTTAGGATTGTGTGATTGATCATATCTACGACTGTGTGACTGTATATATCTGTTTGCACATATTTCCTGTTGTCATTATGACTGTAGTCATGTGTCTGTGCGACTATCTGTGTATGCATTTGCCTATGTTTACGTGCTTCATCATGACTGTGTCAGTGTGTCTGTGTAACTGTCGAACTGTGTATGTGTTTGCCTGGGTTTTTATATGTCAGCATGGATTTGAGTAGGTCTCTGAGACTGTGTGTTTATGTGATGCTTTGCATGTCTATATATTAGTATGACTGACTGTGAATGTGTTATCATGTCTATGTAGACTCCATGCTCAAGTATGAGGAATATATCCTATATGTGTGTTTGAAACTGCCCAATGTCCACATGAATCCATATAGCTTTTTAGGGCTTCATGAGGGGCAGAGTTCTTACAGCTTCTAGTAGGTGACCTGAAGGACACTGTGGCTTTAGCTTCTGTGACTGTCTCATCATCTAAGTTCAGGACTGTAGAACTATAGGAAGGGCTGCTCTCCCAGGGGACCAGGAAATGGTACCTCCAACCTCTTCCTGGGTTTTTAGAGCCCTGGTAGGCTGAAACAGAATGGCTCTATTAGGTGGCTTTGTCCAGCAAATAATTTTAAATTGCCACATCTGCGAGGAAGCCACACCCTTTGGGTTTGGGGAGGGGTAGTTTGACCTAGGAGACAGATTGTAGTGGGAATGGGGCCACAGCTCTATTATCTGTGCAGCAGAGATTGCCTTCTGTGTCTCCTGGTGGAGTCCAGAGGCCCTGATGGGGCATCTTCATTGGCAGAAAATAAGAGGCTTTGTTGAAAGGCGGGAGCTGAAGAAAAACAGATTCCAGGGCTGCTGCACAACTGAGGCTTCATTGTGTCTTTTGTTTTAGGGCTGCCGATGTGGTGACATGTAATGACTGGAGCTCTGGCTTTCTGTTGCCAGCTGCCTCCAGCTCTGGGAAGCTGGCTGACCCAAGGTGAAGCCAAGGGTGGCTAATGAGTCATTAAGAGCCTTTATCAAATTAGGATTATAATCCATCTCACCATGCGGAGGAAAATGTTTCAAATTATCTACTTTCTTAATCGCAACTCAAAAGATCTGGCAGGAAATTATCATGAGAGATGTCTGGAAATTGACGGACTGTGCTGATGTGTGACTAAGCTTCCACGACCATAATAGCTGGAAAATGCAGCCACAGAGCCACGTTCACATACGTACACTGAAGTGTGTACACAGAGGCACTACTGCCATAAATACTAGCTCAGGATGCTACCTAGGCAGACAAAAGGATGTACTTACGACAGGTCAACCTATTAGCATTTATTTAACTATTTATATAGGCTGGGATTATTGCCAAATGCTGAAAGATGGGAAGAAGAAAGCAAGATAGAAAAGAAGTATTTAGTCCTTCCCCTTATGGCATTTTGGGTCATATGGACTGGAGGTAATTGTAGAACATGAGCAAAGCAAGCTTTGGGCACATCATGCTGTAATGAGAACATGATCTCAGAAGGACTTTGGATCAGGGTTGGGAACGAAGTAGAGGTCTTGGAAGGGGTGAGTTTTGATTTGGGTGTGAGCATTGCCACGGCCTTAGTGATAGTACCCAACAGAGATGAACCAAATTCTGACTTGGCTTAAGAATCCAAGCTGACTTGAAATTCCCTTTTTGCCTTGCTCACTGGACCTCAGTTTCTCTGCTGTGAAGTATAAGTGGGATCTGCAGACAGAATTTGACCCTTCTGCCTCCCTCTTGGCCCAGAAAGCCTGTAGGTCCTCTGTGACTCCAGGGATTGCAGTGTTCTCATCTATGTGGTCCTAGGGTCTATCATCTGTCTGGCCAGCCTGGATGCTGAGTGGAAAACAAGGAGTTGCTAAATTGCATAGGGGTTTCTACAAGTGCTGGCTGAATGATTGAGTCAGCCCATGAATGAGCTGATAAGGACTCTTGTATGGGCAATACGGGAGGTGGGCCTCGAATGTGGCTTCTGAGTTCATATCTGGTGGCAAGTAGCGGGTTCACTAGGGTGCTGTGCGGAGGTGATGAGCAATCAGAGTCTTGGAACTGAGAAATAGTCAATGGGCACTGTTATTATTGTCCCTACACTGCTTTGGTCTTCCTTGCTAAGCGAACCCTGTTCCCAGCGCTAAGCGAGAGCTGGGACTACCTTTCTCCTTTATTTGACCACTCCTTGTAGACCTTTCTTGTCTTGTAGACAGCACAAAAAGGCAGACCCAGGTCCTGTGGGAAATGTGACCTGCAGCCTTCCAAGAGCTATTGGTGGCTTCCCCCCACCCTATCGTCTGGTAGCTGTAGGATCTGGCTGCCAGAATGAGGTTGAAGCCAACCATGCAGGATCCTTGGCTCAGAAGGGTTTATGAAGGGAAGCAACATCGAAGACAACAGCTGTGGCAGATGGAGTTCATCCCTAGGGGCAGAGAGGAGCAGAAGGAAGCAGGGTGGTCCTGTGAGGAGGAGGAGGAGGAGGAGGAGGAGAAGGAGGAGGAGGAGGAAGAAGAGAAGGAAGAGGAGGAGGAAGAGGAGGAGAAAGAGGAAGAGGAGGA